>BRKX01000002.1:76883879-77433471 GCA_026008535.1 Perilla frutescens | reverse complement strand
AGGAATTGGTAATTCCCCCACTCAGACGCGGCTCCAGGACATGATTCGCACTCACCGTCTCTCAGTTGTTGCTATTCTCGAGCCCATGGCCAGACCCGATTTTCGATTTCTTGATCGTAGACTGGGTGGGTTCAGGGGCTTGAGTAATTGCAACAACAAGATTTGGGCCTTCTTTAGGCCATCTTTCCACTGTGATGTCCTCTTGGACTCACCCCAGCTCCTACACGTCCGACTGACGGATCCCGCCCTCTTTGCCCGGTCGCTCTACTTCACTTTCGTCTATGCTGCTTGCGACCGGGCTGAGAGGTACCCCCCTCTGGGACTCCCTCCGTCAGATTGCTCCCTCCATGGAGGACTCGCCATGGTTAGTGGCTGGAGACTTCAACATCTTCCTCCACTACTATGAGCGAACTGGGAGCTCTTCTGACCGGCACAGAGAGATGGCGGACTTTGCTGATGCCATTGCTGATTGTCAGCTCTCTGATGCCGGCTATTCCGGTTCGGACTATACTTGGGAGGGCCGCTACCTGTTAGAGCGCCTCGATAGAGTCCTCCTGAACGAATCTTGGTCCTCTGACTTTGCTGTCACTCGTGTCTCACACCTCCCTCGTATCCGTTCGGACCACGCTCCTCTTCTGATTTCGTGTCAGTTCTCACTCCAGATCCCTAGGTCGTCCTTCCGCTTCCAGTCGATGTGGGTTCGTCACCACACCTTCCATGATCAGGTCTCGATGATCTGGGCTGCTCCTACTGGTTTCCAAGGACTTCTTAACCTCCAGTTCAAGCTTAACCGGGTTAAGCAGCACTTGAAGTGGTGGAATAAGAACGTCTTTGGAAACATCTTCGACAAGCTCAGGGCGGCTGAGGAGGCGGTCGCTGTCTGTCAGGCCGCCTATGATTCTGGCCCCACCCCTGAGCTTCGTGCCCAGCTCCATCGATCCACAGCCGAGTACACCCTCCGGGCTAAAATGGAGGAGGATTTCTGGCGCCAGAAGGCGGCCATCCGCTGGGTTGCTGAGGGCGAGCGCAACACCCGTTTGTTTCAAGGATGGGTGAAGCAGAAGCGCTACAAGACCAGAATCCACTCCATTCAGGCTGGTGATCAGGTGCTAGACTCAGAGGAGGAGATTCGAGAGTCAGCTGTGTCCTTCTTTCATACCCTTCTCTCCTCTGAGCCTGGTGAGCTCGACCCCCCTATTCTGGACGACATCCAGACCCTTCCTGAGTCTGTTGACAGGGAACAGCTGTGTGCTGCTCCCTCCTTCGATGAGATCCGATCCGCTGTCTTTGGGATCTGCAAGGACAGTGTCTCCGGGCCTGACGGCTTCTCCTCCTTATTTTTTCAGTCCTGCTGGGACATTGTTGCCCCGGATGTAGTGGCGGCTGTTCTCGACTTCTTTGATGGGTCCCCCCTCCCACGTAGCTTTACCGCCACCACCATTATCCTTCTTCCCAAGCAGCCTCACCCTCAGTCGTGGGCTGACTTCCGCCCCATCAGTCTCTGCAATGTGACTAACAAGATCATATCCAAGATTCTCACAGCCCGCCTTGCTCCTTTACTCCCTCTGCTTCTCATGCAGAATCAGAGTGGGTTTGTACAGGGTAGGCTGATCAGTGATAATATCTTGTTAGCACAGGAGCTGATTCACGACCTTCCCTTAGCCCGCCCCACCCCGAATGTTGCCCTCAAGCTTGATATGGCTAAGGCATATGACAGGGTGAGGTGGCCTTTTCTCCTCGCCGTCCTTCGTAGGATGGGCTTTCCGGACAAATGGATCGGCTTTATCCAGAGATGTGTGCAGAACTGCTGGTTTTCTGTGCTCGTCAATGGATCCCCTGCTGGGTTCTTCCACTCCACTCGTGGCCTTCGCCAGGGAGACCCCCTCTCGCCGTCCCTCTTTGTCCTTGCTGCTGACTACCTGTCTAGAGGGGTTGATAAGCTTATCCAGTCCCATCCGGATATGATTTATCGCACCTCTAGACGCGGTTTTCCGGTTTCCCACTTGGCCTATGCGGATGATATTCTCATTTTCACTCAGGCCAAGTCGGATGCTCTGTCCCGGCTCATGGGTTTTCTCACCCACTATTCTGCTGTGTCGGGACAGCAGATCAATACCAGGAAGAGCAGCTTCATCATTCACTCGAAGCATGCTTTTACCTGGCAGTCCTCAATTGAGGAGGTCACGGGATTCTCCCCCGCCTCCCTCCCTATCTCCTATCTTGGTATTCCCCTATACAAGGGGCTCACCAAGAAGGAGCTCTTCTTCGATCTTCGCCAGAAGATCAGTGCGACGATTCACGGCTGGTCGCACCGGCACCTCTCCTTTGGAGGTCGACTTGCTCTTATTAAGAGCACTTTGGCCGCCACCCCTCTTCATTACCTTCAGGTCATGAGACCCCCAAAGGGCACCCTTAAGCAGCTTGAGCAGCTCATGGCTCGCTTCTTTTGGGGGTCGAATGACGAGGCCCGAAAAGCCCACTGGATCAGCTGGAAGCAGATTTGCCTTCCGACTGCTGAGGGCGGCTTGGGTATTCGTCGCCTGTCGGATATCTATGATGCCTTCAGCTTTAAGCTCTGGTGGAGATTCCGGTCCCAGAATTCCCTCTGGGCCCGCTTCACTATGATGAAGTACTGTGGAGGCTCTTTCTCGAGACGCGTGCCTGTCTCTCCCCTCGACAGCCGTATTTGGCACCGCCTTCAGACTGAAGGCATTCGTGCCCAGCAGCATATTTCTTGGTCTGTCGGGACGGGCGATGTCAGCTTTTGGGACGATGTGTGGTTCGGGGCTGCCCCCCTTTACTTGATGTGTCCTTCTGTGCAGCGTGATCATAGACCTGTCAGCTTTTATCTGCTTGATGATTCATGGCATATAGATAGGTTGCATTCTCTGTGTGCACATCATGATTTACCTGTTGAGTTTGAGGATTCCCTGAGGTCTGTGCCGATCCTGTGGGGCGAGCGGGATGCCCCGAGATGGAATTTGACCCCTCATGGTGAGTTCTCTTTGACCTCTGCTTGGGAGTGTGTTAGGCATCGGGCTTCGAGGCGGGCTCTCTTGGCTGATTTCTGGAGCGACTGCCTGACTCCCACCACGTCCATATTCCTTTGGCGTCTGTACTTTGATCGCATACCTGTCGACGCCAAGCTTCTGGCTAGGGAGATCCCCCTAGTCTCTAGGTGCCCCTGCTGTTCTGTTCCTAGTACTGAGTCTGTCCCTCACCTTTTTCTACAGGGGGAATCTGTACTTGCGGTTTGGATGCACTTCAGTTCATGGTTTCACATCACACCACCGCACTTCACACAGATTTCACATGCACTTAGTTTCTGGAGGCACCTCATCCCACGTGCCACACATAGACACATATGTTTTCTGATCCCTTGCCTGATTCTTTGGTTTACTTGGACCGAGAGGAACGACCGCAAGCATCGTGGTCACCCCTTTCGGTCATCTCACATTATTTTTCAGGTTACTCGGCATCTTCACCAGCTCGTGCTCAGTGGCAAGCTCCTGCCTCCCCAGTGGGCGGGTTGCTTTCCACAGGTTTATTTCATGCCGGTTGTCGAGCCTGTTCGGCGTTCCCTCAGGTCCCGTGCAGTTATTTGGCAGCCCCCTTCAGAGCCGTGGGTGAAGCTGAACTCCGATGGATCCTTCGACCGTACGCAGCAGACTGCAGCGGGGGGCGGGCTTCTTCGAGATCATCATGGTGAGCTCCTCACCTCTTATTGTCTCCCGCTGCAGGCCAGTTCCAGTTTTGAGGCGGAGCTCCGGTCCCTCCTCCAGGGGCTCCTTCTCCTTCCACAGACGGCTTCCCATGTTTGGATCGAGCTAGACGCAGCGGCTGTAGTCACAGTCATTACATCCGGTGCTCGAGGTTCGGGACAGCTTAGGGAAGTCTTTTCCAGACTTCGACTCATACTCCGTGATCGGCATGTTCGAGTCACACATATCCATAGAGAGGGCAATCGCCCTGCTGATTTCCTTGCCAGACTCGGGCATGAGGTTGACGGCCTTCACACTTTTGACGTCCAGACGGCCCCGAGGCCACTTGCTTCCTTGGTTAGGATGGACCAGCTTGGCTATCCTAACTTCAGGTTCCGACGTTGACTCTATTTTATTCCATGTTTTTTGTTTATTTGGTTTTGTACTTGTTTCTTTTTCACTTGTTATATTCCTCCTTAGGAGTGTTTAGATTATATCTGTTCCCCCGTAGTTTTATCCCTGTTATAGGTCCCCCTTATATACAGGTTGATATGTATGGTTATATCTTTCGAGGGGGAGTCACTTTTGGGCTCCCCCAGACGATGTAGTAGCTCCATTTTGTTGATATGTACAGGTTGGGGATCTGCCTAATCCCCCACCCTCTCGGGTGTTTTCCTTAAAAAAAAAAAAAAAAAAAAAAAAAAAAAAAAAACCCTAAACCCTAAACCCTAAACCCTAAACCCTAAACCCTAAACCCTAAACCCTAAACCCTAAACCCTAAACCCTAAACCCTAAACCCTAAACCCTAAACCCCAAACCCTAAACCCAAACCCCAAACCCAAACCCCAAACCCCAAACCCCAAACCCCAAACCCCAAACCCCAAACCCCAAACCCCAAACCCCAAACCCCAAACCCGAAACCCCAAACCCGAAACCCGAAACCCCAAACCCCAAACCCCAAACCCCAAACCCTAAACCCCAAACCCCAAACCCTAAACCCTAAACCCTAAACCCTAAACCCCCTAAAACCCTAAACCCTAAACCCCCTAAAACCCTAACACCCTAAACCCCCTAAAACCCTAACACCCCAAAACCCCCAAACCCCCAAACCCCAAACCCCCAAACCCCCAAACCCCCAAACCCCCAACCCCAAACCCCAAACCCCAAACCCCAAACCCCAAACCCCAAACCCCAAACCCCAAACCCCAAACCCCAAACCCAAAACCCAAAACCCAAAACCCAAAACCCAAAACCCAAAACCCCAAAACCCTAAACCCCAAAACCCTAAACCCTAAACCCTAAACCCTAAACCCTAAACCCTAAACCCTAAACCCTAAACCCTAAACCCTAAACCCTAAACCCCTAAACCCCTAACCCCCTAAACCCTAAACCCCTAAACCCCTAACCCCTAACCCCAAACCCCTAAACCCTAACCCCAAACCCCTAAACCCTAACCCTAAACCCTAGACCCTAGACCCTAAACCCTAAACCCCAAACCCCAAACCCCAAACCCCAAACCCCAAACCCCAAACCCCAAACCCCAAACCCCAAACCCCAAACCCCAAACCCCAAACCCTAAACCCAACCCCCAACCCCCAACCCCCAACCCCCAACCCCCAACCCCCAACCCCCAACCCCCAAACCCTAAACCCTAAACCCTAAACCCTAAACCCTAAACCCTAAACCCTAAACCCTAAACCAAACCAAAAAACCAAAAAATACTTTCTCACTCTAGAAATTTTTCTCTGCCCTCTCACACACACTAACCCACACTTTTTGCACACACAACCATGAACACCATCCAAGTTCTTGTCAAATTCCCCCCTTAGATCCTTTCTTGTGTCCTCTTTCTTTAATTTTTGTGTTTTTTTCCAGTTTTTCAATTTTAATTTTCCATTATTTTTCTTTTCAGTCCTCATCAGTTCTTGCTCCAAAACATATTTTCTGATCATGTTTTGGTCTTCTTCCAGCTAAATTTGGTGTTATGGGTCGAAAAAAACCACTTTCTGGGCAAGCTGCCCAGATTTTGGCGTCAGGTTCATCCTCCAAAAAGCTGGCCAAAATTTCTTATTCTTCTTTGAAAAAATCTGCAAAACAAACAACCCAGATTTCAGATTCATCTTCCCAAAATCAACCTGCCAGTTCAGAAGATCAAACAAAAAATTTCAATACATCTCCATCAGACACTTCAGACTCAGATCCTAGCTATATCCCAGAAATTCCAGACGTTTCTAAGAAACTCAAAAAAACCAAAAAACCTCCCAAGCCTGTCTCGACTAATCTCTCTCCTAAAAAATCTGCTCTCATTTCCAACTCCAGGTTACCAGAAAATAAACCAAAAAATCAAAGAACATTCACTTCTACCCCTGTCGACACCCAAGACCACAAAAAACAAACCCCAGCCCCTCTGAAAAATTCTGGACAGTTCCCTTGCCCAGAATTTACAAACAATCTCTGCCCCAACACTCCAAAACCCCCCTGTAACACTCCCACTGCCCACCAGCAGCCACCTGCAAGGCCCCCCACCCCCTCCCAGGTGCTCAATCACCCAGCACCATCCCTAAACTGTCGTCTGTCACCCCCAACAGACCCCAGCACTCACACTCACTTCCCTCCTGTATCCTCTAGCCCCATTCAAACTGACCCGCCTCTTCACTCGCCTCATCACCCCTCCCCTCCCTCTCTATCTGCAACAACCCTACAAACACCATCCTCAACCACAGCAGCCTCCGACAGTTCACACATACGCCACCACATCCCTCCAATCACCAAAACACACCACACCTACCTCCTTTACCCAACGCTGACAGCTCCACAACAAGAAGGGGAAGAAGAAACAGATGAAGGAAGAGAATCAGAAGAAGGCTCCTCCTCAGAGCAAGAGGGAGAGAAGTTACCTGGAATTGCATCTCCAGACTTGCTCTCTGCCACGTCTGCCTCGTCGGAAGACTTCACTGATGATGACAGTCTTCCACTCTCTCGTGTCTTGCTTCAGAGGCTCAACATCTCTCCCATTTGTACAGAACCGAGCCTGAAGGATGCGTCTCACATTTCCGCACTTGAGGCGGTCGCTGCTCTCTTATCGGAGCCATCAGATCCTTTGCTGACTTTCCCCGAGCTCCGACAGCCTACTCCGACTGTGCTGCGAGCCGATTCACCGGCTCTTAACGCTGATACAGTTCCAGGACCCATAGCCCAGACTCCGGTGATGGAAACGAGTCCGGTTAGGGCCCCGATCCCCTCCCAGGTGGCGGCTTTTGCTTTCCGATCTCAAGTCGCCTCTTCGCGACCCCCATCTCCGTCGCAGAGCTCTTGCACTCACCGCCGACCTGCCTCTTGCCCCCCCTCTCCCTCAACATGTACCTTGAACACGTTCCCGGCCGATTTCCCGTGCTCCCCACCGGCGGGCACCGTTGATTTCACCCAGATCGCCCTGAGCGACCCGCCGCCACCCTCAAAGCAAAAAACCCTAACTCTGTTCGATCCCCCTAACCTTACCCCGATTTTAAATTCGGATTTGGGCTTCCGACCCGGAAAATTAATTGACGAAGTGGGCCGACCCGGTCCCAGGCCCATCTCCTATTTTTTTGCTGGCCCTAACCCTGATTTGGCCCAATTTGCTTCAATATTATTGGCACATATTAATTTGGCCAATTTTTCCCCCAAACAGCCCAATGCGAATTTTATTTCTGGCCCAACCGGCCCAATAGCCAATTCCAGCCCAAATTTCACTTTCCCCCCTTTATTGGGCCAAAATCCTATTAATCTCGCCTTGGGCCATTCTAATTCTGATCCAGCCGGTCCAAATGCCAATTCCAGCCCAATTTTAATTTCCCCCCCCCTTACTGGGCCATAATGGAATTAATTCGCCTTTGGGCCTCTCCCAACCAAGCCCAGCTGAAATAAATCAATACCCAACCCATTTGCATCCAACCCGACCCGAACCCGCCCCCATCCCTGAACCCGTCTCCTCCACCCGTCTACACGCCCCGTCGGCTGTCTCAGTCGACAACCGTCCTCCCCCCTCCATTTCCGGCGACGGCGAGACTTTCTGCACCCCTTCCGGTGTGCCCTGCCCGCCGGCGACCCCCCTGGTGCCGGAATTTCCCCAGCCGCAGCGGATTTATGTTGATGAGCGGCCCCGTACCTCACAGCTCCCTCCGGCGGCCTCTGCTACTCGCCAGGAGTCATTCCGGCCTCCGCCGGCCCCTCCAAACTGCCCGGAACCTTCCTTTCCCCCCTCCGATGGTCAACCCGCCATCTCCCCCTCCAAATCGGGCTCGTCACTCTCCTCTCACCCCCGCCCGATTCCGACGGACACCACCATTTTTTCCGGCAGCTCCCACGCAACTTCGCCTCAATTCTCCACTGCCCAACCTTCCATCCTTAATCCCCAGCAAAATCAAGCCACATCTGCCTCTGCAAATATCCCAACCGTCTGCACCCAACCCCAATCAATTCAACCACCGCCGCCTACCTTGCGAACCCAGTTTTCCCGTTCAATCTCCCCCCTCTCTCTTGCGGCTGCTTCTCAGCCCCCATCTATCATCTTTGGGCAAGGGTTCCCTTTGGACAAACTCCCTTTACAATCCCCCCAATCTGCTGCGACCCCTCCCTCCTTCTTGCAACCCTCTCATTCTGCCCCCTCTCATTCTTCATCCCTATCTGCTCCCGGTTCTCCCTCTCGCCCTCTTCAACAATTGGGGCAATCTACTGTTACTAATTCTGATCCACAGCCCCCTTCTAATCCTCCTCATCCTTACACCAAAACTTTTGCAAGCCTCTTCAAAGAGACCCCTTCTGTTTCCAATATCCCTACAAAATCCCAACCTAAACAAATTGGAACCCAATATTTCTTTGAGGGAAAACCGGCCCTCCATTTTTCCGATGCTGACACGGCTTCTCTTGTAGGTTCATTGGAGCTTGCTGTGGTGGGCAAATTCTCCCAAGGGATTCCCGGTGCCGAGCAGATTGCTAGAGCCCTTGGCAACCTCAAACTCACGGGTACCTTGTCATGGAAATTCTTAAATGCCAAGCATATCTTGATCATGCTAACTGAAAAATGTGATTATGTGAAATTATTGCTTGGTGCTTCTGATAGGGCCACTTGGTTCATTAGTGGTCTTCCCATGCGTGTTTTTAAGTGGACCCCATCTTTTTCTGTTTCCCATGAGTCTCCGATTGTGCCTGTCTGGTGTCGTTTGCCTGGATTGCCTGTTCATCTATTTGAGAAGCATGCTTTGCATTCTGTGGCTTCTTTGATTGGGACACCTGTGGACACTGATAGGCACACTACCACACGAGCACGTCTTTCCTATGCCCGTGTATGTGTCGAGATTGATCTGACTTCTGTGATCCCTTCTGAGATTGTGCTTGTCATTGGTGGAGTTATTATGCATCAGAAGGTTGTTTTTGAGGACTTGCCTGTTTACTGTAAGGGTTGTAGGCATGTAGGCCATGTTGTTGATGACTGTTATACTGTGAATGGCATTGCTCGTCCTGATAGGCCTTCCTCCTCACCTAGGCGTCCCCCTAGACCCCCTCCCCAAAAATCCCAAAATGCGGGTGTGCCCCCTCCTCAGGGGACCACACCCCAGCCCGCTCCTCCTTCCCCCCGCCCTGCTAAGGGCAAGGAGGTAGCGGACCCTCCTCCTTCACGGCCTGACAAAGGGAAGGCCGTGGCTCCTTCTGTCCCATCATCCTCCCATCCGGCCCCTCCTCGTCCTCCTAAGAAGAGGAAGTGGGTACGGGTGCAGCATAAAAAGCTGCATCCCCCCCTCTCTTCGAAGCAGACGAATTCCAATCGCTTTTTCCCTCTCCAGCAGGATCCCCCTGATCCTGGGGCATCTTCTTATTATGCCCCGTCTGCACCTAGACTTGCCTCGACCGTCCATAAAGTGGTCGAGGACAGGATTGGTGCCCTTGAGGAGGACAGTATGGATTATTCATCTGATCCTGATAGCTCCTCACACGAGCGTGCTCCTCCTCATTCTGTTCATTCCTCACCTCCCCCTTCTGAGGATGGTGAGATCCCGCCTCATAGGCGTGTCCGCCCGCACCCCTCATCTCTTGATCCTGGCCCCCCGTCGAGATCGAGAGTGAGGGGTGCTCCCCCCTTTTCCTCTTGTTGATATGAGTGCGAATTTTCTTGTCTGGAATGCCCAAGGAATTGGTAATTCCCCCACTCAGACGCGGCTCCAGGACATGATTCGCACTCACCGTCTCTCAGTTGTTGCTATTCTCGAGCCCATGGCCAGACCCGATTTTCGATTTCTTGATCGTAGACTGGGTGGGTTCAGGGGCTTGAGTAATTGCAACAACAAGATTTGGGCCTTCTTTAGGCCATCTTTCCACTGTGATGTCCTCTTGGACTCACCCCAGCTCCTACACGTCCGACTGACGGATCCCGCCCTCTTTGCCCGGTCGCTCTACTTCACTTTCGTCTATGCTGCTTGCGACCGGGCTGAGAGGTACCCCCTCTGGGACTCCCTCCGTCAGATTGCTCCCTCCATGGAGGACTCGCCATGGTTAGTGGCTGGAGACTTCAACATCTTCCTCCACTACTATGAGCGAACTGGGAGCTCTTCTGACCGGCACAGAGAGATGGCGGACTTTGCTGATGCCATTGCTGATTGTCAGCTCTCTGATGCCGGCTATTCCGGTTCGGACTATACTTGGGAGGGCCGCTACCTGTTAGAGCGCCTCGATAGAGTCCTCCTGAACGAATCTTGGTCCTCTGACTTTGCTGTCACTCGTGTCTCACACCTCCCTCGTATCCGTTCGGACCACGCTCCTCTTCTGATTTCGTGTCAGTTCTCACTCCAGATCCCTAGGTCGTCCTTCCGCTTCCAGTCGATGTGGGTTCGTCACCACACCTTCCATGATCAGGTCTCGATGATCTGGGCTGCTCCTACTGGTTTCCAAGGACTTCTTAACCTCCAGTTCAAGCTTAACCGGGTTAAGCAGCACTTGAAGTGGTGGAATAAGAACGTCTTTGGAAACATCTTCGACAAGCTCAGGGCGGCTGAGGAGGCGGTCGCTGTCTGTCAGGCCGCCTATGATTCTGGCCCCACCCCTGAGCTTCGTGCCCAGCTCCATCGATCCACAGCCGAGTACACCCTCCGGGCTAAAATGGAGGAGGATTTCTGGCGCCAGAAGGCGGCCATCCGCTGGGTTGCTGAGGGCGAGCGCAACACCCGTTTGTTTCAAGGATGGGTGAAGCAGAAGCGCTACAAGACCAGAATCCACTCCATTCAGGCTGGTGATCAGGTGCTAGACTCAGAGGAGGAGATTCGAGAGTCAGCTGTGTCCTTCTTTCATACCCTTCTCTCCTCTGAGCCTGGTGAGCTCGACCCCCCTATTCTGGACGACATCCAGACCCTTCCTGAGTCTGTTGACAGGGAACAGCTGTGTGCTGCTCCCTCCTTCGATGAGATCCGATCCGCTGTCTTTGGGATCTGCAAGGACAGTGTCTCCGGGCCTGACGGCTTCTCCTCCTTATTTTTTCAGTCCTGCTGGGACATTGTTGCCCCGGATGTAGTGGCGGCTGTTCTCGACTTCTTTGATGGGTCCCCCCTCCCACGTAGCTTTACCGCCACCACCATTATCCTTCTTCCCAAGCAGCCTCACCCTCAGTCGTGGGCTGACTTCCGCCCCATCAGTCTCTGCAATGTGACTAACAAGATCATATCCAAGATTCTCACAGCCCGCCTTGCTCCTTTACTCCCTCTGCTTCTCATGCAGAATCAGAGTGGGTTTGTACAGGGTAGGCTGATCAGTGATAATATCTTGTTAGCACAGGAGCTGATTCACGACCTTCCCTTAGCCCGCCCCACCCCGAATGTTGCCCTCAAGCTTGATATGGCTAAGGCATATGACAGGGTGAGGTGGCCTTTTCTCCTCGCCGTCCTTCGTAGGATGGGCTTTCCGGACAAATGGATCGGCTTTATCCAGAGATGTGTGCAGAACTGCTGGTTTTCTGTGCTCGTCAATGGATCCCCTGCTGGGTTCTTCCACTCCACTCGTGGCCTTCGCCAGGGAGACCCCCTCTCGCCGTCCCTCTTTGTCCTTGCTGCTGACTACCTGTCTAGAGGGGTTGATAAGCTTATCCAGTCCCATCCGGATATGATTTATCGCACCTCTAGACGCGGTTTTCCGGTTTCCCACTTGGCCTATGCGGATGATATTCTCATTTTCACTCAGGCCAAGTCGGATGCTCTGTCCCGGCTCATGGGTTTTCTCACCCACTATTCTGCTGTGTCGGGACAGCAGATCAATACCAGGAAGAGCAGCTTCATCATTCACTCGAAGCATGCTTTTACCTGGCAGTCCTCAATTGAGGAGGTCACGGGATTCTCCCCCGCCTCCCTCCCTATCTCCTATCTTGGTATTCCCCTATACAAGGGGCTCACCAAGAAGGAGCTCTTCTTCGATCTTCGCCAGAAGATCAGTGCGACGATTCACGGCTGGTCGCACCGGCACCTCTCCTTTGGAGGTCGACTTGCTCTTATTAAGAGCACTTTGGCCGCCACCCCTCTTCATTACCTTCAGGTCATGAGACCCCCAAAGGGCACCCTTAAGCAGCTTGAGCAGCTCATGGCTCGCTTCTTTTGGGGGTCGAATGACGAGGCCCGAAAAGCCCACTGGATCAGCTGGAAGCAGATTTGCCTTCCGACTGCTGAGGGCGGCTTGGGTATTCGTCGCCTGTCGGATATCTATGATGCCTTCAGCTTTAAGCTCTGGTGGAGATTCCGGTCCCAGAATTCCCTCTGGGCCCGCTTCACTATGATGAAGTACTGTGGAGGCTCTTTCTCGAGACGCGTGCCTGTCTCTCCCCTCGACAGCCGTATTTGGCACCGCCTTCAGACTGAAGGCATTCGTGCCCAGCAGCATATTTCTTGGTCTGTCGGGACGGGCGATGTCAGCTTTTGGGACGATGTGTGGTTCGGGGCTGCCCCCCTTTACTTGATGTGTCCTTCTGTGCAGCGTGATCATAGACCTGTCAGCTTTTATCTGCTTGATGATTCATGGCATATAGATAGGTTGCATTCTCTGTGTGCACATCATGATTTACCTGTTGAGTTTGAGGATTCCCTGAGGTCTGTGCCGATCCTGTGGGGCGAGCGGGATGCCCCGAGATGGAATTTGACCCCTCATGGTGAGTTCTCTTTGACCTCTGCTTGGGAGTGTGTTAGGCATCGGGCTTCGAGGCGGGCTCTCTTGGCTGATTTCTGGAGCGACTGCCTGACTCCCACCACGTCCATATTCCTTTGGCGTCTGTACTTTGATCGCATACCTGTCGACGCCAAGCTTCTGGCTAGGGAGATCCCCCTAGTCTCTAGGTGCCCCTGCTGTTCTGTTCCTAGTACTGAGTCTGTCCCTCACCTTTTTCTACAGGGGGAATCTGTACTTGCGGTTTGGATGCACTTCAGTTCATGGTTTCACATCACACCACCGCACTTCACACAGATTTCACATGCACTTAGTTTCTGGAGGCACCTCATCCCACGTGCCACACATAGACACATATGTTTTCTGATCCCTTGCCTGATTCTTTGGTTTACTTGGACCGAGAGGAACGACCGCAAGCATCGTGGTCACCCCTTTCGGTCATCTCACATTATTTTTCAGGTTACTCGGCATCTTCACCAGCTCGTGCTCAGTGGCAAGCTCCTGCCTCCCCAGTGGGCGGGTTGCTTTCCACAGGTTTATTTCATGCCGGTTGTCGAGCCTGTTCGGCGTTCCCTCAGGTCCCGTGCAGTTATTTGGCAGCCCCCTTCAGAGCCGTGGGTGAAGCTGAACTCCGATGGATCCTTCGACCGTACGCAGCAGACTGCAGCGGGGGGCGGGCTTCTTCGAGATCATCATGGTGAGCTCCTCACCTCTTATTGTCTCCCGCTGCAGGCCAGTTCCAGTTTTGAGGCGGAGCTCCGGTCCCTCCTCCAGGGGCTCCTTCTCCTTCCACAGACGGCTTCCCATGTTTGGATCGAGCTAGACGCAGCGGCTGTAGTCACAGTCATTACATCCGGTGCTCGAGGTTCGGGACAGCTTAGGGAAGTCTTTTCCAGACTTCGACTCATACTCCGTGATCGGCATGTTCGAGTCACACATATCCATAGAGAGGGCAATCGCCCTGCTGATTTCCTTGCCAGACTCGGGCATGAGGTTGACGGCCTTCACACTTTTGACGTCCAGACGGCCCCGAGGCCACTTGCTTCCTTGGTTAGGATGGACCAGCTTGGCTATCCTAACTTCAGGTTCCGACGTTGACTCTATTTTATTCCATGTTTTTTGTTTATTTGGTTTTGTACTTGTTTCTTTTTCACTTGTTATATTCCTCCTTAGGAGTGTTTAGATTATATCTGTTCCCCCGTAGTTTTATCCCTGTTATAGGTCCCCCTTATATACAGGTTGATATGTATGGTTATATCTTTCGAGGGGGAGTCACTTTTGGGCTCCCCCAGACGATGTAGTAGCTCCATTTTGTTGATATGTACAGGTTGGGGATCTGCCTAATCCCCCACCCTCTCGGGTGTTTTCCTTAAAAAAAAAAAAAAAAAAAAAAAAAAACCCTAAACCCTAAACCCTAAACCCTAAACCCTAAACCCTAAACCCCTAAACCCTAAACCCCTAACCCCTAAACCCCTAAACCCTAAACCCTAAACCCTAAACCCTAAACCCTAAACCCTAAACCCTAAACCCTAAACCCTAAACCCTAAACCCTAAACCCTAAACCCTAAACCCTAAACCCTAAAACCCTAAACCCTAAACCCTAAACCCTAAACCCTAAACCCTAAACCCTAAACCCTAAACCCTAAACCCTAAACCCTAAACCCTAAACCCTAAACCCTAAACCCTAAACCCTAAACCCTAAACCCCTAAACCCCTAAACCCCTAACCCCTAAACCCTAAACCCTAAACCCTAAACCCTAAACCCTAAACCCTAAACCCTAAACCCTAAACCCTAAACCCTAAACCCTAAACCCTAAACCCTAAACCCTAAACCCTAAACCCTAAAACCCTAAAACCCTAAAACCCTAAAACCCTAAAACCCTAAACCCTAAACCCTAAACCCTAAACCCTAAACCCTAAACCCTAAACCCTAAACCCTAAACCCTAAACCCTAAACCCTAAACCCAAAACCCAAAACCCAAAACCCAAAACCCAAAACCCAAAACCCAAAACCCAAAAACCCTAAAACCCTAAAACCCTAAAACCCTAAAACCCTAAAACCCTAAACCCTAAACCCTAAACCCTAAACCCTAAACCCTAAACCCTAAACCCTAAACCCTAAACCCTAAACCCTAAACCCTAAACCCAAAACCCAAAACCCAAAACCCAAAACCCAAAACCCAAAACCCAAAACCCAAAACCCAAAACCCAAAACCCTAAAACCCTAAAACCCTAAAACCCTAAAACCCTAAAACCCTAAAACCCTAAAACCCAAAACCCCAAAACCCTAAACCCTAAACCCTAAACCCTAAACCCTAAACCCTAAACCCTAAACCCTAAACCCTAAACCCTAAACCCTAAACCCTAAACCCTAAACCCTAAACCCAAAACCCCAAACCCCAAAACCCAAAACCCAAAACCCCAAACCCCCAAAACCCCAAACCCCAAACCCCAAACCCCAAACCCCAAACCCCAAACCCCAAACCCCAAACCCCAAACCCCAAACCCCAAACCCCAAACCCCAAACCCTAAACCTAAACCCTAAACCCTAAACCCTAAACCCTAAACCCCAAACCCCAAACCCCAAACCCCAAACCCCAAACCCCAAACCCCAAAACCCCAAACCCCAAACCCCAAACCCCAAACCCCAAACCCCAAACCCCAAACCCCACCCCCCAAACCCCCCAAACCCCAAAAACCCCAAAACCCCAAAACCCCAAAACCCTAACCCCTAAAACCCTAAACCCCCAAACCCCAAACCCCAAACCCCAAACCCCAAACCCCAACCCCCAACCCCCAAACCCCAAACCCCCAACCCCAAACCCCAAACCCCAAACCCCAAACCCTAAACCCCTCAACCCTGAACCCTGAACCCCGAACCCCGGAACCCCGGAAACCCCGGAAACCCTGAAACCCTGAAACCCCGGAAACCCTGAAACCCTGAAACCCTAAAACCCTAAAACCCTAAACCCTAAACCCTATCCTTTGTTTTATTAATGTGGTGACCCAATTGAGTCCCCCAAATAAGTTTAGTGGCCAATTTGGACCTTATCTCTTGTTTTATTAATGAAGGTTGTTAGTTGCAGCCGTCAGTAAAACGGCTATGTCTCTCTCCATAGGTGTCTGATGCCTGAAAGTCATGTTGCGTTGGATCCCTAACTCAAATATCTATCATCTAGAAAAGAAAAATCCTAGAAACTCATTTTTTGTTAACATCTACACGGTTTTAAAGTTGATTTCAAAAAACGTAACATTTTATACTGGTCTAAATCGTCCGGTTTCCAAAAGAATCAAATTTTCAAGCTCGACGGCCAGATTCGGCCCTATTTTCTGGCAGCCGTCAGTAAAACGGCTATATCTCTCTCCATAGGTGTCTGATGCATGAAACTCTTGTTGCGTTGGATCCCTGACTCAAATATCTATCATCTAGAAAAGAAAAATCCTAGAAACTTATTTTGTGTCAACCTCTACAAGGTTTTAAAGTTGATTTCAAAAAACGTAACATTTTGTGTAGTGCCAGGGTCACGTCTTATTTGGGCCCGGTGTGACAGCAGGGATTTTCATCGAATCTAGCATTTTTGAACACTAATATCAATTATGAAACAAACCATATGCTTATATTAGGTTAATTTATCCTGTTAGAAAAAATGAATTTTTCGAGCCCGGGCGAAAGGGGTACCCCTTTGGCCGGTGGCCAAATTTGGCCCCGGAGTGACCGGCGGGATTTTCATCGAATTTAGTATTTTTGCACACTAGGATCAATTATGAATCAAAACATATG
The DNA here is from genome assembly GCA_026008535.1 of Perilla frutescens. NCBI lineage: Eukaryota > Viridiplantae > Streptophyta > Magnoliopsida > Lamiales > Lamiaceae > Perilla > Perilla frutescens. The sequence continues at coordinate 77,416,818 of BRKX01000002.1, read as the reverse complement.
CTTATATTGGCCTAATTTGTCTGGTTTCCGAGAGAATCAAATTTTCAAGCCCGACAGCCAGATTCGGCCCTGTTTTCTGGCAGCCGTTAGTAAAACGGCTATATCTCTCTCCATAGGTGTCCGATGCCTGAAATTGTTGTTGCGTTGGATCCCTGACTGAAATATCTATCATCTAGAAAAGAAAAATCCTAGAAACCCATTTTGTGTCAACCTCTAACAGGTTTTAAAGTTAATTTCAAAAAAAGTAACATTTTATGTTGTGCCAGGGTCACGTCTTGTTCGGGCCCGGTGTGACAGCCGGGATTTTCATCGAATCTAGCATTTTTGAACACTAGTATCAATTATGAATCAAACCATATGCTTATATTAGGCTAATTCATCCAGTTTCAAAAAATGAACATTTCGAGCCCGGGCCAAAGGGGATACCCCTTTGGCCAGTGGCCAAATTTGGCCCCGGGGTGACCGGCGGAATTTCCATCGAATTTAGTATTTTTGCACACTAGGATCAATTATGAATCAAACCATATGCTTATATTGGCCTAATTCGTCCGGTTTCCAAAAGAATCAAATTTTCAAACCCGACGGCCAGATTCGGCCCTGTTTTTCTGGCAGCCGTCAGTAAAACAGCTATATCTCTCTCCATAGGTGTCTGATGCCTGAAATTCTTGTTGCGTTGGATTCCTAACTCAAATATCTATCATCTAGAAAAGTAAAATCCTAGAAACTCATTTTGTGTCAACCTCTAGAAGGTTTTAAAGTTGTTTTCAAAAAACGTAACATTTTGTGTAGTGCCATAGTCACATCTTGTTCCGGCCCGGTGTAACAGCTGGGATTTTCATCAAATCTAGCATTTTTGAACACTACAATCAATTATGGATCAAACCATATGCTTATATTAGGCTAATTCATCCAGTTTCAAAAAATGAATTTTTCGAGCCCGAGCTAAAGGGAATACCCCTTTGGCCGGTGGCCAAATTTGGCCCCTGGGTGACCGGCGGGATTTTCATCGAATTTAATATTTTTGCACACTAGGATCAATTATGAATCCAACCATATGCGTATATTGGCCTAATTCCTCCGGTTTCCAAAAGAATCAAATTTTCAAGACCGACGGCCAGATTCGGCCCTGTTTTCTGGCAGCCGTCAGTAAAACGGCCTTATCTCTCTCCATAGGTGTCTGATGCCTGAAATTATTCTTGCGTTGGATCCCTAACTCAAATATCTATCAATTAGAATTGAAAAAATCATTTTTTGTCAACCTCTACAAGGTTTTAAAGTTGATTTCAAAAAACGTAATATTTTGTTTAGTGTCAAGGTCATGTCTTATTCGGGCCCAGTGTAACAGCCGGGATATTCATCGAATCTAGCATTTTTGAACACTATTATCAATTATGAATCAAACCATATGCTTATATTAGGCTAATTCATCCAGTTACAAAAAATGAATTTTTCGAGCCCGAGCCAAAGGGGTACCCCTTTGGCCGGTGGCCAAATTTGGCCCCGGGGTGACAGTCGGGATTTTCATCCAATTTAGTATATTTGCACACTAGGATCAATTATGAATCAAACCATATGCTTATACTGGTCTAAATCGTCCAGTTTCCAAAAGAATCAAATTTTCAAGCCCAACGGCCAGATTCAACCCTGTTTTCTGGCAGCCGTGTGTAAAACGGCTATATCTCTCTCCATAAGTGTCTGATGCCTGAAATTTTGGTTGCGTTGGATCCCTGACTTAAATATCTATCTTATAGAAAAGAAAAATCCTAGAAACCCATTTTGTGTCAACCTCTACAAAGTTTTGAAGTTGGTTTTAAAAAACGTAACATTTTGTCTAGTGCCAGGGTCACGTCTTGTTCGGGCCCGTTGTGACAGCCGGGATTTTCATCGAATCTAGTATTTTTGAACACTAATATCAATTATGAATCACACCATATGCTTATATTAGGCTAATTCATCCAGTTTTAAAAAATGAATTTTTCGAGCCCAGGCCAAAGGGGTATCCCTTTGGCCGGTGGCCAAATTTGGCCCCGGGGTGACCGGCGGGATTTTCATCAAATTTAATATTTTTGCACACGGATCAATTATGAATCAAACCATATGCTTATATTTGCCTAATTCATCCGGTTTCCAAAAGAATCAAATTTTCAACCCCGACGGCCAGATTCGGCCCTGTTTTCTGGCAGCCGTCAGTAAAACATCTATATCTCTCTCCATAGGTGTCCGATGCCTGAAATTCTTGTTGCGTTGGATCCCTGACTCAACTATCTATCATCTAGAAAATAAAAATCCTGGAAACCCATTTTTTGTCAATCTCTACAAGGTTTTAAAGTTGATTATAAAAAACGTAACATTTTGTGTAGTGCCAGGGTAACGTCTTGTTCGGGCCCGGTGTGACAGCTGGAATTTTCATCGAATCTATCATTTTTAAACACTAAAATCAATTTCGAATCAAACCATATGCTTATATTAGGCTAATTCATCCGGTTTCAAAAAATGAATTTTTCGAGCACGGGTCAAAGGGTATCTCTTTGGCCGGTGGCCAAATTTGGCCCCGGAGTGACCGGCGGGATTTTTATTAAATTTAATATTTTTGCACAATAGGATCAATTATGAATCAAACCATATGCATATGTTGGCCTAATTCGTCCGGTTTCCAAAAGAATCAAATTTTCAAGCCCGACGAATAGATTCGGCCCTGTTTTCTGGCAGCCATCAGTAAAACGGCTATATCTCTCTCCATAGGCGTCCGATGCCTGAAATTCTTGTTGCGTTGGATCCCTGACTCAAATATCTATCATCTAGTATTTAAAAATCCTAGAAACTCATTTTGTGTCAACCTGTACAAGGTTTTAAAGTTGATTTCAAAAAACGTATCATTTTGTATAGTGCCAGAGTCACGTCTTGTTCGAGCACGGTGTAACAATCGGGATTTTCATCGAATCTTGCATTTTTGAACACTACAATCAATTATGAATCAAACCATATGCTTATATTAGGCTAATTCATCCAGTTTCAAAAAATGAATTTTTCGAGCCCGAGCCAAAGGGGTACCCCTTTGGCCGGTAGCCAAATTTGGCCCCGGTGTGACCGGCGGATTTTCATCGAATTTAGTATTTTTGCACATTAGGATCAATTATCAATCAAACCATATGCTTATATTGGCATAATTCATCCGGTTTCCAAAAGAATCAAATTTTCAACCCCGACGTCCAGATTCGGCTCTGGTTTCTGGCAGCCGTCAGTCAAACAGCTATATCTCTCTCCATAGGTGTCCGATGCCTGAAATTCTTGTTGCGTTGCATCCCTGACTCATATATCTATCATCTAGAAAATAAAAATCCTAGATACCCATTTTTTGTCAACCTCTACAAGTTTTTAAATTTGATTTCAAAAAACGTAACATTTTTTGTAATGCCAGGGTCACGTCTTGTTCGGGCCCGGTATGACAGCCGGAATTTTCATCGAATCTAGCATTTTTGAACACTAATATCAATTATGAAACAAACCATATGCTTATATTAGGTTAATTCATCCTGTTAGAAAAAATGAATTTTTCGAGCCCGGGCCAAAGGGGTACCCCTTTGGCCGGTGGCCAAATTTGGCCCCGGAGTGACCGGCGGGATTTTCATCGAATTTAGTATTTTTGCACACTAGGATCAATTATGAATCAAAACATATGCTTATATTGGCCTAATTTGTCTGGTTTCCAAGAGAATCAAATTTTCAAGCCCGATAGCCAGATTCGGCCCTGTTTTCTAGCAGCCGTTAGTAAAACGGCTATATCTCTCTCCATAGGTGTCCGATGCCTGAAATTGTTGTTGCGTTGGATCCCTGACTGAAATATCTATCATCTAGAAAAGAAAAATCCTAGAAACCCATTTTGTGTCAACCTCTAACAGGTTTTAAAGTTAATTTCAAAAAACGTAACATTTTATGTTGTGCCAGGGTCACGTCTTATTCGGGCCCGGTGTGACAGCCGGGATTTTCATCGAATCTAGCATTTTTGAACACTAGTATCAATTATGAATCAAACCATATGCTTATATTAGGCTAATTCATCCAGTTTCAAAAAATGAACATTTCGAGCCCGGGCCAAAGGGGATACCCCTTTGGCCAGTGGCCAAATTTGGCCCCGGGGTGACCGGCGGAATTTCCATCGAATTTAGTATTTTTGCACACTAGGATCAATTATGAATCAAACCATATGCTTATATTGGCCTAATTCGTCCGGTTTCCAAAAGAATCAAATTTTCAAACCCGACGGCCAGATTCGGCCCTGTTTTTCTGGCAGCCGTCAGTAAAACAGCTATATCTCTCTCCATAGGTGTCTGATGCCTGAAATTCTTGTTGCGTTGGATTCCTAACTCAAATATCTATCATCTAGAAAAGTAAAATCCTAGAAACTCATTTTGTGTCAACCTCTAGAAGGTTTTAAAGTTGTTTTCAAAAAACGTAACATTTTGTGTAGTGCCATAGTCACATCTTGTTCCGGCCCGGTGTAACAGCTGGGATTTTCATCAAATCTAGCATTTTTGAACACTACAATCAATTATGGATCAAACCATATGCTTATATTAGGCTAATTCATCCAGTTTCAAAAAATGAATTTTTCGAGCCCGAGCTAAAGGGAATACCCCTTTGGCCGGTGGCCAAATTTGGCCCCTGGGTGACCGGCGGGATTTTCATCGAATTTAATATTTTTGCACACTAGGATCAATTATGAATCCAACCATATGCGTATATTGGCCTAATTCCTCCGGTTTCCAAAAGAATCAAATTTTCAAGACCGACGGCCAGATTCGGCCCTGTTTTCTGGCAGCCGTCAGTAAAACGGCCTTATCTCTCTCCATAGGTGTCTGATGCCTGAAATTATTCTTGCGTTGGATCCCTAACTCAAATATCTATCAATTAGAATTGAAAAAATCATTTTGTGTCAACCTCTACAAGGTTTTAAAGTTGATTTCAAAAAACGTAATATTTTGTTTAGTGCCAAGGTCATGTCTTATTCGGGCCCAGTGTAACAGCCGGGATATTCATCGAATCTAGCATTTTTGAACACTATTATCAATTATGAATCAAACCATATGCTTATATTAGGCTAATTCATCCAGTTACAAAAAATGAATTTTTCGAGCCCGAGCCAAAGGGGTACCCCTTTGGCCGGTGGCCAAATTTGGCCCCGGGGTGACAGTCGGGATTTTCATCCAATTTAGTATATTTGCACACTAGGATCAATTATGAATCAAACCATATGCTTATACTGGTCTAAATCGTCCAGTTTCCAAAAGAATCAAATTTTCAAGCCCAACGGCCAGATTCAACCCTGTTTTCTGGCAGCCGTGTGTAAAACGGCTATATCTCTCTCCATAAGTGTCTGATGCCTGAAATTTTGGTTGCGTTGGATCCCTGACTTAAATATCTATCTTATAGAAAAGAAAAATCCTAGAAACCCATTTTGTGTCAACCTCTACAAAGTTTTGAAGTTGGTTTTAAAAAACGTAACATTTTGTCTAGTGCCAGGGTCACGTCTTGTTCGGGCCCATTGTGACAGCCGGGATTTTCATCGAATCTAGTATTTTTGAACACTAATATCAATTATGAATCACACCATATGCTTATATTAGGCTAATTCATCCAGTTTTAAAAAATGAATTTTTCGGGCCCAGGCCAAAGGGGTATCCCTTTGGCCGGTGGCCAAATTTGGCCCCGGGGTGACCGGCGGGATTTTCATCAAATTTAATATTTTTGCACACGGATCAATTATGAATCAAACCATATGCTTATATTTGCCTAATTCATCCGGTTTCCAAAAGAATCAAATTTTCAACCCCGACGGCCAGATTCGGCCCTGTTTTCTGGCAGCCGTCAGTAAAACATCTATATCTCTCTCCATAGGTGTCCGATGCCTGAAATTCTTGTTGCGTTGGATCCCTGACTCAACTATCTATCATCTAGAAAATAAAAATCCTGGAAACCCATTTTTTGTCAATCTCTACAAGGTTTTAAAGTTGATTATAAAAAACGTAACATTTTGTGTAGTGCCAGGGTAACGTCTTGTTCGGGCCCGGTGTGACAGCTGGAATTTTCATCGAATCTATCATTTTTAAACACTAAAATCAATTTCGAATCAAACCATATGCTTATATTAGGCTAATTCATCCGGTTTCAAAAAATGAATTTTTCGAGCACGGGTCAAAGGGTATCTCTTTGGCCGGTGGCCAAATTTGGCCCCGGAGTGACCGGCGGGATTTTTATTAAATTTAATATTTTTGCACAATAGGATCAATTATGAATCAAACCATATGCATATGTTGGCCTAATTCGTCCGGTTTCCAAAAGAATCAAATTTTCAAGCCCGACGAATAGATTCGGCCCTGTTTTCTGGCAGCCATCAGTAAAACGGCTATATCTCTCTCCATAGGCGTCCGATGCCTGAAATTCTTGTTGCGTTGGATCCCTGACTCAAATATCTATCATCTAGTATTTAAAAATCCTAGAAACTCATTTTGTGTCAACCTGTACAAGGTTTTAAAGTTGATTTCAAAAAACGTATCATTTTGTGTAGTGCCAGAGTCACGTCTTGTTCGAGCACGGTGTAACAATCGGGATTTTCATCGAATCTTGCATTTTTGAACACTACAATCAATTATGAATCAAACCATATGCTTATATTAGGCTAATTCATCCAGTTTCAAAAAATGAATTTTTCGAGCCCGAGCCAAAGGGGTACCCCTTTGGCCGGTAGCCAAATTTGGCCCCGGTGTGACCGGCGGATTTTCATCGAATTTAGTATTTTTGCACATTAGGATCAATTATCAATCAAACCATATGCTTATATTGGCATAATTCATCCGGTTTCCAAAAGAATCAAATTTTCAACCCCGACGTCCAGATTCGGCTCTGGTTTCTGGCAGCCGTCAGTCAAACAGCTATATCTCTCTCCATAGGTGTCCGATGCCTGAAATTCTTGTTGCGTTGCATCCCTGACTCATATATCTATCATCTAGAAAATAAAAATCCTAGATACCCATTTTTTGTCAACCTCTACAAGTTTTTAAATTTGATTTCAAAAAACGTAACATTTTTTGTAATGCCAGGGTCACGTCTTGTTCGGGCCCGGTATGACAGCCGGAATTTTCATCGAATCTAGCATTTTTGAACACTAAAATCAATTAAGAATCAAACCATATGCTTATATTAGGCTAATTAATCCGGTTTCAAAAAATGAATTTTTCGAGCACGGGCCAAAGGGGTACCCCTTTGGCCGGTGGCCAAATTTGGCCCCTGGGTGACCGGCGGGATTTTCATCGAATTTAATATTTTTGCACACTAGGATCAATTATGAATCCAACCATATGCGTATATTGGCCTAATTCCTCCGGTTTCCAAAAGAATCAAATTTTCAAGACCGACGGCCAGATTCGGCCCTGTTTTCTGGCAGCCGTCAGTAAAACGGCCTTATCTCTCTCCATAGGTGTCTGATGCCTGAAATTATTCTTGCGTTGGATCCCTAACTCAAATATCTATCAATTAGAATTGAAAAAATCATTTTGTGTCAACCTCTACAAGGTTTTAAAGTTGATTTCAAAAAACGTAATATTTTGTTTAGTGCCAAGGTCATGTCTTATTCGGGCCCAGTGTAACAGCCGGGATATTCATCGAATCTAGCATTTTTGAACACTATTATCAATTATGAATCAAACCATATGCTTATATTAGGCTAATTCATCCAGTTACAAAAAATGAATTTTTCGAGCCCGAGCCAAAGGGGTACCCCTTTGGCCGGTGGCCAAATTTGGCCCCGGGGTGACAGTCGGGATTTTCATCCAATTTAGTATATTTGCACACTAGGATCAATTATGAATCAAACCATATGCTTATACTGGTCTAAATCGTCCAGTTTCCAAAAGAATCAAATTTTCAAGCCCAACGGCCAGATTCAACCCTGTTTTCTGGCAGCCGTGTGTAAAACGGCTATATCTCTCTCCATAAGTGTCTGATGCCTGAAATTTTGGTTGCGTTGGATCCCTGACTTAAATATCTATCTTATAGAAAAGAAAAATCCTAGAAACCCATTTTGTGTCAACCTCTACAAAGTTTTGAAGTTGGTTTTAAAAAACGTAACATTTTGTCTAGTGCCAGGGTCACGTCTTGTTCGGGCCCGTTGTGACAGCCGGGATTTTCATCGAATCTAGTATTTTTGAACACTAATATCAATTATGAATCACACCATATGCTTATATTAGGCTAATTCATCCAGTTTTAAAAAATGAATTTTTCGAGCCCAGGCCAAAGGGGTATCCCTTTGGCCGGTGGCCAAATTTGGCCCCGGGGTGACCGGCGGGATTTTCATCAAATTTAATATTTTTGCACACGGATCAATTATGAATCAAACCATATGCTTATATTTGCCTAATTCATCCGGTTTCCAAAAGAATCAAATTTTCAACCCCGACGGCCAGATTCGGCCCTGTTTTCTGGCAGCCGTCAGTAAAACATCTATATCTCTCTCCATAGGTGTCCGATGCCTGAAATTCTTGTTGCGTTGGATCCCTGACTCAAATATCTATCATCTAGAAAATAAAAATCCTGGAAACCCATTTTTTGTCAATCTCTACAAGGTTTTAAAGTTGATTATAAAAAACGTAACATTTTGTGTAGTGCCAGGGTAACGTCTTGTTCGGGCCCGGTGTGACAGCTGGAATTTTCATCGAATCTATCATTTTTAAACACTAAAATCAATTTCGAATCAAACCATATGCTTATATTAGGCTAATTCATCCGGTTTCAAAAAATGAATTTTTCGAGCACGGGTCAAAGGGTATCTCTTTGGCCGGTGGCCAAATTTGGCCCCGGAGTGACCGGCGGGATTTTTATTAAATTTAATATTTTTGCACAATAGGATCAATTATGAATCAAACCATATGCATATGTTGGCCTAATTCGTCCGGTTTCCAAAAGAATCAAATTTTCAAGCCCGACGAATAGATTCGGCCCTGATTTCTGGCAGCCATCAGTAAAACGGCTATATCTCTCTCCATAGGGGTCCGATGCCTGAAATTCTTGTTGCGTTGGATCCCTGACTCAAATATCTATCATCTAGTATTTAAAAATCCTAGAAACTCATTTTGTGTCAACCTGTACAAGGTTTTAAAGTTGATTTCAAAAAACGTATCATTTTGTGTAGTGCCAGAGTCACGTCTTGTTCGAGCACGGTGTAACAATCGGGATTTTCATCGAATCTTGCATTTTTGAACACTACAATCAATTATGAATCAAACCATATGCTTATATTAGGCTAATTCATCCAGTTTCAAAAAATGAATTTTTCGAGCCCGAGCCAAAGGGGTACCCCTTTGGCCGGTAGCCAAATTTGGCCCCGGTGTGACCGGCGGATTTTCATCGAATTTAGTATTTTTGCACATTAGGATCAATTATCAATCAAACCATATGCTTATATTGGCATAATTCATCCGGTTTCCAAAAGAATCAAATTTTCAACCCCGACGTCCAGATTCGGCTCTGGTTTCTGGCAGCCGTCAGTCAAACAGCTATATCTCTCTCCATAGGTGTCCGATGCCTGAAATTCTTGTTGCGTTGCATCCCTGACTCATATATCTATCATCTAGAAAATAAAAATCCTAGATACCCATTTTTTGTCAACCTCTACAAGTTTTTAAATTTGATTTCAAAAAACGTAACATTTTTTGTAATGCCAGGGTCACGTCTTGTTCGGGCCCGGTATGACAGCCGGAATTTTCATCGAATCTAGCATTTTTGAACACTAAAATCAATTAAGAATCAAACCATATGCTTATATTAGGCTAATTAATCCGGTTTCAAAAAATGAATTTTTCGAGCACGGGCCAAAGGGGTACCCCTTTGGCCCGTGGCCAAATTTGGCCCAGAGGTGACCGGCGGGATTTTCATCAAATTTAGTATTTTTGCACACTAGGATCAATATGAATCAAACCATATGCTTATATTCTCCTAATTTGTCTGGTTTCCAAGAGAATCAAATTTTCAAGCCCGACAGCCAGATTCGGCCCTGTTTTCTGGCAGCCGTTAGTAAAACGGCTATATCTCTCTCCATAGGTGTCCGATGCCTGAAATTGTTGTTGCGTTGGATCCCTGACTGAAATATCTATCATCTAGAAAAGAAAAATCCTAGAAACCCATTTTGTGTCAACCTCTAACAGGTTTTAAAGTTAATTTCAAAAAACGTAACATTTTATGTTGTGCCAGGGTCACGTCTTGTTCGGGCCCGGTGTGACAGCCGAGATTTTCATCGAATCTAGCATTTTTGAACACTAGTATCAATTATGAATCAAACCATATGCTTATATTAGGCTAATTCATCCAGTTTCAAAAAATGAACATTTCGAGCCCGGGCCAAAGGGGATACCCCTTTGGCCAGTGGCCAAATTTGGCCCCGGGGTGACCGGCGGAATTTCCATCGAATTTAGTATTTTTGCACACTAGGATCAATTATGAATCAAAACATATGCTTATATTGGCCTAATTCGTCCGGTTTCCAAAAGAATCAAATTTTCAAACCCGACGGCCAGATTCGGCCCTGTTTTTCTGGCAGCCGTCAGTAAAACAGCTATATCTCTCTCCATAGGTGTCTGATGCCTGAAATTCTTGTTGCGTTGGATTCCTAACTCAAATATCTATCATCTAGAAAAGTAAAATCCTAGAAACTCATTTTGTGTCAACCTCTAGAAGGTTTTAAAGTTGTTTTCAAAAAACGTAACATTTTGTGTAGTGCCATAGTCACATCTTGTTCCGGCCCGGTGTAACAGCTGGGATTTTCATCAAATCTAGCATTTTTGAACACTACAATCAATTATGGATCAAACCATATGCTTATATTAGGCTAATTCATCCAGTTTCAAAAAATGAATTTTTCGAGCCCGAGCTAAAGGGAATACCCCTTTGGCCGGTGGCCAAATTTGGCCCCTGGGTGACCGGCGGGATTTTCATCGAATTTAATATTTTTGCACACTAGGATCAATTATGAATCCAACCATATGCGTATATTGGCCTAATTCCTCCGGTTTCCAAAAGAATCAAATTTTCAAGACCGACGGCCAGATTCGGCCCTGTTTTCTGGCAGCCGTCAGTAAAACGGCCTTATCTCTCTCCATAGGTGTCTGATGCCTGAAATTATTCTTGCGTTGGATCCCTAACTCAAATATCTATCAATTAGAATTGAAAAAATCATTTTGTGTCAACCTCTACAAGGTTTTAAAGTTGATTTCAAAAAACGTAATATTTTGTTTAGTGCCAAGGTCATGTCTTATTCGGGCCCAGTGTAACAGCCGGGATATTCATCGAATCTAGCATTTTTGAACACTATTATCAATTATGAATCAAACCATATGCTTATATTAGGCTAATTCATCCAGTTACAAAAAATGAATTTTTCGAGCCCGAGCCAAAGGGGTACCCCTTTGGCCGGTGGCCAAATTTGGCCCCGGGGTGACAGTCGGGATTTTCATCCAATTTAGTATATTTGCACACTAGGATCAATTATGAATCAAACCATATGCTTATACTGGTCTAAATCGTCCAGTTTCCAAAAGAATCAAATTTTCAAGCCCAACGGCCAGATTCAACCCTGTTTTCTGGCAGCCGTGTGTAAAACGGCTATATCTCTCTCCATAAGTGTCTGATGCCTGAAATTTTGGTTGCGTTGGATCCCTGACTTAAATATCTATCTTATAGAAAAGAAAAATCCTAGAAACCCATTTTGTGTCAACCTCTACAAAGTTTTGAAGTTGGTTTTAAAAAACGTAACATTTTGTCTAGTGCCAGGGTCACGTCTTGTTCGGGCCCATTGTGACAGCCGGGATTTTCATCGAATCTAGTATTTTTGAACACTAATATCAATTATGAATCACACCATATGCTTATATTAGGCTAATTCATCCAGTTTTAAAAAATGAATTTTTCGGGCCCAGGCCAAAGGGGTATCCCTTTGGCCGGTGGCCAAATTTGGCCCCGGGGTGACCGGCGGGATTTTCATCAAATTTAATATTTTTGCACACGGATCAATTATGAATCAAACCATATGCTTATATTTGCCTAATTCATCCGGTTTCCAAAAGAATCAAATTTTCAACCCCGACGGCCAGATTCGGCCCTGTTTTCTGGCAGCCGTCAGTAAAACATCTATATCTCTCTCCATAGGTGTCCGATGCCTGAAATTCTTGTTGCGTTGGATCCCTGACTCAACTATCTATCATCTAGAAAATAAAAATCCTGGAAACCCATTTTTTGTCAATCTCTACAAGGTTTTAAAGTTGATTATAAAAAACGTAACATTTTGTGTAGTGCCAGGGTAACGTCTTGTTCGGGCCCGGTGTGACAGCTGGAATTTTCATCGAATCTATCATTTTTAAACACTAAAATCAATTTCGAATCAAACCATATGCTTATATTAGGCTAATTCATCCGGTTTCAAAAAATGAATTTTTCGAGCACGGGTCAAAGGGTATCTCTTTGGCCGGTGGCCAAATTTGGCCCCGGAGTGACCGGCGGGATTTTTATTAAATTTAATATTTTTGCACAATAGGATCAATTATGAATCAAACCATATGCATATGTTGGCCTAATTCGTCCGGTTTCCAAAAGAATCAAATTTTCAAGCCCGACGAATAGATTCGGCCCTGTTTTCTGGCAGCCATCAGTAAAACGGCTATATCTCTCTCCATAGGCGTCCGATGCCTGAAATTCTTGTTGCGTTGGATCCCTGACTCAAATATCTATCATCTAGTATTTAAAAATCCTAGAAACTCATTTTGTGTCAACCTGTACAAGGTTTTAAAGTTGATTTCAAAAAACGTATCATTTTGTGTAGTGCCAGAGTCACGTCTTGTTCGAGCACGGTGTAACAATCGGGATTTTCATCGAATCTTGCATTTTTGAACACTACAATCAATTATGAATCAAACCATATGCTTATATTAGGCTAATTCATCCAGTTTCAAAAAATGAATTTTTCGAGCCCGAGCCAAAGGGGTACCCCTTTGGCCGGTAGCCAAATTTGGCCCCGGTGTGACCGGCGGATTTTCATCGAATTTAGTATTTTTGCACATTAGGATCAATTATCAATCAAACCATATGCTTATATTGGCATAATTCATCCGGTTTCCAAAAGAATCAAATTTTCAACCCCGACGTCCAGATTCGGCTCTGGTTTCTGGCAGCCGTCAGTCAAACAGCTATATCTCTCTCCATAGGTGTCCGATGCCTGAAATTCTTGTTGCGTTGCATCCCTGACTCATATATCTATCATCTAGAAAATAAAAATCCTAGATACCCATTTTTTGTCAACCTCTACAAGTTTTTAAATTTGATTTCAAAAAACGTAACATTTTTTGTAATGCCAGGGTCACGTCTTGTTCGGGCCCGGTATGACAGCCGGAATTTTCATCGAATCTAGCATTTTTGAACACTAAAATCAATTAAGAATCAAACCATATGCTTATATTAGGCTAATTAATCCGGTTTCAAAAAATGAATTTTTCGAGCACGGGCCAAAGGGGTACCCCTTTAGCCCGTGGCCAAATTTGGCCCAGAGGTGACCGGCGGGATTTTCATCAAATTTAGTATTTTTGCACACTAGGATCAATATGAATCAAACCATATGCTTATATTCTCCTAATTTGTCTGGTTTCCAAGAGAATCAAATTTTCAAGCCCGACAGCCAGATTCGGCCCTGTTTTCTGGCAGCCGTTAGTAAAACGACTATATCTCTCTCCATAGGTGTCCGATGCCTGAAATTGTTGTTGCGTTGGATCCCTGACTGAAATATCTATCATCTAGAAAAGAAAAATCCTAGAAACCCATTTTGTGTCAACCTCTAACAGGTTTTAAAGTTAATTTCAAAAAACGTAACATTTTATGTTGTGCCAGGGTCACGTCTTGTTCGGGCCCGGTGTGACAGCCGGGATTTTCATCGAATCTAGCATTTTTGAACACTAGTATCAATTATGAATCAAACCATATGCTTATATTAGGCTAATTCATCCAGTTTCAAAAAATGAACATTTCGAGCCCGGGCCAAAGGGGATACCCCTTTGGCCAGTGGCCAAATTTGGCCCCGGGGTGACCGGCGGAATTTCCATCGAATTTAGTATTTTTGCACACTAGGATCAATTATGAATCAAACCATATGCTTATATTGGCCTAATTCGTCCGGTTTGCAAAAGAATCAAATTTTCAAACCCGACGGCCAGATTCGGCCCTGTTTTTCTGGCAGCCGTCAGTAAAACAGCTATATCTCTCTCCATAGGTGTCTGATGCCTGAAATTCTTGTTGCGTTGGATTCCTAACTCAAATATCTATCATCTAGAAAAGTAAAATCCTAGAAACTCATTTTGTGTCAACCTCTAGAAGGTTTTAAAGTTGTTTTCAAAAAACGTAACATTTTGTGTAGTGCCATAGTCACATCTTGTTCCGGCCCGGTGTAACAGCTGGGATTTTCATCAAATCTAGCATTTTTGAACACTACAATCAATTATGGATCAAACCATATGCTTATATTAGGCTAATTCATCCAGTTTCAAAAAATGAATTTTTCGAGCCCGAGCTAAAGGGAATACCCCTTTGGCCGGTGGCCAAATTTGGCCCCTGGGTGACCGGCGGGATTTTCATCGAATTTAATATTTTTGCACACTAGGATCAATTATGAATCCAACCATATGCGTATATTGGCCTAATTCCTCCGGTTTCCAAAAGAATCAAATTTTCAAGACCGACGGCCAGATTCGGCCCTGTTTTCTGGCAGCCGTCAGTAAAACGGCCTTATCTCTCTCCATAGGTGTCTGATGCCTGAAATTATTCTTGCGTTGGATCCCTAACTCAAATATCTATCAATTAGAATTGAAAAAATCATTTTTTGTCAACCTCTACAAGGTTTTAAAGTTGATTTCAAAAAACGTAATATTTTGTTTAGTGCCAAGGTCATGTCTTATTCGGGCCCAGTGTAACAGCCGGGATATTCATCGAATCTAGCATTTTTGAACACTATTATCAATTATGAATCAAACCATATGCTTATATTAGGCTAATTCATCCAGTTACAAAAAATGAATTTTTCGAGCCCGAGCCAAAGGGGTACCCCTTTGGCCGGTGGCCAAATTTGGCCCCGGGGTGACAGTCGGGATTTTCATCCAATTTAGTATATTTGCACACTAGGATCAATTATGAATCAAACCATATGCTTATACTGGTCTAAATCGTCCAGTTTCCAAAAGAATCAAATTTTCAAGCCCAACGGCCAGATTCAACCCTGTTTTCTGGCAGCCGTGTGTAAAACGGCTATATCTCTCTCCATAAGTGTCTGATGCCTGAAATTTTGGTTGCGTTGGATCCCTGACTTAAATATCTATCTTATAGAAAAGAACAATAGGATCAATTATGAATCAAACCATATGCATATGTTGGCCTAATTCGTCCGGTTTCCAAAAGAATCAAATTTTCAAGCCCGACGAATAGATTCGGCCCTGTTTTCTGGCAGCCATCAGTAAAACGGCTATATCTCTCTCCATAGGCGTCCGATGCCTGAAATTCTTGTTGCGTTGGATCCCTGACTCAAATATCTATCATCTAGTATTTAAAAATCCTAGAAACTCATTTTGTGTCAACCTGTACAAGGTTTTAAAGTTGATTTCAAAAAACGTATCATTTTGTGTAGTGCCAGAGTCACGTCTTGTTCGAGCACGGTGTAACAATCGGGATTTTCATCGAATCTTGCATTTTTGAACACTACAATCAATTATGAATCAAACCATATGCTTATATTAGGCTAATTCATCCAGTTTCAAAAAATGAATTTTTCAAGCCCGAGCCAAAGGGGTACCCCTTTGGCCGGTAGCCAAATTTGGCCCCGGTGTGACCGGCGGATTTTCATCGAATTTAGTATTTTTGCACATTAGGATCAATTATCAATCAAACCATATGCTTATATTGGCATAATTCATCCGGTTTCCAAAAGAATCAAATTTTCAACCCCGACGTCCAGATTCGGCTCTGGTTTCTGGCAGCCGTCAGTCAAACAGCTATATCTCTCTCCATAGGTGTCCGATGCCTGAAATTCTTGTTGCGTTGCATCCCTGACTCAAATATCTATCATCTAGAAAATAAAAATCCTAGATACCCATTTTTTGTCAACCTCTACAAGTTTTTAAATTTGATTTCAAAAAACGTAACATTTTTTGTAATGCCAGGGTCACGTCTTGTTCGGGCCCGGTATGACAGCCGGAATTTTCATCGAATCTAGCATTTTTGAACACTAAAATCAATTAAGAATCAATCCATATGCTTATATTAGGCTAATTAATCCGGTTTCAAAAAATGAATTTTTCGAGCACGGGCCAAAGGGGTACCCCTTTGGCCCGTGGCCAAATTTGGCCCAGAGGTGACCGGCGGGATTTTCATCAAATTTAGTATTTTTGCACACTAGGATCAATATGAATCAAACCATATGCTTATATTCTCCTAATTTGTCCGGTTTCCAAAAGAATCAAATTTTCAACCCCGACGGCCAGATTCGGCACTGTTTTCTGGCAGCCGTCAGTAAAACAGCTATATCTCTCTCCATAGGTGTCTGATGCCTGAAATTCTTATTGCGTTGGATCCCTAACTTAAATATCTATCATCTAGAAAAGTAAAATCCTAGAAACTAATTTTGTGTCAACCTCTACAAGGTTTTAATGTTGATTTCAAAAAACGTAACATTTTGTATAGTGCCAGAGTCACGTCTTATTCGGGCCTGGTGTGAAAGCCGGGATTTTCATCGAATCTAGAATTTTTAACCACTAAAATCAATTATGAATCAAACCATATGCTTATATTAGGCTAATTCAACCGGTTTCAAAAAATGAATTTTTTGAGCACGAGTCAAAGGGGTAACCGGCGGTGACCGGTGGGATTTTCATCAAATTTAGTATTTTTGCACACTAGGATCAATTATGAATCAAACCATATGCTTATATTGGCCTAATTCGTCCGGTTTCCAAAAGAATCAAATTTTCAAGCCCGACGGCCAGATTCGGCCCTGTTTTTTGACAGCCGTCAGTACTACGGCTATATCTCTCTCCATAGGTGTCTGATGCCTGAAATTCTTGTTGCGTTAGATCCCTGACTCAAATATCTATCATCTAGAAAATAAAAATCCTAGAAACTCATTTTGTGTCAACCTCTACAAGGTTTTAAAGTTGATTTCAAAAAACGTAACATTTTGTGTTGTGTCAGAGTCTCGTCTTGTTCGGGCCTAGTGTAACAGCCGGGATTTTCATCGAATCTAGCATTTTTGAACACTACAATCAATTGTGAATCAAACCACATGGTTATATTAGGCAAATTCATCCAGTTTCAACAGATGAATTTTTTGAGCCCGGGCTGTAGGGGTACCCCTTTGGCCGGTGTATAAATTTGGCCCCGGGGTGACCGGCGGGATTTTCATCAAATTTAGTATTTTTGCAAACTAGGATCAATTATGAATCAAACCATATGCTTATATTGGCTAATTCGTCCTGTTTCCAAAGGAATCAAATTTTCAAGCCCAACGGCCAGATTCGGCCCTGTTTTCTGGCAGCCGTCAGTAAAACGGCTATAACTCTCGCCATAGGTGTCCGATGCCTGAAATTTTTATTGCGTTGGATCTCTAACGCAAATATCTATCATAAAGGAAAGAAAGATTCTAGAAAATCATTTTTTGTCAATCTCTACAAGGTATTAAAGTTGATTTCAAAAAACGTAATATTTTTTGTAGTGCCAGGGTCACGTCTTGTTCGGGCCCGGTGTGACAGCCGGGATTTTCATCGAATCTAGCATTTTTGAACACTACAATCAATTATGAATAAAACCATATGCTTATATTAGGCTAATTCATATAGTTTCAAAAAATGAATTTTTCGAGCCCAGGCCAAAGGGATACCCCTTTGGCCGGTGGCCAAATTTGGCCCCGGGGTAACCGGCGGGATTTTCATCGAATTTAGTATTTTTTCACACTAGGATCAATTATGAATCAAACCATATACTTATATTGGCCTAATTCGACTGGTTTCCAAAAAGAATCAAATTTTCAAGCCCGACGGCCAGATTCGGCCCCATTTTCTGGCAGCCGTCAGTAAAACGGCTATATCTCTCTCCATAGGACTCTGTTGCCTGAAATTCTTGTTGCGTTGGATCCCTAACTCAAATATCTATCATTTAGAATAGAAAAATCCTAGAAATTCATTTTGTGTCCACCTCTACAAGGTTTTAAAGTTGATTTCAAAAAACGTAACATTTTGTGTAGTGCCAGAGTCACATCTTGTTCGGGCCCGGTGTAACAACCGAGATTTTCATCGAATCTAGCATTTTTTAACACTAAAATCAATTATGAATCAAACCATATGCTTATATTAGGCTAATTCATCCAGTTTCAAAAATTGAATTTTTCGAGCCTGAGCCAAAGTAGTACCCCTTAGGCCGGTGGCCAAATTTGGCCCCGGGGTGACCGGCGGATTTTCATCGAATTTAAAATTTTTGCACACTAGGATCAATTATGAATCAAATCATATGCTTATATTGGCCTAATTCATCCGGTTTCCAAAAGAATCAAATTTTCAACCCCAACGGCCAAATTCGGCCCTGTTTTCTGGTAGCCGTTAGTAAAACAGTTATAACTCTCTCCATAGGTGTCCGATGCCTGAAATTCTTGTTGCGTTGGATCCCTAACTCAAATATCTATTATCTAGAAAATAAAAATCCTAGAAACTCATTTTTTGTCAACCTCTACAAGGTTTTAAAGTTGATTTCAAAAAACGTAACATTTTGTGTAGTGCCAGAGTCACGTCTTGTTCGGGCCCGGTGTAACAGCCGGGATTTTCATTGAATCTAGCATTTTTGAACACTACAATCAATTATGAGTCAAACCATATACTTATATTAGGCTAATTCATCCAGTTTCAAAAAATGAATTTTTCGAGCCCGGGTCAAAGGGGTATCCCTTTGGCCGGTGGCCATATTTAGCCCCGAGGTGACCGGCGGGATTTTCATCGAATTTAGTATTTTTGCACATTAGGATCAAGTATAAATCAAACCATATGCTTATTTTGGCCTAATTCGTCTGGTTTCTAAAAGAATCAAATTATCAAGCCCGACGGCCAGATTGGGCCCCGTTTTCTGGCAGCCGTCATTAAAACGTCTATAACTGTCTCCATAGGTGTTCGATGCCTGAATTTCTTGTTGCGTTAGATCCCTAACTCAAATATCTATCATCTAGAAAATAAAAATCCTAGAAACTCATTTTGTGTCAACCTCTACAAGGTTTTAAAGTTGATTTCAAAAAACATAACATTTTATGTAGTGCCAGAGAGACGTCTTGTTCGGGCCCGGTGTAACAGCTGGGATTTTCATCGAATCTAGCATTTTTGAACACTACAATCAATTATGAATGAAACCATATGCTTATATTAGGCTAATTCATCCAGTTTCAAAAAATGAATTTTTCGAGCCCGGGCCAAAGGGACCCCTTTGGCCGGTGGCCAGATTTAGCCCCGGGGTGACCGGCGGGATTTTCATCGAATTTATTATTTTTGTACACTAGGATCAATTATGAATCAAACAATATGATTATATTGGCCTAATTCGTCCGGTTTCCAAAAGAATCAAATTATCAAGCCTAACGGCCAAATTCGGCCCCGTTTTCTGGCAGCCGTTAGTAAAACGGCTATAACTCTCTCCATAGGTGTCCGATGTCTTGAAATTCTTGTTGTGTTGGTTTGTTGCATTGGGTTGCGTTGTTGCGTTGGTGTTGGAATTTTTTTCTTTCTCTTCATGGAACGCTGTGACTTCTCTCTAAGCTTCTTCATGAATTCTCATTTTGTTCATCTTTGATTTCGCAGATTTTTTCCATTTTTTGCATGCTTTGGGATTTGATTTTTTGGTGTCTTTGGTTTTGTTTGTGAATCTTCAAGTCGTGTCTCTTTTTACGATTTTAATTAATCTTCATTTTTGTTTTTCATGTTTTTAGATCGTTGTTTCTTGTTCTTTGTTTTTTGTCTTATACTCCTTGTGTCATTGGTGTACTCCTTGTGTGTCCCGCCTTATGGCCGATCATCCTCAAGATCATTGTCGTCCTCCTTTGGTGCCGGTGGGTAATAGAGATCCTTTAAAGGTTTCTAAAATTTCAACGAAGAGGGAGATGGTGAAAGGAAAGAAGCGGCTTAAGAAAAAATCAAGAAAAGATAACACAAGGGGCAGTTCTTCATCGCCAATGAATAGTGGTGAAGAAGATGTTGGTTTGAATGAATATGGAGATAATGGAGATGATGCTGGGCATAATGTTGTATATCTTGATGCCAAACCTTTGCAGGTGATCGAATCGACCTCGACGGATAAAAAATCTTTTGTGCTTGTTGAAGGTGTGCATGGGGGTGGATCGTTGTTGAATGCTGATGAGGGGGATGTGGGGAGTGTCACTGGAGTTGAGTCGAGTGATATGGATGAGGATGAACTGCGACGTGAAATGGAAGATGATAATAGGCTGGCTGAAATGGAATTCAAACGGTATCTGGATGATGATGAGAATTCCGTTGTTGAGAATGATCGAAGGTTAGTAATTCACCCAGAAAATATGTCTGTGGCCGATGGATGTTTTTCAGATTCTGGAAAAAATATTCAACATAATCTGAAAGTTCCGTTCGCAAGAGATCGTGGTCAAATTACCTCAGAATTTGTTTTTGATCGTGAGAGAAGTTTGGATGGTGCGGGAGATCATGATACAGTGTCCAGATACAATGAATCATATACCTTTGATGGGGATAAGGAAAGTTTGAAGCTTGATGGAAAGAAGGATCATAATCTCAAAAAATCTGTCTCGACTTCAAACTTGCCAGATTTGGATCAAGCGGCGCCGCTCTCACCCAACCCTAATTTTCTGAACCCTACTTCCTTACATGGCCAGCCAAATTTAACCTCTTCTTCGTTTACCTTAACACATGCCCAAAATATATACATGAGCTCGGATTCACGGACGCTAGTCTCGAACCTTAGATCAATCTCATCTCAGTCTGATATGAACTTTACTCCGTATATTAATCCAGCTCAGCACCCTACTCTTTTTCAGCCTAGTCACCTTGCCCTTATTGGTCCACGTGGTTATGAGTCTGAAGAGCATGTCTAGTTGGATAATGTGGAAACTCAACCCACTGTTGCTGCTATTGTGAATCGATCCCATGTTGATTCCGCATTTGACTCGGAAATTAAAAATTCTGGTAGTGGGCTACATTTGGATGATTTTCCTCCTCTTTCCTCTCAAATTCCACATATCCCAGCCCATTCCTCCTATTCTGTACCGAATACACGAAACAACTTTCAAACTCCTTCACGTAATAATCCTATGCAGCCCGGTTTGGAAAATAATAATTCCACTAATTCTTTCTCGCAGTGATCCTTTGCAGCTACTGTCCTCGACGTAGGAAATGATGATGTTGAAATGAGTGATCATTCTCCACATGCAAAGGAGAAGCAATGCGAGAGGATCAGTTTTGTTGGGAATTTTATAGATAATAATGGGAAGGAAAAAGATACTGAAATGGGTTTTCTAAATGCTCTTAAAGCCCCTGCTGCTCAACATGGCCCTTTCGTCTTTAATCATGCCGTGCTTAAGGATATTGGCTTGTTTGAGGTTCGGGATAGTAAGCCGGTTTTATTTTTTAACAAATCTGACCATGAATTCCTTGCAGGTCGAATGGGGCTCGCGCTTGTAGGCAAGTTCTCTAATGCTATCCCTACCTCGGCACAAATTGATAAGGCTCTTCGCAACATTCAACTTAAAGGTAATCTGTCTTGGTATTTTCTAAATGCTAGGCATATCCTGATTAGGTTAACGCATGAGATTGATTATGTGAAGTTGATTAAGGGTGCTTCTGTTTTGCCAATTTGGTATGTTAATGGATGTCCCATGCGCATTTTTAAATGGACTCCGGGTTTTAATCCGGCTTTTGAAACCTCAATATTTGCCATTTGGATCACTTTGCCTGGATTGCCTTTGCATTTGTTTGAGCATAGTGCTTTATACAAAATTGGTTCTTTGTTTGGTAATCCTATTCAAATTGAGCATGCTACTGCTTCACGCTCTAGAGGTTCTTTTGCTAAGATTTGTGTTGAGATTGATCTTGTTAAATCACACCCTGATTCTATTTTGTTAAATATGGATGGTATTGAAATGTCTCAACGTGTAATCTATGATAAATTACCTTTATATTGTGTGGAGTGTAAGCATATTGGGCATGGGAGGGAAACTTGTGTTGTTGCAGGTAATGCACCGGCCCTCCGTCGTCAATCTAATCCTAGGTCGACACCTAAGAATCATGGAGAGAATCGGCATTATGGAAGAGATAAGGGGAAAAGGGTTGTGTCATCTTCCGTGGCTGTGGGTGTTGATGAGAGACATGGAACTAGTTCAGTTGGTACTCAACATGACTCCAGTGGTTCGGGATTAGCAAAACAGTCAAAACAAGTTGAATGGCAAACTATTGAGAAGAATAAAAAGAAAAAGCAGAATAATGTGTCTACTTCTAGTCGGGTCGTGTATGAGAGCAATCAATTGCAGGTCTTAGAAGAAATGGGGCAGCTACCAATTGATGCACAAAATGATATGTCTCCTCGTGAGTTTTTGAGGCATAGTGATGAGGGCTTTGATAAGGCTGTTATTGAAGGGAGGGTGCCGGGGATTTCTTCTAAATCTAAAGAGGATCGGATTGTTAATAAAATGCATGATAACAATGGTATTGCAGAGAAGAATTTGACATCTTCACCTTCAGCTCTGCATGGTCGACGGGAACGTAGTATTGATCCTATTTCAGTGCCACACGATCAAACTGAAGAAGTTTTGGTGTCGGGATCACATAAGAGAGATGGAGGAGATCTTAGCCCTTCACGAATGGCCGTTGAGAGTGGGAGGGTTCGTAACCATGCCAGGGTGTTTGATGATAGTAGTGGTGGCAGGGTTCATCATCAGTCTCGGTTGAATTCTTCCAGTTTGAGACCGATTGATGAATATGATCATAATGTTCCGGTTGCTGCAGATGTTAGCTTTGACGCTGCTGCTTACAACGAGCCAGGCACAGGAGCAGTGATCTCTCCCATGCACATGTCACCTGCTAAGCATGGTCAAGACAAAGAGATTCCTTTTTCTCCTATGAAGATCTGATTGTTTCCCCATGTCAGTTCAGATATTGATGTGGAATGCACGGGGTCTTGGTTCCAAGGCCAAGTGTAATCATCTGTTCAACTTGATTCGTCAGCATCGTTTGTCATTGGTTGTGATTATTGAGCCGAAAGTTCAGTTTGATTCGGATCTATTCGGGTGCCGTTTTGACCTCAGTTTAGTGGCGTCTAATGTTTCGAATCATATTTGGGTTTTTGCTGCTCATGGCTTCACTATTTCTGTTGAGTTAGATTTTGCTCAGTTGCTCCATGTTCGGGTTGATTCTCCCTTATTATCTCGACCGGTCTTTTTGTCTTTGGTTTACGGTCGGCATAAGAGGGCGGATAGGTTTGAGCTGTGGGAGCAGTTGAGAGATATTGCTTTGTTGATTGATGGTAGACCGTGGTTGGTTGGAGGGGATTTCAACATCTTCTTGACTGATGAGGAGGTGGAGAATGGTACCTCTGACCGGCACAGAGAGATGATGGATTTCGGTGATGCTATCTCAGATTGCCAGCTGGTTGATCCGGGTTTTGATGGTGCATGGTTTACTTGGGAGAGACCGTCTACAGGACTCAGGGAGAGATTGGACAAAGTGCTTCTTGGAGAGTTCTGAACTTCTGTTTTTGTTGTGACTAGGGTGACCCATTTGGCGAGGCATACATCTGATCATGCTCCTCTTCTTGTCAGATGCCAGTTTCTTGCTGATATTCCCAAGACTGCTTTCAGATTTCAAAACATGTGGGTTCGCCACCATACCTTTCGGGATATTGTTCAAGAGGAGTGGTCAGTTACGACTGGGTTTGGCGGTATGATGAACCTGCAGTGCAAACTGAAGCGGGTGAAGCGGCGGCTGAAGTAGTGGAACTGGGATGTTTTTGGTGATGTTGTGGACCGGGTGAGACAGGCGGATGAGGCGGTGACTGTGGCTCAGGCAGCATATGATTCTTCTCCTACTTCTGATACTCATGCTGAGCTCAATCGTTGTGTGGCTCAGTATGTTCTGCGGTCGAAGATGGAGGAGGATTTCTGGAGGCAGAAGGCGGCTGTCCGATGGGTTGCGGATGGGGAGAGGAATTCCAAATTCTTTCAAGGATGGGTGAAACAGAAGCGGTGCAAGTCTCGGATCCATGCAATTGAGGATGGAGGACGGGTGATTGATGATGATGAGGGAATTCGAGCTTCTGCAGCTGGATTCTTTCAGAGGCTTCTCTCATCTGACATTCCCCATTTGGCAGAGCCGGACTTTAGATGTCTTCAGCGGATCCCATCTGAGATGGAAACTGAAGGTTTCTGTGCTATGCCGGATGTGGATGAGGTGAGAGCGGCTGTTTTTGGGATCAGTGGGGATAGTGTTTCGGGCCCTGATGGTTTCACATCATTATTCTTTCAGCACTGTTGGGACTTTGTGGCTGGTGATGTTATGGGGGCGGTGGAGGACTTCTTCTCTGGGTCCCACATGCCGCGCAGCTTCACTGCCACGACCATTGTCCTTCTGCCTAAAAAGGAAAGGCCCACTGCTTGGATGGATTATCGCCCGATATCTCTGTGCAATGTGACCAATAAAATCATCACAAAGATTCTGGCTACCCGGCTGGCGCCGTTCTTGCCTGCTGTGTTAGCTCCGAATCAGAGTGGTTTTGTCAAGGGTCGGTTGCTCAGTGATAATGTCCTGCTTGCACAAGAGATGATTTGTGACCTTCACCTCGGCGGTGAGATTCCAAATATTGCTCTGAAACTGGACATGGCGAAGGCATATGATCGAGTGCAGTGGTCCTTTCTTCTGGGCGTTCTTTGATATATGGGATTTCTCTCGATGTGGATTGATATGATCAGTAGGTGCATCAGAGATTGTTGGTTCTCGGTTCTTGTGAATGGGGCGCCGGCGGGTTTCTTTCCTTCCTCTCGGGTTTGAGACAGGGAGATCCACTCTCACCTTCTTTGTTTGTTCTGGCTGCGGATTATTTATCGAGGACTTTGGACCGTATGATTTGTGGGGACCCGGGCATGGTGTATAAGACGTTGAAATGGGGATTTCCTGTTTCTCACCTCTCGTATGCTGATGACATCATTATCTTCTCGAGAGCCTCACCGGATTGTTTGGGTAGGTTGATGGGATGTCTTGATCATTATGTGGAGGTCTCGGGTCAGCTTGTGAATCGGGAGAAGAGCAGCTTCTATATCACTGAGAAGTTTGTTCCGACCTGGCTGCCGCAGATTCAGGCGGTCTGTGGGTACCAGCGTGGCACGTTGCCTTTCATTTATCTGGGTGTTCCGATCTACAGAGGCCACATGAAGAGTTCTCTTTTCTTGCCTCTTCGTCAGCGATTGAGTGCAAGGATCCATGGTTGGTCCCATCGGCGCCTTTCCTTTGGTGGCAGATTGGCTCTCATCAAGAGCACTCTTGCCACTCTCCCTCTTCACATCTTTCAGGTGATGGTTCCATCTAAGGAAGTGATCCATCAACTTGAGCAGATGATCGCCCGGTTCTTCTGGGGATCGGTTGGGGAGCAGAGGAGGACACATTGGATCAGCTGGGAGACTATCTGCTTGCCGGTGGCTGGGGGTGGCTTGGGTATTCGCCGTTTTGATGATCTGGTCACAGCGTTTGGTTGGAAGCTGTGGTGGAGGTTTAGGGCTCAGGATTCTCTTTGGGCACGTTATATGCGGTAGAAGTATTGTGGCCCGCTTTATCCGGAGAGAGTTCCATTGCGTAAGTCTGATAGCAGGGTGTGGAAGAGGCTTATCCGAGTTTGTGCACAGGCTCAGGAGCATATCAGGTGGTCCTTAGGGGCCGGTCAGG
The DNA here is from genome assembly GCA_026008535.1 of Perilla frutescens. NCBI lineage: Eukaryota > Viridiplantae > Streptophyta > Magnoliopsida > Lamiales > Lamiaceae > Perilla > Perilla frutescens. Next base: position 77,390,803 of record BRKX01000002.1, on the reverse strand, counting down.
TAAGCTTCTGGGATGATGTGTGGTTTGATGATGTGCCTTTATCTGCTTTATGTCCTACTTCTGCTTTTGATCACCTCCCTGTTGATTGGTATTTTGATGGTAAGTCTTGGTCTGTGCGTCGTTTGCTTGCTTTATGTGATCATTATGCTTTATCTGATGAGTTAATTGATTCGTTGAGCCGGACTCCTGTGCTGTGGGGGGAGAGGGATAGCATGCGGTGGAATTTGACTTCTACTGGTGAGTTCTCTTTGGCTTCTGCATGGGATCAAGTAAGGTACCGGCGGCCCGATCGGCCTCTTTTCGGGTCCATTTGGCATGATTGCCTTACTCCCACCATTTCCGTTTTCCTCTGGCGTCTGTTACATGATCGAGTCCCTGTTGCTGTGTGTCTCCAGTCTCGTCGATTTCATCTTGCTTCCCGTTGTCAATGTTGTCGTGATCCGCAGGTCGAGTCCTTAGAGCATGTCTTTCTTTGGTCTGAGTCTGCGAAATCGGTTTGGGCTTTTGTTGCGTCTTGGTTTCACATCACTGCACCACTTGCACATACAGTCACACAGGCACTTGGGTTTTGGAGGGGGCTGTTCCCACGATCCTCTCCGAAGCACATCAGTTTTTTGATTCCCTGCCTTGCTCTTTAGTTTATTTGGACGGAGAGGAACAGCCGCAAGCATCGCGGTGTTTCTTTCCTTGTGTCTCACATTGTTTGGCAGGTTCAGCGCCACCTCCACTTTTTGGTTTCGGCCGGGAAGCTCCTTCCACAGCATTGGTTGGGCTGCAATCCGCAGGTGCCTTTCATGCCCGTCGCAGACCCTGTTCCGAGATCTCTCTGGTCTCGAATGGTGTCGTGGCGACCTCCTGAGGTACCGTGGGTAAAGCTCAACACGGATGGGTCCTACTCGACTAATCTTCAGATGGCGGCAGGCGGTGGCGGATTGGTTCGTGACTACACTGGCTCTTTTTTGGCAGGTTTCTGCGCGCCCCTGCGGGCCGCATCAAGTTTTGATGCTGAGTTCCAGGCACTGCTTCATGGGCTGAGACTCGCTGTGCAGTATTCAGATCACATCTGGATTGAGATGGATGCTGCTTCAGTGGTGTCGATGTTGCAGTCGGGCCAGCCCGGTTCGGCTGTGACTCGGCACACGTTGACGTCCATTCGTATGTTGTGCCGCGGACGACATGCTCGGTTCTCACACATCCATCGTGAGGGGAACCGGGCAGCTTATTTTCTGGCTAGTAGGGGGGTTCAGACCCCTACGCTTACTTTCTATGACCCGGGATCTGCTCCGCGATATTTACTCTCCTTGGTGAGGATGCATCAGTTGGGATATCCCAATTTTTATTTTCGATATAGTTAGATGGTGATGTTCCACTTTTGTGTCTTGTATTTGTTTCTTATTAGTTCAAGTTTGGAGTTGCAGTCAGTCTTGGGTTGTGCTCCACCTTCTGTTTTTCATTGGGCTTTTGGGGATAGCATCCGGTCTGTGGTTGCATCCTCTCTTATTTGCTGTTTTATTTCCAGTTCGAGTACTTGGCTAGGGGTGTGTTCACTTTTGGGACACATTCCACCTATGACTTTGTACGAGATTATTTGCGATTTATATACAGACTGGGCATGGTGCCGAATGCCCCACCCCTTCTAGGGGTGTTCTTCTAAAAAAAAAAAATTCTTGTTGCGTTGGATCCCTGACTCAAATATCTATCATCTAGAAAAGAAAAATCCTATAAAATCATTGTGTTAACCTATACAAGGTTTTAAAGTTCATTTCAAAAAATGTAACATTTTGTAGTTCCAGGGTCACGTCTTGTTCGGGCCCGGTGTGACATCCTGGATTTTCATCGAATCTAGGATTTTTGAACACAACAATCAATTATTAATCAAACCATATGCTTATATTATCCTAATTCATCTGGTTTCAAAAAATGAATTTTTCGAGCTCGGGCCCCAGGATCACCGGCGGGATTTTCATCGAGTTTATTATTTTTGCACACTAGGATCAATTATGAATCAAACCATATGCTTATATTGGCCTAATTCATCCGGTTTCCAAAAGAATCAAATTATCAAGCCCTACGGCCAGATTCGGCCCTGTTTTCTGGCAGCCGTCACTAAAACGGCTATAACTCTCTCCATAGGTGTCTGATGCCTGAAATTCTTGTTGCGTTGGATCCCTGACTCAAATATCTGTCATCTAGAAAAAAATCCTATAAAATCATTTTGCGTCAACCTCTACAAGGTTTTAAATTTGATTTCAAAAAACGTAATTAACATTTTGTGTAGTTCCAGGGTCACGTCTTGTTCGGGCCCGGTGTGACAGCCGGGATTTTCATCGAATCTAGCATTTTTGAACACTACAATCAATTATGAATCAAACCATATTCTTATATTATCCTAATTTATCCGGTTTCAATAAATGAATTTTTCGAGCCCGGGCCAAAGGGGTACCCCTTTGGCCGGTGGACAGATTTAGCCCCGGAGTGACCGGCGGGATTTTCATCGAGTTTAGTATTTTTGCATACTAGGATCAATTATGAGTCAAACCATATGCTTATATTTGCCTAATTCGTCCGGTTTCCAAAAGAATCAAATTATCAAGATCGACGACCAGATTCGGCCCTGTTTTCTGTCAGCCGTCAGTAAAACGGCTATAACTCTCTTCATAGGTGTCCGATGCCTGAAATTCTTGTTGCGTTGGATCCCTAACTCAAATATCTATCATCAGGAAATTAAAAATCCTAGAAAATCATTTTGTGTCAACCTCTACATGGTTTTTAATTTGATTTCAAAAAATGTAACATTTTGTGTAGTTCCAGGGTCACGTCTTGTTCGGGCCCGGTGTGACAGCCTGGATTTTCATCGAATCTAGCATTTTTCAACACTACAATCAATTATGAATCAAACCATATGCTTATATTAGCCTAATTTATCCGGTTTCAAAAAATGAATTTTACGAGCCCTGGGCCAAAGGGGTACCCCTTTGGCCGGTGGCCAGATTTGGCCCCAGGGTCACCGGCGGGATTTTCATCGAGTTTAGTATTTTTGCACACTATGATCAATTATGAGTCAAACCATATGCTTATATTGGCCTAATTCGTCCGGTTTCCAAAAGAATCAAATTATCAAGACCGACGGCCAGATTCGGCCCCGTTTTCTGGCAACCGTCAGTAAAACGGCTATAACTCTCTCCATAGGTGTCCGATGCCTGAAATTCTTGTTGTGTTGGATCCCTAACTCAAATATATATCATCAAGAAAATAAAAATCCTAGAAAATCATTTTGTGTCAACCTCTACAAGGTTTTAAAATTGATTTCAAAAAACGTAACATTTTGTGTAGTTCCAGGGTCACGTCTTGTTCGGGCCCGGTGTGACATCTTGGATTTTCATCGAATCTAGAATTTTTGAACACTACAATCAATTATGAATCAAACTATATAATTATATTAGCCTAATTCATCCGGTTTCAAAAAATGAATTTTTCGAGCTCGGGCCAAAGGGGTACCCTTTGGCTGGTGGCCAGATTAGGCCCCAGGGTCACCGGCGGGATTTTCATCGAGTTTAGTATTTTTGCACACTACGATCAATTATGAATCAAACCATATGCTTATATTGGCCTGATTCGTCCGGTTTCCAAAAGAATCAAATATCAAGCCCCACGGCCAGATTCGGCCCCGTTTTCTGGCAACCGTCAGTAAAACGGCTATAACTCTATCCATAGGTGTCCCATGCCTGAAATTCTTGTTGTGTTGGATCCCTGACTCAAATATCTTTCATCTAGAAAAAAAATCCTATAAAATCATTTTGCGTCAACCTCTACAAGGTTTTAAATTTGATTTCAAAAAACGTAACATTTTGTGTAGTTCCAGGGTCACGTCTTGTTCGGACCCAGTGTCACAGCCGGGATTTTCATCGAATCTAGCATTTTTGAACACTACATTCAATTATGAATCAAACCATATGCTTATATTATCCTAATTTATCCAGTTTCAATAAATAAATTTTTCAAGCCCGGGCCAAAGAGGTATCCCTTTGGCCAGTGGCCAGATTTGGCCCCGGGGTGAACGGCGGGATTTTCATCAGGTTTAGTATTTTTGCACACTATGATCCATTATGAGTCAAACCATATGCTTTTATTGGCCTAATTCGTCCGGTTTCCAAAATAATCAAATTATGAAGCCTGACGGCCAGATTCGGCCCCGTTTTCTGGCAGCCGTCAGTAAAACGGCTTTAACTCTCTCCATAGGTGTCCAATGCCTGAAATTCTTGTTGCGTTGGATCCCTAACTCATATATCTGTCATCAAGAAAATAAAAAGCCTAGAAAATCATTTTGTGTCAACCTCTACAAGGTTTTAAAGTTGATTTCAAAAAACGTAACATTTTGTGTAGTTCAAGAGTCAGGTCTTGTTCGGGCCCGGTGTGACAGCCTCGATTTTCATCGAATCTAGCATTTTTCAACACTACAATAAATTATGAAAAAAACTATATACTTATATTAGCCTAATTCATCCGGTTTCAAAAAATGAATTTTTCGAGCTCGGGCCAAAGGGGTACCCCTTTGACCGGTGGCCAGATTTGGCCCCAGGGTCACCGGCGGGATTTTTATCGAGTTTAGTATTTTTGCACACTACGATCAATTATGAATCAAACCATATGCTTATATTAGCCTAATTCGTCTGGTTTCCAAAAGAATCAAATTATCAAGCCCCACGGCCAGATTCGGCCCCTTTTTTGGCAGCCGTCAGTAAAACGGTTATAACTCTCTCCATAGGTGTCCGATACCTGAAATTCTTGTTGCGTTGGATCCCTGACTCAAATATCTGTCTTCTAGAAAAAAAATCCTATAAAATCATTTTACGTTAACCTCTACAAGGTTTTAAATTTGATTTCAAAAAACGTAACATTTTGTGTAGTTCCACGGTCACGTCTTGTTCGGGCCCGGTGTGACAGCCGGGATTTTCATCGAATCTAGCATTTTTGAACACTATAATCAATTATGAATGAAACCATATGCTTATATTATCCTAATTTATCCGGTTTCAATAAATGAATTTTTCGAGCCCGGGCTCAAGGGGTACCCCTTTGGTCGGTGGCCAGATTTGGCCCCGGTGTCACCGGCGGGATTTTCATCGAGTTTAGTATTTTTGCACACTATGATCAATTATGAGTCAAACCATATGCTAATATTGGCCTAATTCATCCGGTTACCAAAAGAATCAAATTATCAAGCCTGGCGGCCAGATTCGGCCCCGTAATCTGGCAGCCGTCAATAAAACGGCTATAACTCTCTCCATAGGTCTCTGATACCTGAAATTCTTGTTTCGTTGGATCCCTAACTCATATATCTATCATCAACAAAATAAAAAGCCTAGAAAATCATTTTGTGTCAACCTCTACAAGGTTTTAAAGTTGATTTCCAAAAACGTAACATTTTGTGTAGTTCCAGGGTCACGTCTTGTTCGGGCCCGGTGTGACAGCATGGATTTTCATCGAATCTAGCATTTTTGAACACTACAATCAATTATGAATCTAACCATATGCTTATATTAGCCTAATTCATCCGGTTATCAAAAAATGAATTTTTCGAGCCCGGGCTAAAGGGATTTAGCCCTTTGGCCGGAGGCCAGATTTAGCCCCGGGGTGACTGGCGGGATTTTCATCGAGTTTATTATTTTTGCACACTAGGATCAATTATGAATCAAACCATATCCTTATATTCACCTAATTCGTCCGGTTTCCAAAAGAATCAAATAATCAAGCCCGACGGCCAGATTCGGCCCCGTTTTCTGGCAGCCGTCAGTAAAACGCCTATAACTCTCTCCATAGGTGTCTGATGCCTGAAATTCTTATTGCGTTGGATCCCTGACTCAAATATTTATCATCTAGAAAAGAAAAATCCTATAAAATCATTTTGTGTAACATTTTGTGTAGTTACAGGGTCACGTATTGTTCGGGCCCGGTGTGACAGCCGGGATTTTCATCGAATCTAGTATTTTTGAACACTACAATCAATTATGAATCAAACCATATGCTTTCTGTAGTGCGAGGGTCACGTCTTGTTCGGGCATGGTGTGACAGCCGGGATTTTCATCGAATCTAGCATTTTTGAACACTACAATCAATTATGAATCAAACTATATGCTTATATTAGCCTAATTCATCCGGTTTCAAAAAGAATCAATTTATCAAGCCCAACGGCTAGATTCGGCTCCGTTTTCTGGCAGCCGTCAGTAAAACGTCTATAACTCTCTCCATATGAGTCCGATGCCTGAAATTCTTGTTGCGTTGGATCCCTAACTCAAATATCTATCATCTAGAAAAGAAAAATCCTAGAAAATCATTTTGTGTCAATCTCTACAAGGTTTTAAATTTGATTTCAAAAAACGTAACATTTTCTTTAGTACCAGGGTCACGTCTTGTTCGGGCCCGGTGTGACAGCAAGAATTTTCATCGAATCTAGCATTTTTGAACACTACAATCAATTATGAATCAAACCATATGCTTATATTAGCCTAATTCATCCCCCTTTGGCCGGTGGCCAGATTTAGCCCCGGGGTGACCGGCGGGATTTTCATCGAGTTTATTATTTTTGCACACTAGGATCAATTATGAATCAAACCATATGCTTATATTGGCCTTATTCATCCGGTTTCCAAAAGAATCAAATTATGAAGCCCGACGGCCAGATTCGGCCCGTTTTCTGGCAGCCGTCACTAAATCGGCTATAACTCTCTCCATAGGTGTCTGATGCATGAAATTCTTGTTGCGTTGGATCCCTAACTCAAATGTCTATCATTAAGAAAATAAAAATCCTAAAAAATTATTTTGTGTCAACCTCTACAAGGTTTTAAAGTTGATTTCAAAAAACGTACCATTTTGTATAGTTCCAGGGTCACGTCTTGTTTGGGCCCGGTGTGACAGCCTGGATTTTCATCGAATCTAGTATTTTTGAACACTACAATCAATTATGAATCAAACCATATGCTTATATTAGCCTAATTCATCCGGTTTCAAAAAATGAATTTTTCGAGCCCGGAGGGCCAGATTTGGCCCTGGGGTGACCGGCGGGATTTTCATCGAGTTTAGTATTTTTGCACACTAGGATCAATTATGAGTCAAACCATATGCTTATATTGGCCTAATTCGTCCGGTTTCGAAAAGAATCAAATTATCAAGCCCGACGGCCAGATTCGGCCCCGTTTTCTGGCTGCCGTCAGTAAAACGGCTATAACTCTCTCCATAGGTGTCTGATGCCTGAAATTCTTATTGCGTTGGATCCCTAACTCAAATATCTATCATCTAGAAAAGAAAAATCCTAGAAAATCATTTTGTGTCAACCTCTACAAGGTTTTAAAGTTGATTTCAAAAAAGTAACATTTTGTGTAGTGCCAGGGTCACGTCTTGTTCGGGGCCCGGTGTGACAGCCGGGATTTTCATCGAATCTAGAATTTTTGAACACTACAATCAATTATGAATCAAACCATATGCTTATATTAGCCTAGTTCATCCAGTTTCAAAAAATGAATTTTTCGAGCCCGGGTCAAAGTGGGTACCCCTTTGGCCAGTGGCCAGATTTGGCCCTGGGGTGACCTACGGGATTTTCATCGAGTTTAGTATTTTTGCACACTTGGATCAATTATGAATCAAACCATATGCTTATATTGGTCTAATTCGTCCGGTTTCCAAAATAATCAAATTATCAAGCCCGACGGCCAGATGCGGCCCCGTTTTCTGGCAGCCGTCAGTAAAACGGCTATAACTCTCTCCATAGGTGTCCGATGCCTGAAATTTTTATTGCGTTGGATCCCTAACGCAAATATCTATCATAAAGGAAAGAAAGATTCTAGAAAATCATTTTTTGTCAATCTCTACAAGGTATTAAAGTTGATTTCAAAAAACGTAATATTTTTTGTAGTGCCAGGGTCACGTCTTGTTCGGGCCCGGTGTGACAGCCGGGATTTTCATCGAATCTAGCATTTTTGAACACTACAATCAATTATAAATCAAATCATATGCTTATATTAGCCTAATTCATCCGGTTTCAAAAAATGAATTTTTCGATTCCCGACCAAAGGGGTACCCCTTTGGCCGGTGGCCAGATTTGGCCCCGGGGTCACCGGCGGGATTTTCATCGAGTTTAGTATTTTTGCACACTATGATCAATTATGAGTCAAACCATATGCTTATATTGGCCTAATTCGACCGGTTTCCAAAAGAATCAAATTATCAAGCCGACCGCCAGATTCGGCCCCATTTCTGGCAGCCGTCTGTAAAACGGCTATAACTCTCTCCATAGGTGTCCGATGCTTGAAATTCTTGTTGCGTTGGATCCCTGACTCAAATATCTATCATCTAGAAAAGAAATATCCTATAAAATCATTTTGTGTCAACCTCTACAAGGTTTTAAATTTGATTTCAAAAAACGTAACATTTTGTGTAGTTCCAGGATCACGTCTTGTTCGGGCCCGGTGTGACAGCCGGGATTTTCATCGAATCTAGCATTTTTGAACAATACAATCAATTATGAATCAAACCATATGCTTATATTAGCCTAATTCATCCGGTTTCAAAAAATGAATTTTTCGAGCCCAGGCCAAAGGGGTACCCATTTGGCCGGTGGCTAGATTTGGCTCCGGGGTGACCGGCGGGACTTTCATCGAGTTTAGTATTTTTTCACACTAGGATCAATTATGAATCAAACCATATCCTTATATTCGCCTAATTCGTCCGGTTTCCAAAAGAATCAAATTATCAAGCCCGACGGCCAGATTCGGTCCCGTTTTCTGGCAGCCGTCAGTAAAACGCCTATAACTCTCTCCATAGGTGTCTGATGCCTGAAATTATTATTGCATTGGATCCCTAACTCAAATATCTATCATCTAGAAAAGAAAAATCCTAGAAAATAATTTTGTGTCAACCTCTACAAGGTTTTAAAGTTGATTTCAAAATACGTAACATTTTGTGTAGTGTCAGGGTCACGTCTTGTTCGGGCCCGATGTGACAGCCGGGATTTTCATCGAATCTAGCATTTTTGAACACTACAATCAATTATGAATCAAATCATATGCTTATATTAGCCTAATTCATCCGGTTTCAAAAAATGAATTTTTCGAGCCCGAGCCAAAGGGGGTACCCCTTTGGCCAGTGGCCAGATTTGGCCCCGGGGTGACCGGCGGGATTTTCATCGAGTTTAATATTTTTGCACACTAGGATCAATTATGAATCAAACCATATACTTATATTGGCCTAATTCGTTCGGTTTCCAAAAGAATCAAATTATCAAGCCCGACGGCCAGATTCGGCCCCTTTTTTGGCAGCCGTCAGTAAAACCGCTATAACTCTCTCCATAGGTGTCCGATGCATGAAATTCTTGTTGCGTTGGATCCCTAACTCAAATATCTATCATCTAGATAAAAGACGCGATTTTAGGTATTATTTAAGATTGAAAAAAATTTATAATTGAAATATTTTTGACGCGTGGTCAGTAATGATTTTCGTGGAAATAGAACGACCTGAGAATTTCAATGGTACTTTTAAAATTTTAATTAGAGGTCAAACGAACTCCCGATAATATTTTTGGTAAAATAAATAGTAATTTTTTTTTATTCAATTTAAAAATGAATTTTTTCTCGTTTTATTATCAAATGATATTTTCGACATATTATTTTTAATTGATTTAATAGGAAATAATCCAATGAACCTCCCGGTATTTATTTTTTTAAGATTTATAATGCGAGATCAATTGAACTCTCGATGAAATAAATTAATTTTTTATCGAGTTCAAAAAAAACATTTTATTAATTCCAAAATATCCTAAATTATTTAGATAATCATTCGCGTTGATCCTTATCACCCCTTTCCCCCAACTTTTAATCACACCCCCCTTGTGAATTGGCAATTGCCGTAAGAAAACAAAAAGAAAGAAAAGGAAAGAAGGAAAAAGAGAAAAAGAAAAGAGAGAGATGAGAGCCGAGAGAGAGATATAGACGAGAGAGAGATAGAATAGAGGCCAAGAGAGAGAGAGAGAGGGAGGACTTCAGCTGCTGCTGCCACCACCCCCACTGACCTGCCGCCACCTTCCCACCGCCGTGCCGCCGCCGGAGACGTCGTCGGAGCTGCACCAGTCGCCGGAAAATGAAGATAGCACAGTCACGTTGCGCGGTTATCGTTTCGGTCCATTTCTCGTCCTTTTTAGTCCAAATTTTAATATGTCGTGTATTTAAATATGTTTTACGTTTCGTATGTTGAACTCGTTGCCATCCAACGGTCGGAAACCAGCGAAATCGCCGGAAAACAGAAAATTCAAACGTCGCCGATCTGCCACTATTTTCTTCAGTTTTTAGGCCCTTCGAGTCCTCAAATCGAAAAAGCTTATTCACGAAAGTTGCTCGAAATAATATTTTCTATGTGCCCGTCAAATTTCATAATTTTTGGACAAGTTTTGAAAAATCTCGATTATTTAATTTAAACAGTTATATTTGTACCGGGAGCATGTGTTATTGAAAAAAATCTAAAACTCTCAAACTGCAGTCTTGGCATATATAGGATGGCCCTTGAATATTTTCGTAATTTTTGAACAGTTAAAAAGTGTCGTGGTACAAATATGAAAAAAATCGATTAAAATGATAAATTATGAAAAATAACCTCTGCCAAATCTTTTGATTCTAATAAATCAAAAATAATATTTTAGAATTTATTCTCTTCTACATTAAATGCATACGAGGTCTCTAGAGTCATGTGATATATTTTGAAAAGAATAAAATTTAATAATAGTTTGGATTATAGTAGATTAATTCCCGAAAATATAGCGATTTTTCTGAGTCGAAGATCGACCCTTGTAGGACATGCAGAGTCTGCTAGGATTAATGAACCATTTTTGAAGTTATTGTGCCGCTATGTGCTCGTCATCCAGGTGGGCTATACTTTTCTCAAATTATGTTCAGCTAATAAGTTCAACTGTATATCAACTGTAAATCATGAATATTTGTATCAAAATGATTTCTCTCACTGTTCGCATTCGCCAGTATCCTACAAAAACATTGAGTGCTTAACTAGACTCGAGTTCGGATCCTTAAAGCTTTGGGACTGTATACAATATCCTTTATTAGACAGCTGGGCTGGAGGACGTGTATATAAGTTAAGACACTGTAGGAAGGGACAGTTGAGATAGAGCGTGCAAGTAAGGTGAAAAGAAGCTTTGTATACATGGAATGCTTTTGAGATTTGAAACTTTTCAATTGTTATACTTGTGTGGATACGATATTCATATTTATAAAATGTTTGTGAACTGTTTATCAAAATCTGCCCACTGGGTACGCTAGTACTCAGCCCAAATCTTTTCTAAATATTTTCAGGTTGAGATGCTGGCTAGAAGATGACGGAGGGCTTACTTGTTGTTATATGCTTGATCTTTTTGTGTTGTTTAGAAATCTTAGATACTCTAAATCAATTAAGTACTTGAAACAATTTACTTGAGTTGTGCTCCGCACTTGTTCCATTCACTCTAATATAGCTTGTCTTCAATTGTTTGAAGCATGTTACAAATTCAGCATTTTGCTATAAATCTATAATGTTCCTTTATAATTGTTGGCGGGATAAGTTCCCTTTGATGATTGGTATTTTATTCAAGTTCTTTCTAAACGCCTTAGAGCGTGGTTCTATTACAGTTACAGAGGTTATGCTGCCCAAATTTCTGGAAAATATAACATATTCTTGTTCCAAAGCTATTTCATTTAATTATCTTTATGCAACAACCCCTTCCCCCTTTCCCCTAGTAACGCACCGGTCCCTTGTCACTATTATTCCGGGACTGGAGCGTTACAATTATATTCAATCGGTTATTTTTAATTAATATTCATACACCAACGATTGATATAGGTGATATATAATACACGCATAAATTATTATCCAAAGTTCAAACAATTATTAGATAATTAACTAGATATTTAGCCTCATTTACCTTGCTAAATGAGATATTGTTTCATATAATCTTTAATATTATAGTTGATTATAGATTAAATTATATAGGTATGCTTATTATTGTATCCCCAAAATCCGTGTTAAAAATATGGAAGTGAGTACACATACCAATGTATATAAATAATTATAATTACATTAAGTCAAATATTAATTTATAATTTATAATTATACATAACTAACTTATAAAAGATGGCACAGCATACCTTCAACTTTACTTTGTTTCACTCTTCACTTAATAATTTAATAGGTTGGCCCATTAATTCATGGAATGTATTGTTAACTTTTAACACACATAGTTTTGAAATAGTGAAACAATTAATCAGAAAGCTATAATTGTACACACACACATGTATTTCTTGATTTTTTTTAATATTTATCATGTTTATTACTCCAATTTTAACATCAACAACAAAATATTTGATCTCATATTGGATCTCAGTTATAAATATTGTTTGCATAATAACAAGTTTTTTACTTTTATAATATCTATATTTAATCAGAATAAAATGATAATTAAGTGTACAATAATACAAATATTATTGTACTACTTTTCTATTATATTTGTAAGAAAATAAAGTTTTAAATATGTGCATAGAAGATTATTTATTTATTTATTACGTATCGATGTATTACCTAAAATTGTTGCATAATGAAAATGTGATTGAGTACATATTGTGAAAGGAAATTTAGTCTTTTGATATAAGTTTTATTTTCATATTTATATTTTTGAAGTGGGTTAACGAATATCTTTATTGTAACGCCCCAGTCCCACTAGGACCAAAATGTCACCAAAAATATGCGTACATGCCTACGTGATAAATACTTTTCAAAAGATAAGATTTAGCTTTATAAATAATTTGTAAATTGGCAGCACCTCAACTTAAAAATGTTCAAACCACACACTCGGGCGTCCTCAAAGGCAACTTTCAACAAGAATTTTAAAATCACTAACACAGACATACCTAAATTATGTCCTGGAAACATACCTAGCCAACCAGGTCACACGTTTAAAAGTTCAACGGTCAGCCCTTCTATACATTCAAATATTTGTATATACAATCAAAAATTGACCACTGAGGTCAAAAACTTTCAAACTTAAAAGTTTTGTAGAATATTGGCAGAAGCATTTAATATTTAAATACTGACAAGACTTCAAAGATGGTTTTAGCAGAAACCACACAATGAAAGATAATCGAAATATAAGCATATTTAGAACTTGAAATTTCTAAATTCATCGGTCCGAATGACCAGAATCAGAGAAAGTACCTTCTCCAAGGAATTGGCGGCGGTCATGATGATTTTCCATCGTGATCATCCTTCGTGTCATCATTTCAATCATGTATTCGAAATCTACGCGTTGACACCTTCAAAATGACTATTTCAAAATTGAAATAGGAAACTAGAGTTGTACATTCTCTGGAAGCTGCTCGGCGTTTCGATTTTGAAAATGAATGAAAAATGAAACCTTAAACTCCTATTTATAGAGGAAAAATAAATAGGATAATAATGAATAAAAGAAAGAAGATAATGATGGAAAAAGAATAGGATAATTATGAATAAGATAATCTTTTGAAAAAGAAATTGGATAATGACGGATGTGTCTTTTTCTATTAAATTTATTATTTTCCAATTTAAAGTTGTGTCAAGAGTTCATTTGAACTCGAAATTAGAAAATTCAAAGTTTGGCACGATACTCGAAATTTTTTTCTATCAACCCGAGAAAAATATTAAAACATATTTTTAAAGCAATTTTTGACCAAAACAAAATGTAACAGATTTTTCTGCCTGCGATTTTCCTTTATTTGAATCATTTAAGGACCCAACTTATTTTCTAAATTATCAGAGGGTAACATAAGTTGAATTAAACCTTCTAAAATATTTCGGGGTATTACATCAATCCTTAGTTTTTCATGATATTTCTACAGAAATGTTTCACTAATGTTGAGCCTAATATTAAGTTTTCCAAGTTCAACATCAGAAATCTCCATCAAATTCCTTTGTTAGTCTTCTCTCGTCTATCAATAATCTGTGTAAGGTGAGATGTCAAAATAATAGAACTCATTCAAAATAATACTAAATGATAAATATTTAGCAACTATCGAATTAAATGGTGGATTTCTTGATTCATTATGTTAATTTACGTAAATCATAGATTAAAACAAAAATGATTACTGTAAACTAAAGTTAACTTGGAAGGAGGGTAATAACTGGGTCTGGAACCGTGAATTCATTAAATGCCTTATTGAAGAAATTCGTTGTTGTTTAAAATCTTCGCCGACTCTTTCTTCTTGTACATCAATTTTTTTTTAAAAAGTGGTATTTTTTCCCAGCCGAAAACAAGGCTATTTCCTGCCACAGTAGCGAACAAATCTTTGTTGTTTTGATAAGTTATTTTTTACTTTTTCATTACCTAATCTATTTCTCTTCCCAAATTGCCAAATTGTATATGTGAATGATGTATTGTATAGGTCTCTGACGAAGAGTAAATCTTGCGAATTGTGGATGAATTAAGAACTAACTTTTGACAGCAAAGCTTAGGAAGTAAATTGTATTTTGTTTTAATTTATAATCATAATACTAATTAATATAATCTTACTACATAATTACTCGTCTGATATAATAGTCATCACAATAGAATCAAACTAATTCAATATAAAATAATTATAAAACTTGTCAACTCTTAGTCTAATTAAGAATATTAAAAAAAAGAGAAAAATATACTTCAAATTGGTATTGATTTAATGATTTCGATTGAATTAGAACTAAGTTTAGGAAATTATAATTCTTATAATATTTTAAGTTATTAAAATACTTTAATGTCATCTCTGCTAGGCGAAGGCGTTTTAGTTCTTGCAAGTTCTTAACATTTTGCATTGAAAAGTCAAGTCAAGGATCTTCAAAGTAAAGGTGGGGAATTTTATACACACGTGTTTCTTTATTTTTCATTATATATTGAGCTTGTGATTTGTTGTTCGACTGAGTGTTGATGTGAAAGTGAAAGTGAAAGTAAAAGTATGACAGGGACCGTTAATAGGTCCGGGACCGTAAAAGTTGTCATTGGGATTGCCCACCGTGCATGTGTATATGCATATACTTGTTCAGAGACCGTTTATAGGTCTGAGGCCGTGACAAGTTGCCTTTGGGCTGACTCCCCACTGTTCAAACCATTATTATTACAGTGACAGTTGGCATAGCATGAATGTCTGAATATGAGTTACTCGTTTAATATGTTTTGGATAATGCGTATTCTCCACTGAGTGTATTCGTTATATTCATCTCTTCATTATAACATTTCAGATTGAGGAGTTCGGTGATGGCAGTGAGGAGATGGATGATAATTAAATTTTTATTTAAATATTTAAGTTACTAAACTCATTTGACTACTAAACTTTAGTTGATATTTCAGTTGGACTGTGTGTTTCTAATTTTAAATATGCTTAGATGATTGAACTTATTAAAATCGCTTCCGCACTATGTTATATGAATTATTATGTTATCTTCTTAAATAGAGATTTATTTATGTATTATTATACTTTTCTAGTATTAGTTTTATTACATATTTGATAAAAAAAATTATAAATTATCTTTCATGCATTATTTTATATGTTAATTTTTATAAAATAAATAACATACTAGGTTTATAAAATTAGGGTGTTACAATGTTACTATGCTTTCAGTTCATCTCGACCTATAAAATTGAAATTCTAGCTTAGAAACCTCAAATAGGTCATTAAGGTAATAACCTAGGTCCCAAATAACTTAATTAAAGATTTCATATGCTTTGGGATCATTTGGAATTGAAATAGAATCAAATCGGCGAATAATACGCATTTGACGGATTGAATCAAGTTAGTGATTCTATTTGAGAATTTATCGGACTTCGGGAACAGAATTGAATAGGAATAAAGATGAATTGAATTGAATTCAATGGCTATGAGGTTTGATTTAACATTTAAAAGAGATTTATAATACTTAGAAATTATAGGGCTAAGTAACATTTTCTAAAAATGCTAATTTAATCGCCAAGTACTAAATTAGAACTAGAAGAATATAAATTTGGGAGTTGGATTCATTTAATGTTTTATGACCAAATCCAAAATTAAATAGATCAAATAACATTGGATTAAAATTAAAGAAGCTAAGTATCAAAAAGTAAAAATTCACCCTTCTTTTCTTTCTTTTTCTTCCAATTTCCTTTCTTCAATTCTTTTTTTTCTTCTTCGTTTTTTTTTTTTGTTTTGCTTTTGATTCATCATATAAACAAAAGCCCCCAACTTTTATATATATATATATATATATATATATAGCCGACCCCCTTATATTATATATATATAATATATACATACAACATATATATATATGTAGTACACTAATCCTAGTAAGTGGATTTCCAAATGGCCAATTTTGATTGGTCCTTATTTTATATATATTTATTATTTTTATTATTATTATTTCTTCATAATTAAGAAATCCCACAAGGCCCCAACTATATATATATATATATATACACGTGTATTTATATATGTATCAACATAAATCACATGTGTTCTATTAAGTACACTAATCCTTTTAAATGGTCCCCAAATATCCCAATTTAATTGGTTAGATTTTTGTTTTATTTTATTTATTATTATTCATTTTCTTCTTACTTAGCAATCCAATATTACACACACACTCTCATGTGTGCTTAGCCTAATTACACTAATCTTACCAAGCCAATTCCAAATGGTAACAATTAGTTGGTGAAAGTTTGAAATATTTATCCAAATTACTAGTCTTGCAAATAAATAACCATACATTAAAATTTAACAATTAGAATGGGTTTAATCTAATGGGCCGAAGATAAGTTTAAATTGGGCTGAAAGTGAATTAATTACTTGGGATTGAATTTATAATAGTGGTCATGGTAGAATAAATTTGGCTCAAATATTCACATGAATTAGACGAAATAAGAAGTCCGATTTAGACGATCGTTATATCAAAACGATCCCATTAATGTCCATTATTTTTAATATGAACTCTAATATTGATTAGAAAACTCAACTAAGGTCGAGACTTTTCTTCATCTTATAGTATCTCTAAGATCATAATTTAACTAACTCAAAATCATTTGGATTCTAATTTCATAAAATTTCTAGCCATAAAATAAATTTAAATACTATATTTTTCGGGGTGTTACATCCTCCCCTCCTTGAAAAAAATTTCATCCCCGAAATTGAATATATCTGCTATGGCAAGGGGTGGATACTTTGCCATGATCTGATCTTCAAGTTCTTATGTAGTTTTCTCTTGTCCATGTCTGCTCCATTGAACTTTTAAACGTGTGACCTAATTAGCTATGTATATTGCCAAGTCATAATTTGGTTATGTGTGTGTTGGTGATTTTAAAATCCTTGTTGAAAGTTGACTTTGAGGACGCCCGACTGCGTGGTTTGAACATTTTTAAGTTGAGGTACTGCCCATTTACAAATTATTTATAAAGTTAAATCTTATCTTTTGAAAAGTATTTATCACGTAGGCATGTACGTAGGCATGTGGGCTGATGATAGAGTAGAGAGGAGAGACCTATGATAAAGGGGGTGGCGGCCCAGCCGCCTCGACGGCGGTCTACGCCGCTGGGAGGCGGCGCTTCTCCGTCCCCGGAGAGTAAAGTGTATTCACCACCATGCAAAGCTTCCATATTTGCCGATTCATTGTCGGAGAACCTCTCTCTCTCTTGGTTGCTCAATGCCGAGGGGTTATTTATATGCATAAGCGTTTTTTTTGTATTTAGGTTGATAAAATGATTGTTTCATTGTTTGAAATGAGTACTAGTATTTCATGTGAGAATAAGAAACTATGTTTATTTGGTTTGATTATATAATTTACTTTATTATATGTTTTAGTGCTATTTTTTTTAAAATACATAAAAAAACCTAATAAACATTGTTCCTAGTTCTCACAGGAAGCACTTGGGGTTGGGGAGAGCCAGCAAGAGAATCAACTCAAATAAGCTTTGTGTGCAGCGTGGTAGTACAGTTTTAACTTTTCGTGTACAGTGCAACACAAAAATAAAACATGCGATCTTCCTTTTTTTTAACGAGAAAAACGTGAATTAATTATTTCAGTAGCAAGAAGGGCAGCGCGAAAATGTAGAGGAACATTAGCACAAATGAGGTCGCCACTAGAATGACCCAAGATCTTTGCATATAAACGCCCAGCATCTCTATCTGCCCCACCCCGTACGCCTGCCCGCACAGCGTTTCTAGAGCGCTCCCCATTCCCATCTGCGTTCCGTTTCACTGAGTTGTGCAGTGCATGTGTGTTTTATTAAAAACAAATTAATTAATTAATTAAATTATATATATATACCATGACGCCGAAAGACAAGCCGGCGATGACGGAGTTCTCCACGGAGAAGGCGGCCAGGTCGAGCGTGCCGACCTGGCCGGCGAAGGTTTGGGTGATGGCGCCGAGTGAGTACTGGCAGACGGAGGTGAAGATGGCGGGCCCCCCTACCACCTTGGTGATTCTGTATCAGTGCCATTGCTCCTTTCGTTCCACAACCTTTCTTACAGCGTCAAACTTGGTACGAGATTTTTTCCTCTTTCATTCACCAGGACTAATCGTAGCTCCGACCACAAGGTTTTGCTGAACGACATTTCCGGCGAGGCCAGGGAAGGCCAGATCATGGCGGTTCTCGGAGCCAGCGGCTCAGGAAAATCCACCTTGATCGACGCCCTGGCCAATCGCATTGCGAGAGAGAGCCTTAGAGGCTCCATCACGCTCAACGGAGAAGTTCTTGAATCGAAGCTTCTCAAAGTGATATCAGCTTACGTCATGCAAGACGACCTTCTATTCCCCATGCTAACCGTGGAGGAGACGCTCATGTTCTCGGCCGAGTTCCGCCTCCCCAGAACCATGTCCAAGTCCAGGAAGCGAGCCCGAGTCCAGGCCCTCATCGATCAGCTCGGGTTGATAGAAAAAAATTTCGAGCATCGTGCCAAACTTTGAATTTTCTAATTTCGAGTTCAAATGAACTCTTGGCACAACTTTAAATTGGAAAATAATAAATTTAATAGAAAAAGACACATCCGTCATTATCCAATTTCTTTTTCAAAAGATTATCCTATTCGTAATTATCCTATTCTTTTTCCATCATTATCTTCTTTCTTTTATTCATTATTATCCTATTTATTTTTCCTCTATAAATAGGAGTTTAAGGTTTCATTTTTCATTCATTTTCAAAATCGAAACGCCGAGCAGCTTCCAGAGAATGTACAACTCTAGTTTCCTATTTCAATTTTAAAATAGTCATTTTGAAGGTGTCAACGCGTAGATTCCGAATACATGATTGAAATGATGACACGAAGGATGATCACGATGGAAAATCATCATGACCGCCGCCAATTCCTTGGAGAAGGTACTTTCTCTGATTCTGGTCATTCGGACCGATGAATTTAGAAATTTCAAGTTCTAAATATGCTTATATTTCGATTATCTTTCATTGTGTGGTTTCTGCTAAAACTATCTTTGAAGTCTTGTCAGTATTTAAATATTAAATGCTTCTGCCAATATTCTACAAAACTTTTAAGTTTGAAAGTTTTTGACCTCAGTGGTCAATTTTTGATTGTATATACAAATATTTGAATGTATAGAAGGGCTGACCGTTGAACTTTTAAACGTGTGACCTAATTAGCTATGTATATTGCCAAGTCATAATTTGGTTATGTGTGTGTTGGTGATTTTAAAATCCTTGTTGAAAGTTGACTTTGAGGACGCCCGACTGCGTGGTTTGAACATTTTTAAGTTGAGGTACTGCCCATTTACAAATTATTTATAAAGTTAAATCTTATCTTTTGAAAAGTATTTATCACGTAGGCATGTACGTATATTTTTGGTGACGTTTGGTCCTAGTGGGACTGGAGCGTTATACTTATATTTAAAGTATATACATATAAAAAATAAAGCTATATTATATTTTGAAATAATTTTAATTTATTTGGATTTATAACTACATTTTAAGTTTATTGAAAATTATAAACAACAAACTATTAAAGAAAGCTCCTACAAATATTATAAAGAGCTTTTCTATTTACACCACTAATGTTTCATTATACATCACGTTTAATAAATACACCACAATTTTAATTTTTTTCATTGTTTTTACTTTATAAACCACATTATCATTTCCAAGAAAGAAAAGAGTCGTTGCTTCTTCTGTCACCGTCGCTGTCAAAAACTCGGATCAAGACCGCTCTACTGCTAACAACTCCTGCCCAACCTTGAATTAACTGGCCACTGCTGCTAATCAACGTTGGCGATATACGGGAAATTGGATCTAGAAATTTATCTTGCGACCGCCATTCGAATTCAACTTTTCGCCAGTAGAATTCTGATTTGAATCGTTATTTTCGAGCAAGATTATTAGCTTCAAAAATCCCATATTCTTGAACCATTTTTTAAGTATATTTTCAAACTTGAATGTCATGTTCGAAACAATTTTTTTGAATCTGGGTTATATATTCAAAATCTTTTTTTTTAACGAAAGTCCTGTATGTGTAAGGGTGACCGAAAAATGGGCACCTTCTGGAGTCTTGCCGCCGCTACTTCTTGGCTGTTGCGTGATGTGGAGCTGCAAGTGGCAAATGGTTGCATAAATGTGGAGGAATGGAGAGAGAAAGTGGATGGGGAAGGAACGGGGTTGGACTTTTTCTTCTTTTGATTTTTATAAAATTGATTTTTAAATAATTGAAACATTTTTTAACTTGAAAGGATATTTTAGTAAATTAAAAATAAAATATTTTTTAATTAAATTTAATAATGGTGTATATAGCAATACCTTATTATAAATATATTTGAAGGTTTATTTTTTGCAGCATAAATTTATTGCTAAATACTTTAATTTTATTTTACATATATTGATTTAAAATTTTAATTGTTTTAAATAAAATTGATAAATATTGTCTGTATGGAAAAAAAATGTTAATTGTTTTATGAATTTATATAATACTAAAATTTAAAATTTGGATAAATAAAATCAAATTCATGTAAAATTTGGTTCAATAATTTTAAACAAAAAATATGAAAAAACATTTAAATTTTTTTTATTATTATCATTATTTTTCTTAAAATTATTAATATTAATTTTGGTACAATAGTTTTCAACCCAAAGAATGAAAAATCGAAAAAATTATGAAAAATTGAAAATTGAAAGAAGAATGGTTATTTTTCGTCAAAGAGATTCTAACTAAAATTCAATTATTCTAACAATTGTTTTTGGCAATTGATGATAGGGAATGACGGTCTCAAGATGATGAGCAACTTGATTGTAGAATCAACAATTTTTTTTATTAACCTAAAATAATGAAATAATCATCTTTAATATTTATTATTTTGTTACTCGAATAATTTATTTTGATTTAAATTAAAATAATATGTTGTCTTCGAATTACGTTGACGAAAGAAATATATATAATATAATATACTATTTTTGCAAATTAATGCAATTTTTCATCATCAATAGTTTGGGTTAAGTTTGTGTTAGTGTTTGTATTTATATAATTTTTTATTTATATATCTTATCAATTACTAATTTGTCCTAATAAATCTAAATTGAATTTGTAAAATTATAAATTATATTGTTAGAAGTTCAAAATTATTGGTAGTACAAACTATTGGATTTTTGTCATGTATATTTATTTATTTTTTTGAATAAATTATTGATTTTTTTAAATACACGCGGCATAATTAAAACATGAAATACAATATAATTAGATTGAAGTAGAGGATTTCATTTGGTTTTTTTAAAGGTAGAACACTACTAGATGTTAATGAAGCTAGATTAATGAACACTACTAGATTAATGCCCACTGTTCCCATAACTGAAAGAAGGCCTTCTGAGATTGAGACCATTAATCGATTTCTCGCTCAAAATCATCATTATAAGTTGAGACATGGTTGGCCTCGATGAAGCTGGCGACTGCACGCACACCAGGCCAATCTCTACCATTTTCTTCATATCTTCAACATCATATTCGTCCGAATCCAACGCCTCGTCCGCTAGATTTTCATGCATCCCTCTCTCGTATAGCTTCCACGCCTCTCTAAGCAGATATTCAGTGGTAGAGTCGACATCCGTGTGAATGTCGCTGCATTTTCGGCCGCTGATGACTTCCAAGATTACAATTCCGAAGCTGTAGATGTCAACTTTCTCAGACAAATGGCCGTGGATTGCGTATTCCGGTGCTGTATATCCCCTGCAATTGCACACTCGATTATCTATCGTATAGTATTAATCTTAATAAAATTAATTAATTGTGATCGATATATCTATAGATAGACTTACAATGTTCCTGCAAAT
Organism: Perilla frutescens; assembly: GCA_026008535.1. Taxonomy (NCBI): domain Eukaryota; kingdom Viridiplantae; phylum Streptophyta; class Magnoliopsida; order Lamiales; family Lamiaceae; genus Perilla; species Perilla frutescens. The sequence goes on along the minus strand of BRKX01000002.1, from coordinate 77,368,488 downwards.
TTAGTGCTAACGTGGCTCTGGCTCTCTGGTAAAAGCCTTACCAAACCAAAATCCGCAATCTTGGCTTGAAATTCATCGTCCAGTAGGATATTGCTGGGCTTTACGTCGCGATGAATTATGGTTATGTGGTAATTCTCATGCAAATATGCAATCCCCCTTGCTATGCCAAATATTATATCACACCGTTGTTTCCAGCTCAGCGTTCCTCGATTTTCACCTATATATATATATATATATATATACAAATTTAATTAATTATTATGTGAAGGATTGAAAATTATATATATGTGTGTGTGTGTGTGTGTGTGTGTGTGTATACCGTATAAGAATCTGTCAAGGCTTGCGTTTTTCATGTACTCGTAGACGAGAAGCAGCTCGGATCCCTTGCTGCAGCAGCCTAAGAGACGGACAAGATTGCGGTGGTGAACATTGCTTATAAGCCTAACTTCTGTCTCAAAATCTGCCTTTGCTCTGCTGTTACTAATATCCAGTTTCTTCACCGCAACAACACTCTTATTTCTCAACGTCGCCTATTCATTTAATATTGCAATTAATGTTTTTTAATTAAGTAATATAATTGATCGAACATATATATATGATAATTAATCATATTTGACCTTGTACACAGCACCAAAAGCACCTTCTCCTAGTTTATTTTCTTCACTAAAATTGTTGGTTGCTGCTTTCAAATCGTTGTAGCTGTATCTATTCGGACGTTGCAACTCAGTTGCCCCCAAAATGTTACCTGAGAAAGTAGTGTACGTGTTAGATAAAAGAAAAGGATAATTAATTATAAAGAAAGTAAATAATTAAAATATTAATACATACCTATTGAAGCTTTTCTGAGAGTTGTTGAGAAGTTAAACCATATGAACATTGTAACTACAATTACAAGTAGTCCTGCACCTCCAAGCGCCCCCCCTATAACAGCCTTTCCATTGATTGAACTCCCCTTGCTTTCCCGATAATCACCTAAGCCCAAGAATGGTGTGAGATCTGTAGTCTGATTATCAGGAAAGAAAGGGGAGTTTGAATATCTCATAAAACAAGCAGCATCGCCATCAACAAGCCTTGCATCAGTGTAAGGCAAGCAGTCACTTAGGCTTTCATAGGCCGCCGACAAGCAACCTTGGCAGCCGGCTTGGCCCACTGTATCAGTACACTGAGCCACCCCATAAATGGTTGAGTTCCCAACTTTCCTCTTACTTGCACCAAAATACACTCCCGATCCATTCATCCGTGGAGTTGCTACTTGAAGATCACTCAGCAGTTTTTCTCCCTCTTCACGATAAGCACTTGCCTCAGATGCCCTTTCGTTCCCACATATTGGCCAATTTGTCCTTGCGAAGAATCTGTTGCCCTCATACCTACCCAGTGCAATGCAGATTATCAATATTAATTAATTAAATACGAGGTTTAATTTGTGTAGTAAGTAAGACTAGTAGAGATTAATAGAACGTAGACCTTAGGAAACAGCCATCAAATATGGCCCTGGCCCCATTCATGTTGGAGCAGTTGCTTCGTATCTTGTCGACGGCGAAGTCGTAGCAGGTCACGCAGTCGACTTCAGACATGTAGTTTCTGCACTGCGCCATGCCATAAACGGGATCCGGGGAAATCACATGCTCCGCCGTGGCGAAGCGCTTCTCCGACGACAACTTAGTTCGGAGGTCAGAGAAGGTGGCATTAAGGTTGGTCATAAACTGCGATGCATTTATGGCCATTTCACCGCTGCATCCGATGCCGTTGCCCAGAGGATTAGTCTGCGGGTCTGCATTCGCCACTTGCCACCACGTGGTCACGGCGGCCACCGCTACTGTAAGGCGGAGCCACCGCGTCCACAACCGCCTCCCCATTTCCATCACAGCTAGCACTCTTAATTTCTATATGCTTCGAATTTCAATTGATGAATATCTGAAAGAAAGTAGAGATTGCACAATAGATAAAAGCCATTAATGAACTGAGAAGCTCTCCACTCTGATACACGTTTCAATAATTCATTGGCTAACAGTTTACAATATTGACAAAATATGAAAGTGGTAATATATAAAACTAGCCGGTCAAACTTAAAAAAAATTTATTTTAGCCACTAACTTTTAAATATATTTATTTTAGCCAGAATGACATTTTTACCTCCGCGTGTTGCGCGGATTGCCAACGTGCAGTATTTTGCACGCAATGCCAGCGCGCAGAGGGACATTTTCATCCAAAGTGGCTAAAATAAATATATTTTAAAGTTAGTGGCTAAAATAAATCTTTTAAAAATTCAAGTGGCTAAAATAGTTATTGCCTCAAAAATGAAATATACAAAAAGTAAACTAGGTTAATCAAGTTTTCTTGATCATCTAATTCTGCATTGACGGACGGTCTTGTTTACTATTCTCATCTAGTGATTAGTCCAATCTTGGACTTGGTCCATTTTCTTTCTTCTTTGTCCTTTTCCATCATTTTTCTTTGTGCTGCAATATTCTTTTTTTTTTCCATTGCAATTTCGTCATTATGTGAATGTATAATAATCAAAATTTGATTTGAATAACTAAAAGCGCTACAAGAAAAAAATGGTCTTTAGTAACAATATTATTAAGGACAACAAATATTGTCACTTGTCCCGGTGGGGATGGTCTAGTGGTGGAGTGAAATTGTTTGGAGACCAAAAGTCACGAGTTCGAATTTCCTCAACACCACAGGTCGGGGTGTGTGAGTAAAAAAAAAACAAATGTCGTCACTTATAATAGATTTAAGTAACGACATGTCGTCGATCTCTAATTACTATATGTCATTTCTAATGATATTTTTGTCATTTAAAATAATTTTTAATTTAATAGAGACGAGACTTTTTGAGACTACATGATTTGGTCTCAAAAAATATTTTTAAGTGACTACAATGTCATCACAAAAATATCATTAGAGATGATATGTCATTACTTAAGTCTATTATATAAGTGATGACATTTGTCGTCGCTAATAATATTGTCTCTAAAGACCTTTTTTTTGTGAAGCCTAAAACCGATCAATCATAACTTTACTATTGATCTTTATAAAATTTTATAAATATTGAATAACTTGAGAATATTATAAAACTGAGAATTTAACTAACCTGCCATGTGGCAGGGACATATCAACGGCGGACACATTAATTCGTACCCATGATGGGTAGGTGAGTGATTCTCTATAAGTATATACTGTAAAATGGAATCATTGAACCCTAAAATTAAATCATTGGCGGTTGCCGGCTTGTGTAGACTTGTGAATCGTGCTTATTGTTCGGTATTTATTTTCACCTAAACTGCAAGTGTACAGTGAGGCTTCTAGCATAGCGATGAACAAGGTCGTATCCACATAGATTTAATAATTAATCTGCTAGTTATCTAATTTAATCTGGTAGGACCAAAAATAATACGGAAGCTTAGAATCGAACAACGTCAGCTATAAGAATGATTTAACCCAAGAAATCTACTGTAATGACACTTAAATATGACCTAATAAACTGATCTAAACCCACAATTAGCAGAATAACTCGAAATAAATAAAAAATCAACACAAATTAACCCGAAAAACCCTAAATAAAGAAGTGGACAAAAACCTATGCAAACAACCTCGGATTAAGCTCAAATTTTAACACGAAGTACAATCAGAAGCAATGAAGAACATATCCAAAATTCAGCAAAAACGCACATGTAAATTGGGAGATGGCATTGTAGTATATTTTCGGGATTTTTAGGGTTTGAAGACGGGTGATCGGCTGGACTTAATGTAATCTGGGCTTGGGCGACTTTGTGGGTGAATATGGTGATGCGAGGGTGATTATAGGCGTGTCAAAATTTATAACACAATTTTTTGTATTTAATTTGGTAAAACACAAAACGTGTACAATTCAGATGATTTTCGGATCAAAATATATTTATACGGATCTAATCTCTATTTTTTCTATGATTCTTCTCTTCAAAACTTGATAATCAAATGGTCTTTGAAATCTTCAGAATAAACTTGTCTCTTTGATTTTCTCGAACTTGTTGTTTGAACTTGGCCTTTGAAGTTTTCGGGGAAGATTTAATTTGTATCCTCGATCTTCTTTAACTTGATCTTTTGTCTTGATAACGTTAACTCGAAGGGTCGACGCCTTATTTCCGGATCAAACGCTAATTTCAGAATGAATTTGATGAAGAACGCCTTTGACTGCCTTTCTTATGAATCAAACGCCGTCTTCGGGATGAATTTGGTGAAGAACGCCTTGAATATTTGAGAGAATTTTACTTATAGAATTTCTTCTCAAATTCTTGAACTCTTCACATGACTTCTGTTGTGATTTTCAACTGATATGGAGGCTCCTATTTATAGTTGTAGGTAGGAGTATCTAGGGTTGACGTGGCGCGATCTCATTGGCTCTTGAATATTAATATATATCTCTTCAAAGATATTTACTTGCTGTCAAAGACTCTTGATGTTTATCATATAATAATATCTTTATTATTTAAATATTTTATCTAATTTTGGATTTGATATGATTCCAAAACTAAATATATATATATATATATATAAAAATCAATAAAAATATTATATATAATATTTGATTTTTCGCCATCTACAAAGATATTTATGTTTGTCATGAATTGATGGAGAAATTGGAGCTCCAGAGTAAAGATGTCACCTTCGAGAAAAAAATGGTTTTAGGTTTCATTGAGAGTGAAGAATTTGGGAAGAAAATTGGAGATGATGGAGTCAAAGGGATAAGAGATGGGTTGACTTGTCCTCTGCCACATGTCGAAGATCAAGCTGCATAGTGACTTGATCAGATGATTGATGTGTATTTATCTTTATTTCTTAAAGTTTCAATTAAGTGAATTATTTCACAAGCTTATGATATTCGAGCTAGGGTCACAAATTATTGTTATTTGTAAATTAGTATTGTTGGTCTCCTACTTGGGTATTTAGGATTTTTGGAAATGAAATAGCTGCAAGAAAAAAGTTTATCTGAAATTATCCTCCTCACAATTCTCTCTCTGCCTCCCCTATCCGCCTCTCACTCTTTCTATCCTATTCTATCAAAAATCTAATATTTATTAAAAAGAAAAAACACAAAAAAATATTGTTACATCTCAGTTAAAAGATCAATTCAGTAGAATCATTATATTACAATTTTACGTGCTAAAAATTAATGCATGGCCCAAGCTCGATAAATAAAAAAAAAATCACCCGTCAAGCACGTGAACGACATGGGTGTGGCGGCGCGTGGCATGTACATACCTGATGGGTGATTTTTTATTTATTTATTTTATAAACATATTTTAAATTTTTTTAAATTTTCTAAATGTTTTAGTTTTCTTTGCAATAAATATATACTCTAAAATAAAATTAACGAACTTTAAAATTAAAGTGAATTAATTTTTTTATCTGGTGACTCGCCAATGCACTTGCCTGACGCTAACGTGTGGGCTCATGCCCCGCACTCGATAATTATTTTTTAGAATAAATAATAACTCTAAAATGAAATTAATGAATCTTAAAATTAAAGTAAATTAATTTAATTTTTTTATATGGTGACTCGTATAGTGCACACGTCTGATGCTAAATCGCGAGCTTGTGCATTGTGCTCGATAATTAATTTTTTAAAATTAAATATAAATCCTAATTGAGATAATTTTAAATCAAGGTAATTTTACTCCTCTCAAAATTTAAATCGAGGTACGAAGCAGTCTTGATGTTCGATGAGGAATCTTATCAGTCGTTCTCGTATTTCTGTAGTCAACCTTGACCCGGTCGGCACCTTATGGTCAGGAAAATTGGGGTGTATTTGTACTTCGTCGAGGTCTTCTATCTCGGGTTCTTCGTAGCTGCGACTTTTGACGTCGGTTGATGATGACCCAGCTTCGATTTGATTGACTTCCATTGCTCCTTTATGTTTGAAGGTGGAGACGTAGCATTCTCGTGCCGTGATTTGCTCGCCCCGAACTTCACGAACTCCCCAAGGGGTAGGGAACTTCATGAGTTGGTGATAGGTTGATGGTACCGCTTTGAGTTCATGGATCCAGGGTCTTCTCATTATGACGTTGTAAGCTGAGGGTGCGTCAATTACTTGAAATTTGATAAAGATATTCATCCCCTCAATATAGGTGGGAAGTGTAATTTCTCCCATTGTGGCTTTGTGTTCCCCGCTGAAGTCGATCAATGTGGTTGACCTTTTGATGATATCGGTCTCTTTTCCCATTTTATTTTTATTATTATTTTTTGTTGTAATGAAATTCTAGTTTTAAATTTTAATAATAATAAATATATTATTAACCTTGAACTGCTATAGGTATGTTTGATGAATTTTGTTAATTGAACGTGTAGCTTAATTAAAATATATATATATATATATATATATATAAACACACAGGGCGGATTACCCATCCCACTGCGGGCTTGACCCGCCAAAGCCCGTCCTGCCGCGGGCTTACCCGCCCAGGCTCGCCAGAAACGGCCTCCAAACTTAAAGTTTGTAACGACCCGTTTCTTACATTTTCATTTATAATTATAGTATTTTGATCTTGTTATTATCATTGTCTTAAATAAAATAATTTATATTTTAGTCACGCCGCCAGCAGAGAAAATTTAAAAGTTAATATAAAATAACTCATAAGATTTGTGAATCCATAATTCCTTATGGATTAGGATTAATAAAAATTTAATAATTATTCTAAAAAAAATCTAAATCTAAATAATAATAATAATAATAATAATAATAATAATAATAATAATAATAATAATAATAATAATAAGAATAATAATAAATCATTATCTAGATAACAGTTATTCTCATCCTCAATTCACGTATAATCTATTGTAGAACCGCTGCAGTTTCTCCTTCCTAAATCACAAATAAAAATTTCTCATACAAGCATCGGCAGCAAATTAATTTGCAGAAATAAGATTTTCTCCATTTCTTTTTGAGAATCAAGGTAAGATTTCGAAGAAACCATTAATTCCAGGTTATATTATTTCAAAAAATAACATAAATATAATTTTATGTCATTATATTTACAGCAACTTACGATCGGCGAAATCGATAGTCATCAAATTTTAAAATTCTAAATCAGAGTCTGAATTCAAGGTAATTATGGTTCTCAAATTTAATATGCATATAGTTAATATAAAATTTAGTATTGATGACTTAATCTTATTGGTTTCTTGCCTATCGAATGATGAACCCTAGGAAACTAGTTTATTTATAGTTTTGATAGTTATTCTCTATCTCGTTGTACGCTTCCAAAATTTTAGGTGATGCCGTAAAGAAATAGTTATAGGGGACTTATGAAGATTAAGGAGTTTGTTGAGGAGAATTAATTAGTTTAAAATGTTAATCTGGAAAAATAATTTATACTGATATGTTTATTCTTTATTCTTCATAAATTCTTCTTTCTTTAAATTTGTGATGGAACCGAGAATTAACAATGTTTGTTCAATTGTCAAACCACTCATCAAATCTTAGTTGATAATCACTACCGAAAGCAAAATATATGAAATGAGTTTTTGTTGTTTTGATATTTACTTTCTCTCTCCAAGTTCATGACAAAATTTTATATTTTTTTTTTCTCTTTAATTAAGTATAGTCTTGCCGTAGGTGATAAATTGAAACATCCAGATTTATTCTCACTTTTCTTTTAGGCATGCTTTTGAAAACTCATGTGATTTCTCATTTTTTTATCATCTTTTATTACTTTTAATTGGATATATATATATATCGTATGTGTATATATATATATATTATATGCATTGGAGTGAATTAAGAAGCATGGCCGACAAGAAATATAGACGTGGAAGATTAAGATATGTTAAGAAATTAAATTTGAGTTTTTAATTACAAATAATACTTGAATTAATTTTCCAGAACATCACCATTTCGCTTAAGAATTAATAAAATCTCTTAATCTTTAGGTTAACCAATAATATTTGAAATATTTAAACTAGATCTCTAAACAAATTAAATACAACACGTAATAAATTCAGAAACTTATAATTCTACTCCTGGAAATTATAATACTTAATCTTACTAAATTATTTTAATGTTGTCTGCTAGGCAAAGGCGTGTTAGTTCCTACCAGTCTTTAACATTTTGCATTGGAAAATCGAGTAAAAAAGTCTTCAAAGTAAAGGTGGGGAATTTTATACGCACGTGGTTATTTATTATCCATTATATATTATACTTGTGATTTATTGTTCGACTGAGTGTTTATGTGAAAGTGAAAGTTAAAGTATGCCAGGGACCGTTCATAGGTCCGGGACCGTAAAAGTTGTCCTTGGGTCGCCCACCGTGCATGTGTATATGCATATACTTGTTCAGAGACCGTTTATAGGTCTGAGGCCGTGATAAGTTGCCTTTGGGCTGACTCCCCACTGTTCAAACCATTATTATTATAGTAACAGTTGACATAGCATGAATGTCTGAATATGAGTTGCTCATTTAATATGTTTTGGATAATGCGTATTCTCCACTGAGTGTATTCGTTATACTCATCCCTATATTACAACATTTCAGGTTGAGGAGTTCGGTGATGGCAAGGAGGAGATGGATGTGTTATGAGTTTTTATTTAAACTTCTAAGTTATTAAACTCGTTTGACTACTAAACTTTAGTTGATATTTTTGTTGGATTGTGTGTTTCTCATTTTAAAAATGTTTAGATGTTTGAAATATTTAAAATCGCTTCCGCACTATGTTATATGAATTATTATGATTTTCTAGTATTAGTTTTATTATATATTTGAGAAAATATTTTAAATTCTCTTTCAGATGTTGGTTTTTATAAAATAAATAGCATTCTATGTTTATAAAATTAGGGTGTTACAAAGTTCTATCCGTCTAAAAAGATAGCGGGCACAAGCTGAACCGATGGATTTAACTCGTTTTGACAACTCTAATTATATATAATATATACTAAATAGTAATTAGCATGATGCATGTTATTTTCTTTATATATATATATATATATATGATCGCAAATCCAACAAATACCAATCCATATCAAATTTAACATTATCATCACTAATATATATATATATATATATATATGAAAATTGAAAGTCGGTGGATTATTAAGCCATGAAAAGGACTAAAAGTAGGGTAGATCGATATATAATAATTAATTAACTATAATTTAGTGGAATTTAGATTAATTTGAAGTTGGGAGTAGTTTTTGTGGATGAAGTGTTTGATTTGAGAAATGATGAGCGACGACTCAGGAAATTCTGGGAAAATGTAAAAAGCATGAATGGTGTTTGGGTATTGAATGAGATATGCTTCTTTGCCGGAGTTTTTAAGCCATTGGTAGTACTTTATCTGCCAATCCTTCAAGGAATCAAACCCCGCCACCACCACCATCGTCGCCGGAAAATCTAATTTCGATATGTCCTCGGCGTTCGGGCCGCTAACATTGATGGTCGGATGGTCGCGGTCCGCTACGGGCATCAATGCTTTCCACATAAAATTGGTTCGCTTCAGTGTTAAGATCATATCCACACCGTCCAATTCTATCTCCGACTTGCAGCGCTCTTCTCCTCCGAAAAAGGGTTGGAATATTGCCACAACTCCACCAACCTAGCTAATTAGTGAATGTTAAATAATATGATTAATTATCTTAAAATATATAAATTTCAAATAAATTTAATAACATGAATTTTGTACGTGTTTGATTTTTCACGTCATTTTTAAATTCAGGCACTCTAATCCGATCAAAATAAATAAAAAATTCGTATATTTTAAGATAATTTGATGTCACGTAAATGTACACGTGGAAATTTCAAACAATCGTGTCATTTCAGTTGACCGAATATGGAAATGATGTGAAAAATCAAACAAGTGCTAGATTCATATTATTAAAACTATGTTTTTTAAAACGAATTTAAGACAAAAAATGTCCCAAAATTTATTTATTTTAAGCCCAAAATAATACTAATACTAATAATTATGGGTTAATTGCTAAAAAATTCACGACCTTTGAACGAATTTATAATTTAAATATCACTTTTAAACTATTGCAATAATAACTCAATTTTTTGATTTGTAACAAAATATGTCATAAAAAATAAATTAAACGATTAGAAAAATGACGTTGCACAATAAAAACTCTCTTATTTAACACTCTAAACATAAATTAATATCACCGAAAAATATTGTTACGTCCCAAATCTGATCATCGGAAAAAAATTAAGGATGTTGAATTTGCTACAAATCAAAACATCATGAGGTTATTATTGCAACGTTTTAAAAGTTATGTTTAAATTATAAACTAGTATTTCTCCCGTGCGATGCACGGAACATTTTGATGTTTATAATATTATAAGTATGCAACTGATAAATCAAACAATATACAATAATAGAGATATATATTTTTAGTTTGTTATTTTCATGATATAATAAATATTAATAATAGTAATCTATTAACATTGTTAAAGATTTCTTGGTATGAGTATCTTGAAATCCGTGTTAGTTTAATTACAATATTCACTGTATTTCTATTTATGTATGTTTAATATATTAATTTGTTGATAATTATATATTTACTATATATTTAAATTACAGAAATTGTAATAACCTAAATAAATCAGAAAAAAATATTTATTTATTTTCTATTTGTCATACACATATACACGATGTAGTAACAGTTGTCACTTCCTTTATTTACTTCATCGAAGTTCAAAATGAATAATATAATATATCATCAAAATATAAAAAAAGAAAGATGAATATAGTATATTCACTTCCTTCATCAAGTTTTTTTGTTAATACAATTTATTTTTATTATTTTTCTACAATAAATGACCAATAATAACCCTTATTATAAATTAAGAAAATTATGGTATCTAAAAAATTATTCAATAAAAGAAAAAATTATTTTGTTCACAAATATTTGAAACAGAACAATGACAAATTTATCAAATAAATCAAATTTATTATCTGCAATATTTATTATAATTTATAATATATAAAAAAGTAAAAAATAAAATTAAAAGGTAAAAAAGAAGTTTCGTATAAATAAAATAAATTTACGTGACATCATGTCTATCATTAAAAAAATATTAATTAATTTTAAGTAATAACTAATAAATTGGATAATAGTGCAAATTTGAATTATGAAATAATGTAATGGGAATGAGATTTTTTTAATTTTTTAAAAAAAAAATTGACCAGTATATACATAATTATCTTGTATTTCACGAGTCAAAAAAATGATTTCGTTCAAATATTTTGATAATAGCAATTAAAATTGAAATACTTATGTGCATTTGATAAATAATGAAATCATATTTTTTAAATATTTTTTGAAATTAAATAGAATGGGACACATTGAAATATTGACGTACGTGGTTTATATTTATGCATGTGTACAATTAGTTCACTCCAATATTGATATGGAGAAGTATTAATATTTCACTGAAAATCATTACATTATGCTAATGCAATATGTGCTAAGAATAATAAAATATCCATTAGGTATATAATAACTATACTTTTTTCACATATATTTTACATTTTTATATAAAATAAGAAATTATATATAATTAAATAAAATTAGAAAATGAGTTAAAACGAACTATAAAATATATATGTTACAATTTTGCATGAATACATGTTCAAAACTAATAACTTATAATTAAGTCATACATAGAGAATTTCATAATGTGATTCAAAATGATTGAAATTCATATATTACATTTAATTAGTTCAGTAAAATTGATAGAAACTGCAAATGTGTAGCCGGCCATATCATAAAATTAAACTAATTTCATAATTATATAAATAGAATGATTCAATAGTCAATTACATTAATTCTATAATTGTATACATGGAATGATTAGTTGTCAATTGCACTAATAATTAAATGCGATTCAATTCCCTATCATTGTTAATTTTAGAAATGCATTAATATTGTTGAAAAATAGACGACTTTATCATGGAATTAAACTATGCGCATAAATCTAATATATTATCAATTGGCTAAAATATTCTTTCGTAAATAGGAGGGAAAAATAATGTGTCAGAACTCTATTATAATATATATATATATATATATATTGTATAGACCTGATTAACATAATTATATGATAATGTACTAATTAGTTGCATAGAATATAATGGAATTTATTTGGAATAATTATATGACTATTTATTATATTAATTAAAAAATAACATTTCTACCATGAATAAACACATGTTAATTATAGTAGTGCACAATTAGCATTAATTATAAAAACATTATTAATAAAAATTTGCATATAACATTACATTAAATAACTTATTAAATGATTATATTATTAATTATCTAAAATATCCTTGTATATGGGTGGGAAAAAATGAGTTTTGAAAGTGTGTTATTATATATATATATATATATATATATAGATTCGTCATGAATTTTTTTAACAATTAATTCAATAATTATTAATAATTAAACAAAAATTAATAATTAATGGAGTTACGTAGCTTGCCTTCACGTGAGCAAACGATGGTGAGCGAGCAACACGTACTGCCACGTGGTGTGCGAGATTCCCACCGGCACTATCTCCGGCCAGAAAGCACCGCGACACGTCAGCATTTTCCGGCAGAATGTGCCTCTTCACGTCCAGGAACTTCAGAACGTCGAATCCGTCGTCGTACTGAGCCGGATACCGGTGCTCCGGTGCCAGACGATAGTTCACCGACACCACCACGGCGGGGACCTCGCGGGCGAAACGCCGGCAGACGGCGTCGTAGGGCTTGGAATCGGCGGAGAGGTAGACGAAGCCACCACCATGGAAGAACACGATGACGGGGAGCTGCATCTGATCGCCGCTACCATCGGGGACGAAAAGGCGAAACCAGAGGTCGCGGGAGGGGTCGACGGTGACGTCGGAGGTCTTGACACCGTTGCGGGATTTGGTGGCGGCGGGCACCCTCATGCTGCTCAAGGACCCGGCCACGCTTAAGTGGCGGCGGTTGACGGTGCCGTCGGGGCGGCTGGAGGAGTCGGTGACGGCGTTGAAGAAGAAGAGGCTGATGCGGGTCTTCAGCGGGAGCTGAAGCTTTTCTTTATCCATGAAATTCAAATTAGTGATGGAGAGGAGTGACAAAAACGAGAGAGAGAGAGAGAGAGAGAGAGAGAGAGAGAGAGAGAGAGAAGAGAGGGTCTGAAATGAAATTGTAATAAGCAGCAAAAGTCTAAAATATAGGAAATTGTACATCTCAAATTAAATCTCAAATCTCAACGAAGCTAGTAGTTGGACGATGGATCTCGTGCTCATTTTTGTATTGGTGGTTGGATAAATTTTGATTGCGTAACCAATAAATTATGTTCTAACTTCTAACTATGTGCATAGAAAAGAAAACGACTACATAAAATAATTTCAATGTCATAGCTATTTCGATTTGGTCCCGTTTTCTAACAGGTATCAGTAAAATGATCATAACTCTTTTCATAAGTAGGATTTTCTCGAAATTATTATTTTATTAGATCCTAGAGTCAAATACTTTCAAAACCGTGCACCAGTCTTGACAGAAATCATTTCGAATTGAGAGCAAATAACTTTTGCAATTTATACCACATCGGTTAGTGATTTTTTAAAATTTTATCGGGCTCAATTCGGAAGGAATTAGGTGAGGACCACTGCATGGTTGGAAGAGTATTTGAGTATAGAATCCAACAAAAAAAGAATTTCAGTAAAACTCCAACTGTGGAGAGAGTTATGTTCGTTTTACTAATCTTTGCCAAAAAAGGTAAAATTGGTCACTAAATTTCAATAGTTTCTTCATCACATTTTTTGCAATTTATTGTAGTTAGTAAAAAGGTCATAACTCTTTCAACATGTATGATTTTCAAGGAATTCTTTTTGTTATGTAACCATGACTCAAATATCTATCCAACCATGTACTGGAAATCTTCTAACTCCTCCTGAATCAAAATTTACGAGGTTTTAAAAATTGAGGCCACAAGCGTGAACCTCTGTCTAGGGCTCAAGGTGAGTTTGGGGATTTTACTCGAATCCCTTATTTCTGAACAATAGAGTCAAGTATCTTTCAAACCATACCATTTTATTAGCTTAATTTGTCCCGATTCGAAAAAAATGAAATTCACAAGCACGACGAAGGCTACAGGTGCTTCCATTTAGTCCCGTTTTCTGGTAGCCGTCAGTAAAACGACCATAACTCTCTCCATATGTAAAATTTTCTTGAAATTTTTATTGCGTTGGAACCCTAACTCAATATCTGACCCACCATAAACTAGAAACGCTCTAACTCCCCCTGAATCAAAGTTGACAAGGATTTCAAATTGAGGCCATAAGTCTCACCTCTTGTGTAGGACCCGAGGTGACTTTCGTGTTTTTCGTCGAATTCCATATTTTTGAACACTAGAATCATGTATGATTCAAACCATATCATTATATTGGCATAATTCATCCTGAATCGAAGAGAATCAATTTTTCAAAGCTATAGGTCCCGATTTGACCCCGTTTTCTGACAAACATCAGTAAAATGACCATAATTCTCTCCACAAGTATGATTTTCTCGAAATTATTTTTTTGTTGGATCCTAGACTCAAATACCTTCAAAATTGTGCACCGGTCTTGGCAGAATCATTCGGAATCGAGAGCAAATAATTTTTGCAATTTATACCACATCGGTTAGTGATTTTTTAAAATTTTATCGAACTCAATTCGGAAGGAATTGGGTGATGACCACTGCATGGTTGGAAGGGTATTTGAGTATAGAATCCAACAAAAAAAGAATTTCAGTAAAACTCCAACCGTGGATAGAGTTATGGCCGTTTTACTAATTTTTGCCAAAGAAAGGTAAAATTGGCCACTATTTCTTAATAGTATAATCAAGTATGATTCAAATCATATAAAAAAATGAAAAACAAAAATGTTAAAGTGAAATATAAAATATTGAATAAAAGAAAATGATAAAAGAAAATTTTAAACAAAATAAAAATTGGACAAAGGCCAAAAAAAAAAGGATCAAATACAAAATAACAAAGGAAGGGTGCACATTAATATTTTCCAAACAACTATTATCTATGTAAAAAATTTGATTGACTGTTTTTTTTTGGGGGGGGCAGGGGGTTCGGATTTGGTGTGAAAAATAAAATCAACCAAAAGTTCATGTATTTTAGGGTAATTTGGTGTCAACGTAAATATATATGTTAAGTCTTCGATTGTCACGTTAGATTCAACTAGCTGAAATTTGAAAATCATATGAAAAGCTAAAAAACATCCCAAAGTTTGTATATTTTAAGACAATTAACCTTATTTTTACTAGAAATTCAGCTTCTGATTCTATTTTGCAGCATACAGGATGAATTTATTGCATTTTACCATACCTTTTTTCCCCTCTGTTCAAAAGGATCCATAGTCTTGTCTTCATGCATTTTATGAGCAAGATTTGTTCGCAACTTAATTTGAAATAAAATGCATGCGACCTGATTATGATGGTTGTGGCTCGTCGGAATGGCCGTCCGATGCCCTAAAATCAGGCCAACAATTGCAGAAGTCGGTTTTCGTGTGACGGGGCACCCATTACCAAGGCGGATGTAGACTCAGATAAGCTTCCGAATTATGTGGTTCCTTTAAGACCAATGACAATCATTCCACATTTATCCCCTAGTAAGTTACAACATTTCTGCAGAAATCTTATTGAGATATCTTGGGTCTTTTGCAATGTCTCAGTAAATCAGCTAGGTGCCAACGCAAGAACATTTATCCCACTGCTAATATAAATTAATCAAGACAGAGACAGAGCAGTGACAGCTTACGTTACAAATATTGTATGTCTGCTAAGGTCTGTGATAGATGGTAACGTGACCGGGAGAAGATCGCAAATTAATCAACATATATGTGATCTTGTTGACATTAAATAGCAACATCAGCACAGGTCATTGCAACCGAAACTTGGGCCGTACCATGATCACCCCCGGCCTAGTCTCATCGAAATGATACCTGCAGAGAACATACTTGTAATTTCCAAGTACCGGGACATTTTGTTCTACTAAGCTATCACGATTGAAAAAGGAAAAAACAAGCATAGAAGAAAAGAAGGAACTAGGAAGTCTCACCCATTCTCACTGAGAAAATTTCTGATGGCCGATGGGAGTGCAGCAAATCCCCGGCTATGATTACCCTTTCCTGCAAGATGCATATATATGAGTATGTAATATCATATTCCTCATTCTAACCTACGGGCACAAGAGAAGTGGCAGTGCCAATATATCAAGTTGCACCACCAAGTGCACACAATACCCTTCTAACAAAGGATTCTCTTTTCTGGAAAGATGTGGCAATACCTGTTATGACTTGTAACAATGTCATCCTCTGCCTAGAAGTTGGGTGCTGTCTCCCAAACTTCTCTATATCAAGTTGACCAGTAGATTGCACAGCCCCATCAACAGGAACGCCAGATTCCTTTAGGATTCCTTGCTGTGCTGCTAAACAGTTTGGTGAAACTAGGGACTCAACAGTCTTTAAGCGTTCAAGCAATGCTTCAACTGCTTCTGCTGCATGAAGGCCATGTAAATCTAATGTCCATAGATCATTTCTGCAATTCCTGACATTCAGGATTTCTTTCGCTGCCTTAGCATTGAGCCTCTCAGCAGCAGCCCATTCCTGTTGAGCTTTAAATGAGAAATGACGTGCAGCTGCATGATCACCTCTAACGTATGCATCATTAGCAGACTTAGAGTGACGGGATGCTGATCTGATCATATAAGATGTAACGGTTACAAAGCAAGAAAAGGTCAGTGCAGATTAAAAGGTGTTATTTCAGTTGGGGAGTGAGCAACTGATAGTGGAAAACAGGGATCTCTTCTCCATTTTCCAGTATAACTTGGTAAAATTGCATGGGCAGTCATTTTATTCCACCACATCAGGCATTCTGCATATATGCATTTGAATAAATTCATTCAACTTAAATTATTTTAAAGGGCTATAAATAAAGGAGAAATCAGAAATAGCATTTTCTTGAACATCTAAGGGGTCATTCTGATAGCATTGAGTTAGGCCTTTGTGTTAACAATGTGAATATGCAGTACACCAAATATGTATAAACCATGCAACTCAATAATTATCATCAACAAATTTGCATAAAACACAGAATAGAAAGGGAAATAAAAGGAAAACGTAAATCGTATCAACGGCTGACAGTTGCATTAGACAAGAGTTACTTTTCAGACGGAATTGTTCAACTGAAACAAAACTCAAAGACAATGACAAATATAAATAGCAAAGAAAAAACAGGGTCTGCCCTTTGAACTGCAGAATATCAAAGTAAACAAGAATAGGCTAGGGAAAACTAGGAAACGTCTAATGCAATATGCTGCTAGAAACAGATAAAAATACATGATCACTAGCTATGAAACAGTGGTCTTTATATGAATATACCGACTTTTCCAGAGGCAGCGAGCCTCTCATTATTAATCATTTTATAATGCAAAAAAAAAAAAAGTGAAGAAACATATCAGGAAACATAATACCTTATCATCCTTATTGCATCTTTCCGGAAAACAAGATAGGCATCATCCTCTCCCCACTGAGGCTCGGATTCAATGGGTAAAGACTTAATAGTGTCCAGCAATCGTAATGAAGATTCCTGGGACATGGATAGCTCGTGATTGCCATTGACAAAGTCGATCATACGTTCCTTTTCCGAGAAAGAAATATCCGGGGTGGCGAGTTTTTTGTTCTTGCGAAGATGATCCTCAGAGATGAGCATATCTTCCAGCAAAGACAAAGCTTGATGAACATTGTTGTTTACAGAGGCCAAGACATCCTGAATCAAGCTTTCATCCGCCCAAGGTTGAAGATCTCTAAGGGTGTCGACAGTAAGTGTAGCATCTTTAAGGGAAGAAGTGGTGGTAGGTGGTAATTGGGTTGGCAAGTTTTTATCTTTTAAAGAAGGAAAACTGATTGAAGGGGCAAGTAGGGATGAAAAAGGCTTGTCTCCATTTTTGTTGAAGAAGGTTTGGGGCTGAGTTAGGGGTGACAAGGAGGGATAAGGGTCGGAATCATGATCGCTAGCTTCAAGACCTTGCTGCTTCCTTCTTTGCTTAAGGTCAAAAGCAGTCCAACCAGAAATGCTCTCAGATTTAGCCCCCCGACTGCTGGAAGCGCTCATCTTTAACTTATATATATGTATAGATTTCTCTTTCAATGCCCAAAATTAATCAATCCGTGATTCAAGTTGGCACAGAATAGCAGAAATTAAAAAGAAACAACTGCAAGCAATAATACTACACACAAAGGGAAACGTTTTCTCGATTCCTGCAACTTGTACAATGACCTGCTGTTTGAGGGCATAAAATTATTTATTAAGCTGATGCTGTTGCCGCCGCAGCATAAAATGATGCATATACATATATATATATATATATATATATATATATATATATATGAATTTTGATAACAGCAAACAACATAGAATATTTATTACCTGGCTGTGGCTATTAGGGATCGGTTAGAGGGGATTGACGTATCCAGAGCGAGATAATAAAATTGGACGGCGATGGAGGAGGAGGAGCAACAGCAGATTTGGCGGAAGAAGAGAGAGAAGAGAAATCCGACCTGTAATCCATAAATTCCGATGAATCGAAAGCTTCAATTAAGTTCTCCTTTGGAGACGAAGGCCGGCGGAGGAGAGAGAGAGAGAGAGAGAGAGAGAGATTTTCAACAAAATCCTCCTTTCCTTTGGGTTGAATGAAACAAGTCATATGATTTTGAGTCCCCCACGTTTCATATTATTATTATTATTATTATTATTATTATTATTATTATTATTATTATTATTATTAGTAACCCAACTAAATCATTGAGATTTCTTCAGTAATCAATGAAATTATTAAAATTCTTCAACGTCAGCTCGAGTTAATTATTAGGTGATTATTATAATTTTACGACAACATGTGATGGATAATGCAAATGATTCAATTGTCATGAAATTAGCTAGCTAGGTACCAACATTCTGAAATATAGAGTTGTCAAAATGGGCCGACGGAAACAGACGGGTTAGAAAAAACAGTCCTACCCTCCTGGTGTAATCCCGTGGGTTGGTGGACCGACCCACAGGCTTTCCTATTTTATTTTTATTATTATTTTCTTATTGTAATGAAATTCAAGTTTTAAATTTTAATAATGATAAATATATTATTAACCTTGAACTGTTATAGGTATGTTTAATGAATTTTATTAATTAGAACTAAAATATTGAAACACTGGTTTTTCATGAGATTGAAATAATCAACTAAACAAGCATAGAAACTTTAGTTTTAGGCTAAAGTCAGCATTCCCTAAAGTTTTATTGCTCTATCCATTTTATGGTTGTAGCACGATTTGATTGGATTAATATAATTCATATCTAATTAGGTTACAATTTACAAACATTTGGGGAATGTGATATTATCTTATAATCTATATTAATCATAAATACTATTTAATTAACAAATAATATATATCGGGCAAGCTCGGCGGATTACCCATCCCACCGCAGGCTTAACCCGTCAAAGCCCACCCTGCCGCAGGCTTACCCGCCCAGACTTGCCAGAAAACGGGCTCCAAAATTAAAATTCTATCCGCCTAAAAAGATGGCGGGCACGAGCTGAACCGATGGATTCAGCCCGTTTTGACAACTCTAAGTATATTATATAATATATACTGAATAGTAATTAGCACGATGCATGTTATTTTCTTTAAATAATTATACATATTATCATTAATTAATATATGATCATAAATCCAACAAATACCAATCCATATCAAATTTAGCATTATCATCACTATATATATATATTCATGAAAATTGAAAGTCTCTGGATTATTAAGCCATGAAAAGGACTAAAAGTAGGGTAGATCGATATATAATAATTAATTAACTATAATTTAGTTGGATTAATTTGGAGTTGGGAGTAGTTTTTGTGGATGAAGTGTTTGATTTGAGCAACGAGTTGCGTCGACTCAGGCAGTTCTGGGAAAATGTAAAAAGCGTGGATGGTGTTTGGGTATTGAATGAGATACGCTTCTTTGCCGGAGTTTTTAAGCCACTGGTAGTACTTCATCTGCCAATCCTTCAGGGAGTCGAACCCTGCCACCACCACCATCGTCACCGGAAAATCTAGTTTCGATATGTCCTCGGCGTTCGGGCCGCTGACATTGATGGCCGGATGGTCGCGGTTCCCTTCTGGCATCAATGCTTTCCACATAAAATCGGTTCGCTTCAGCGTTACGATCACATCCACACCGTCCAATTCTATCTCCGACTTGCATCGCTCTTCTCCTCCGAAAAAGGGTTGGATTGCCACTACTCCACCAACCTAGCTAGTTAATGAATGTTAAATAATAGGATTAATTGTCTTAAAATATATAAATTTTAAATAAATTTAATAACATGAATTTCATACATGTTCGATTTTTCATTCCATTTTTAAATTCAGACATTCTAATCCGATCAAAATAAATCAAATATTCGTATAGTTTAAGATAATTGATGTCACGTAGATGTACACGTGTAAATTTCTAATAATTATGTCATTTCAGTTGATCGAATATGGAAATAATGTGAAAATCAAACAAGTGCTACATTCATATTATTAAAATTATGTTTTTTAAAACGAGTTTAAGGCCAAAAAGGTCCCGAAATTTATTTATTTAATTTTAAGCCCCCAAAATAATACTAATACTAATAATTACGGGTTAATTGCTAAAAAATTCACGACCTTTGAATAAATTTACAATTTAAATATCACTTTTAAAATATTGACATAATAACTCAACTTTTTAATTTGTAGCAAAATAGACATATAAAAAAAATTCAACGATTAGAAAAATGACGTTGCACAATAAGAACTCACTTATGTAACACTCCAACCCTGAATTAATATGAATACGCCGAAAAATATTGTTACGTCCCAGATCTGATCATCGGAAAAAAATTAAGGACGTTGAATTTGCTACAAATTAAAAGATCGGGAGGTTATTATTGGAACGTTTTAAAAGTGGTATTTAAATTATAAATTGGTCGTGAATTTTCTAATAATTAATCCAATAATTATTAATAATTAAACAAAAATTAATAATTAATGGAGTTATGTAGCTTGCCTTCAGGTGAGCAAACGGTGGTGAGCGAGCAACACGTACTGCCACGTGGTGTGCGAGATTCCCACCGGCGCTATCTCCGGCCAGAAAGCACCGCGACACGTCAGCCTTTTCCGGCAGAATGTGCCTCTTCACGTCCAGGAACTTCAGAACGTCGAATCCGTCGTCGTACTGAGCCGGATACCGGTGCTCCGGCGCCAGACGATAGTTCACCGACACCACCACGGCGGGGACCTCGCGGGCGAAACGCCGGCAGACGGCGTCGTAGGGCTTGGAATCGGCGGCGAGGTAGACGAAGCCGCCGCCGTGGAAGAACACGATGACGGGGAGCTGCATCTCGTCGCCGCTACCATCGGGGACGAAAAGGCGAAACCAGAGGTCCCGGGAGGGGTCGACGGTGACGTCGGAGGTCTTGACGCCGTTGCGGGATTTGGCGGCGGCGGGCACCCTCATGCTGCCCAAGGACTCGGCCACGCTGAAGATGCGGCGGTTGACGGTGCCGTCGGTCCGGCTGGAGGAGTCGGTGACGGCGTTGAGGAAGAAGAGGCTGATGCGGGTCTTCAGCGGGAGCTGAAGCTTTTCTTTATCCATGAAACTTCAAATTAGTGATGGAGAGGAGTGACAGAGACTGCAGAGAGAGAGAGAGAGAAGAGGGTCTGAAATGAAATTGTAATACGTAGCAAAAATCTAAAATATAGGAAATTGTACATCTCAAATCTCAATCAATGCTAGTAGTTGAACGATGGATCTCGTGCTCATTTTTGTATTGGTTGTTGGATAAGAGACTTTGATTGCGTAACCAATAAATTATGTTCTAACTATGTGCATACAAAAGAAAAGGACTACACTAGTAGCTTCATTTCCTCTTTTTTTTGTCGATTTTGCCAAAATGATGTTGTTTTAAGCTAAATGAGTCGAGCTATTCGAGTAGTTACTGAGCTCGAACTCTATAATAGTAAATTCGACAGGCTCGCGAACTTATCGAGTTCGAGCTCGAGTCGAGCTTCGAGTTTTTTTTATCGAACTTGAACTCGATAAGGTTATTACTCCACTCGATTCCACCTCTAGTCTAAGTGCAACCAGCTAGTCATCTCATGCCCTGTCAATTTTTGTTTCAATTTTTTTTATTGTTCACCTTTTACAATTTATTTTTTTATTCCCATTATTTATGTACCTATCTAGAAAGAAGTTATTACACCTTTTTTAATTTTATTAAGAGAAGATGGGGAAAGAGATTGAGAAAGATCAAGAGCAAGAAGAAAAGGATTTGAGCAGAATATTTGTGTCTATTTATTTGAATATGAATAGTCAATATTTTTTCTATATTTCATAGCTAGAAAGTAGTTGGTTATGATGCACGATTGATTTCTAAATTAAATGTTTATGACTTTATTTAATTTATGAGGATTGTAGCATAATTTTTCATGTGTTTTAAATAAAAAAATATGAAAAGTGTACAAATAGATTTCCATCTTTGAATTAAATTCGCTATTGTTGTATATCTCTATCTTGATTTTCTCATTATTTTCTTCAAAAACTTGATATTCATACGATTTTTGAAATCTTCAGAACATGTTTGCCTCTTTTATCTCCTCGGATTTGATGTTTAAACTTTATCTCACTAGAATACCTTGAATATTAGAGAGAATTTTGTAGAAATCTTCAATTTTGACTTCTTATTTTTCAACTTTATGAATCCTCATAATTATAATTGTAGGAGGATTTTAATTTAGGAATTTAAATATTTAACACATTTCAACCTCTGATTAGTCAATAAAATCCACGTATTAAATATTAATATGTGGATTAAACTATTTTGATATAGTTTTGATAGAAGTTTAAACTATTTGTGCAATTATCCTAATAAAAATGGAGTCTTCAATACATATTTAATTGGATTGATATTGTGTTGATTAAGTAATCAAATCAAAAGCTTAGGATAGATTTTTTCCATTAATCTTTTTTATCCAACTTTGATCATTGATTATTTTTTATTCATTTTGCATTTAATCCCTTTGTTTTATCAAAATTACCCATTTGACATAAAAGTGCGTGCAAGGTAGGTGGGTAAGATTTATAGCATTCATTTAATGGTGTAGGTAGACAAGTAAGTGATTAAAAATCACAACTAAGGTTGGCCCATTCAAATTCGAATTTTGTATTTTATTTTTAAAAATAATTTTTACTAAAATATTTTTTGGGACATAAATGGCAACATTGAAAGATGTTAGTTATGTTCGTCACTATTTTTCCACCTTCTGATATGTAAGTGATACAGGAGTGTATTTTCAATGGTATCGTGTGAAAAATCACAACATTATCATTTACTTAATAGAAAGCGAAAAAAAAAAAAAAAAACCAATATAATTAACATTTACTTAAAGAGTAAGATATGTTCCCAAAATATTTCTAACAAATAAGGGCAAATTACAATTCAATTCACAACATTTGAAGGTTTTAACAAAAATAACCTAACGTTTTAATAATTAAAATTTAATTCTCAACGTTTGGATATTCTAACAGAAATAACCCAACGTTTAATATTAACAATTTAATTATCAACGTTCGAATATTTTAACTAAATGACCCTATAATTTAGGCGAACAAAATCATTTTGGTTATTTTTTTCGGCAAAAATGTTAGTCCTGTCATAACTCATATGTGTCCCTAACTCACTTGAGAGTAAATATGATTGAAATCGAACGAAATAGTTTTTTTTAGCCTAAAACATTAAATCATTTCTGTTAAAATTTTCAAACATTAAAAATTAAATTATAATTAATAAAACGTTAGATCATTTTTGTTAAATCCTCCGAATGTTAGAAATTAAATTGTAATTTATCCAAAAAAATAAAATGCAAAACTAAGCCTTTTGGATCTAAAACAACAGTTGGGCTTGGCAAAGAATTTAAGCCCAATTCATATAATCACAAAAAAAAAAAAAAGTTATCCAAATCCAATCATCACCATTCAATTCACAACGGCAAATCGGCAAGCTAAGCATGATGCAACTGCTGCTGCGATGTCCACCGCCACCGCCACCGCCACCTCCGCCGCCAGTTTGTAGTTCTTCTTCTTCCTCTACCTATTCACCGATGGGCGTGGGCATATACAGTAATCGTGATTGTATTACTGCATTGGGTTTGGGTCGCACAAAATTGTTTGGGAAAAGGGTGAAGGCGGCGGCGTTGCAGCCGCAGGAGGAGGAGGAGGAGGAGGAAGAATTCCAAGTGGTGACGGCGGTGGAAACCAATTACAACCGCATTGTAATCGTGGACACGCCCAAATCAAGGCTTCTCCTTCTAGACTCCACTAGTACGTATACGACGTCTTCTCTCTCTCTCTCTCTCTCTCTATATATATATATATATATATATATATATATATTACATTTCTCATTCCAATCCATTCCATTCCACCATGATCATCAGCAGCTTGTTAATTAATTACTAATTATGCTGATGCAGATAATGTGCATAGCATGCTTAACAAAGAAACTAAATGGACAGGTTCTTATTGGGTATGAACTATGATGAATTACGAACTAGTAAATTACACTTTTAGTCCTAAACTGTGCAGTTTCGATCCCACGTTTAATTTTTTCACGACTTTTGGTCCCACAATTTATATTTTAACACTTTTAGTCTAAAAAACTAACGGACTATACTTAACATCCATTAATACATAGGATGTGATTTAAAAAAAAAAACATGAGATGTGATGATCTTGATTGCACTGGTGGAAAAATAGAGGGAATGTAGTGAAATTTCAATCCAAAATATGTATTGTTTTAGCTCCAAAATAGGTACATAAAGGATGATGATTATAGTTCGCTATTTTTTTAAACCAAAAATATTAAAATATAAACTGTAGGATCAAAAGTGTCGAAGAATTAAACTTGGGACCAAAAAATTGTATATATTTTGGGATTAAAAATGTTTTAATCATATTTTTATGGGACAAAAAATGATTTGAGTTTTGCAGGATGAGTTTGGTGCATTGCCACCAGTGGTTCCTCCGGGTCCTATTGCAATCTTTGGCTTGGTAATAATTAATTATAATTCAATTGTTAATTTCTTTATGGAATTATTAATTAATTAATTAAATTAAATTATCAGGGTGGAGGCACAGTTGCTCATTTGATGCTTCATTTGTGGCCTTCATTGCAGCTGGAAGGCTGGGAGATTGATCAAATTGTAAGTAATAATCATAATCATATTCCTAGCTATAAATTTATTAAATTTATAGGTAGATGTAAATAAAGTTAGTTATGAATATTGTTCAGTTAATAGAGAGGGCAAGATACTACTTTGGACTGAGTGAGCTGGAGAAGCACAATGTGGAGGGAGGAGTACTTAACATTCACATTGGTGATGTTTTCTCTCCACAATCTGCTGCTATTTCTGCTGGATATGCAGGTTGGTGATTCTATGTATGTATATATACACACACACACACACACATATATGCATGTTTCTTAATTAATTATGAATTATGATGCTGGCTGTGATCTGTTGTACGAATTTATAAATTAATTTGCAGGAATCATAGTTGATCTGTTCGCAGAGGGAAAGGTGTTGCCGCAGTTAGAACAGGTGTGTGCTACTGCTACCTATATATTCATTGATCAACACAACATATTCTTTCATCTTAATTAATTATATTGCAATGTTGGTGAGCATGTATGCAGGCTGCTACTTGGTTAGAAATGTATGATAAATTGATGCCTGGTGGGCGCATCATGGTGAACTGTGGTGCTGCTGAAGAAGATGATGATGCTGCTTCTTCTTCTTCTTGGAAAGCTAATGCTACAATTAGGGCCCTATGTGAAGCATTTCCTGGACAAGTATGATGGATATATATATCTGATATATATAAATTCATTGCTTGCACCAATATACATTATTATTATATTATATTATATTATAATATATTATGAACTTGTACAGGTGAATTGGAAGAAGATGCCAAAGTCTGCAGGAGAAAACTATATGGGTTTGACAGGATCTTTGCCAGATTTCACTGCTTGGTCTGCTGCTCTCCCAAACCAACTCAGTTCTACTCTCCATCACTGGCAAATGGCTTCTAATTAACTAATTCATCTATGTATATGTGTTTAATTAGTTTAATTTAGCTGAAGAATGAATTGCATCATCAACTAGCTACCTACCCTGTGTATTAATCAATCTAATTATGTATATACATCCAAATTAACTTGGGATATGATGATTGATGATGAAGAAAGAAAATGAACACAAGATTGAAGAAGGATGAGTTATGAAAAAGAAGAAGAAGATGAAGATAATCAAGAATTGGCAATTAATAATCCACATTACATTTGTATATATATATATATATGTATATGTATATATCAATCCAATTCATATACAAATGTACCTTATTCAAACCATGCATCCATCAAGGGCGATCGTCTGTAATCAATATATTATAATCATTGTCTACTCCATCGATCGCCCCTGGCCTTTATTCCAAAACCAAACAACACAACACACACATTTATATAGTCTTAATGTTTTCAATAACAGCAGCAACAACAATAATAATAGGATCATGAGCGGCGATCGAGACAACGACGATGAATGATCAGAGCTAGCGGCGGAAGCTCCTGACGGGGCGGGGCTGCTCCTCCTCGTCTCCCCGGAGTTTGACGAGCGTGTAGATCCCCGCCCCGGCAATAGCTCCTAGGGTCGGCGCCAACAGATATATCCATATCGCCTTGTAATTCCCCGCCGCAACCGCCGGCCCCAGGGTCCTCACCGGATTCATCGACCCCCCGCTCGACGGCCCCGCCACCAGGATGTTCAGCATCACCGTGGCTCCGACCGCTATCCCCGCCAGCTCTCCGACTGCGCGGGTGTCGGTGGCCACCGCCGTCACCACGAAGAGGAGGTTGAAGGTGATGAGGAACTCGAGCGCGAATGCCTGCCCGTTGCTGACGGAGGGAACGGTGACCCCGCCGGAGAGGAAGGGGTGGAAGACGCCCTTGAGAGCGAAGGAGGCGCAGATGGAGGCGGAGACCTGGGCGGCGATGTACGCCGGCACCTGAACCCAGGGGAAGTGGCGGAGGGCGGCGAAGGCTATGGTGAGGGAGGGGTTGAGATGGGCGCCGGAGATGTGCCCCGTCGACAGGATCACGATCATCACCGCCAGCCCCGCGCACGCCGCGTTTCCGATCAGGCTCTCCACGCCGTTGTACTTCTGGTTCACGATCGGCCCCGCCGTCGCCGCGAATATCAGGATGAATGTTCCCACAAACTCCGCTCCCAGCTGCATGCATGCAATGTAATTCTAAATTCTTTAATCTGATTCTTTCAAATTAACATTAATTCTTAATTTAATTTGTCAAAACAAAATTGATACAACGGCCCAAGATCCAAATCCAAACAACACAAACATGATTATTTGTCCATATAAAATCATCTATTGAACATTTTGTATTGCATTCTTCACTGCATACTCTTTTTTTTTTAATTTTTTTCTTTGAATTCAATTTCTTATCCTTTAGTATAATTTTACACTTGTTATTTAGAATGCATCCTACCCAATTATGATTTAATATAATTTTATAGTA
Organism: Perilla frutescens; assembly: GCA_026008535.1. NCBI lineage: Eukaryota > Viridiplantae > Streptophyta > Magnoliopsida > Lamiales > Lamiaceae > Perilla > Perilla frutescens. The sequence goes on along the minus strand of BRKX01000002.1, from coordinate 77,340,811 downwards.
TTTAATTTTTTAAATAATTAATTAATAACTAAAAATTAAAAATTAAATACTAAAAAATTGTAATACATTCTAATTGGTCCTAAATAATTAATGTAAAATTAAACTAAAACATAAGAAATTGAATCAAAGAAAAAACTTGAAAAAAAAACTAAAAAGATCAAATGTGCAATAGAAAATGCAACACGTTTGAGAATTTCAGTTGGTGTTTGTCGTACTAAAAAAACATTAATTACATTTTCTTAACATGTTGGAAATTAGCATTGTAAAACAGAACTAATGAAAAGGACAATTTGAAATTGAAGAGAAAAATTAATAAATTATTTACTAATAGAAAAACACAAAAAATAGACTAAATGATCTCTAAGTGTAGGTAATACCATTAGCCTTAATTTACACCAACCATCCCTCTAAATCTAATAGTTGGAGATTTCTACTTAGATTTTTTTTTTAAATTCAATTTTGAGATAGATAAAGCCCATAGATATTTATGAATGAATTTCAACTTAATTAATTCATAAAATTAGATAAATTAAAGCCGTATGTCTTGCTAACTATATTATAGATTTTATATATATATATATATATATATATATATATATAATAGAATGAAGACACGTACGTATTATTCATTTGTTGTATTATATATATCTACAATAATTATCGATCAACAGTAGCCTTCAATTATTTATGCAAACAACTTGTTCATTTTTCGTAACTTTTAACTTTTATTGCAACTACATGCTCTGTCAGTCAACCCACCTATTTTTCAATCAAGATCATCACGACAGTGACAATGCCTTAATTAATTTCATTTCTCCTCATGCTCATAGGCCAACTTTAAATTTATTTATTCTAAATTAAAAAAAAAATTAAATTTATTCATTTCTCATCTCGATCAATTTTATTATTTCCATTCTCCAAGTTCAAAAGCTAATCTCTTATCAAAAATAAAAAATGATCAAAAATTACATTAGTAATTAAAATGACTTAATTGTGAATGTCGTCGGAACACGAACACTAATTATAACTCGTGTATTTTTCAATGAAAAGAAGTTGTTCCTCTCTCGAAAACCAAATTCATTGAAAATGTTTTTTAACTGCAGTTATATTTATAGTATATATATTATTTTCTTAGGAAATAATAAAACGAAAGAAATATAGAAAAAGAAAGAAAAACATTGGAGTACGTGTTGGTGTTGAATGAAATGTGACTTAAAAAAAAAGGCATGACGGCCGTGTAGATGGCTGCCCATATCTCTCTCTCTCTCTCTCTCTCTCTCTCTATATATATATATATATATATATATATATATAATTATATATGCGTATACATATACGTACATAAATAAGAGTCAAAAATAGGTGACAGGCTTGTATCACATCACGATGCATGATTTAATCAAATAATACCATACCATGTTAAAAAAGCATCTGTATATCTGCTTTTTCAACTCTCTCAATTATTCTAATACACATATTATATAGAGAGAGAGGGCTGGAGAGCCGGGCATAGCAATCAATCACAATATATAATTACTGAATTATTTAGAAACTCCATTAATTAAACATATATATATATATATATATTACAGTTGAATAATGATGAGGATAACTATCTATGCTTTAAATTAATGTCATTAATAGACAATTGGGGTGATGTCTAACTATTCTTACATAGATATATATATCAAATCAATTTAGGTAGTTATGAACATTGATTAATTTGTTTCGCCATTTATACATTGTGGTTGTAATTAAGCTAATAGTAATCTGTCCGTCCCATTTCAATATTTTTCATGAAGATTAAAAAAAAATATTGAAAAAGAGAATTAATCAATAAATTTTTCAATATACCTCTATTTATTTCTTGCGAATTAATACAAAATCTAAATATATTAAATATAGTATATATTAGTAAAAAACAAGCGACCCCACCACACCCCCACAAAATGATGATAGCAATCACACTAAGCAGTAGCTATCCAACGAATATAATTCATCGTCAACATGCATTTAACATTAACTAAAATTTAACGGTTGAGAGAGAGAGAGAGAGAGAGACAGACAGACAGAGAAGAGAGAGAGAGAGAGAGAGAGAGAGAGAGAGAGAGAGAGAGAGAGAGAGAGAGAGAGAGAGAGAGAGAGAGAGTAATACCTTGCGAGTGAGTGAGATATCAGGCACAGCGAAGTCGGTGAGGCATGTGTGAGGAGCGCCCCAAGTGGGGGCGTCAACGGGGAGGCACTTGCACCGAGGCATTGACTTCCGATCGTACGACAACGAATCCACCCGAAACGATGTCGGCATCAGCGGCGTCGGTGTCCCCGGCGTTGCCGGAGCAGAGATCGCCGCCGCACCGGATTCGTAATCCCCCATTTTCGATATATATCTCTTTTTTTTGTTTTTTTTTTTCAAAATAAGATCAGTACAGTGTACTGTGTGAGAGAGAAAGAGATAGAGAGAGAGTGAGAGAGAAGGTGGATAGGGCTACAATTACATGCTGTGCAGGCTTTTATAAAGTTGCCGCTACACGAGATGCTCAATTGTACCCAGATCAATCACGATTCCTACTCACAGATAACTAATTAACTGCATTGCTCATCTTTTTTTTTTTTTTTTTGGAGATGATGAAGATATGAAGTTATATATATGGCGGTGGGTTGCAGTTACATGCTTGGTAGATTTTTATAAAGGTGCAGCTACGGAATTCGAATATCTAAAATATCCAGCTTAATCCAAAACCAGAAAATAAGATCAGATATAGAATTTTTTTTTTTTGATATTTTTGCTTTTTTTTTGGGGAAGAAATTAAAAGTGATGTATATATTGATGAAGAGTGAAATATTACATACTGGGAAAGCTTTTATAAAATTGCGATTAAGGAAATGAAAATGGAGGAGATGGATCCAGGATTAATCTAGCAGAAATGAAATTAAAGAGGAGGAAGAAGAAGAAGCATAAGAATGAATTGATGAAGTGAGAGAGAGAGAAAGAGAGAGAAAGAGAAAGCAAATATGAATATGAATATGAATATGATGAAGCTAAGGCTGGAGTGGTTGGGGGTGTGCAATCAGCAATTTGTTTTTGGTGAGGAGAAGTGAAGGCAAATGCAACCAATTAATATAACGAGGTAGAAATCAACTCTATTATTATTATTGATTTAATTTAATAAAACAAACCGTCATTAAATATAATATGCATAAAAAGTCAAGGACCAGCCAGGTTAGATGAATTATTTTATTCTACTTTATTTGCATTATTACTTGTTATCTCAACTACTATACGCTCTCTCTAACTAATTGTTTAATTTAAATATAAATATAAATATATACACCCCCACCCCCGTCATCCCTTTTGAGTTTTGTCCACCCTTTCTATTTTTTCTTTATTTTCTTATACATTAATTATTTTTCTCACTCCTCTTTAATATATTTATTTCTTAATTATTTTGTATCCCTCATTAATCATAGGACCAGATATTCAATTCAATGAATCGTGCTTCGACTTTGCAAAGTCAAACCACTAACTTATTTATGATGCCACTCCTCTTTAACTCGGGGAGAGAGAGAGAGGGAGAGAGAGAGAGAGAGAGAGAGAGAGCTATTTATTACTTTTTAACAGCTGCTCTACGGCCTCTACCATTGACTTCAATTTTTTCAAAAAAAAAAAAAGAAGAAGAAGAAGAAGAAAATAAAGAAAGATATCTCCTAGGTTCGGCCGTATTTGTACGTACGAACAGCGATATATCATCTTTTGTATTTGCTATTATATGTAACGAGTCCTTGAATTTAATATAAATATCCGTGTTGAATTAAATTATAGTAACTTGTAATTTGGAAATTTCAATTGTTGATGCAATTTTACTATATTTTTTTGATGTAGCACACTTGAGGAGATGGCCAGATACATAATATGTATAATTAGCTAGGCCGAATTGATCACGGTGTGCTTAAATATAATTAATTAGTTGTATTTTCAAATCATTTCAAAGGTGGAATGAGATTGTACCACATGTACCTAAAGTTATTTAGGCAATTAATTCGATTTATTATATATATTAATTACAAAAACAGAATTATATATCTTCATCTACACCTTGTGAAGAGACGTGGTGCTACAATCAATCTGCGTATAGTACCTCTCTATCAACTGCGCTATACTACTGTGTGTGTGTGTCTATATATATATACATGCAAGTTGCAACCTATCTATTACTTTTTGTCTATTTTTTCAACTTATAACAAATAAGATAATTGACCCCCCAGCCCCTACCAATTCCAATAATTCATTAAACAAACACCATGTTTTTACCATCATCTCTACTTCTCCAGCTTCTCTCTCTCTCTCTCTCTCTCTCTCTCTCTCTCTCTCTCTCTATGTATACACACACACACACACATATAATATAGCAGCTAGCATGCATGTAACATTTCTTGCCATGATCACCAGTATATATATATATATATATATATATATATATATATATATCTTGCAGTATTGCATGTCGGTTTTCTTTTATTGAGGAATTCCTGCCAGTTGGGGATATGTATATATATATCGATGATATTCATTATTAGATTAATTCAAATAGTTAATTGTTTTGAGTATCGATCGTTAGTAATCGCAGGTTTATATTAATTAAAGCAATATAATTAATAATGTAACAGTCTTTAATTAAGCTAGTTTGATGCACCTATATGTATATGGTGTATGTTCAGTACACTTGGTAATCATGCATGCCATCAATTAAAAGTAGTGATGCATATAGGCTATAGCTTTCTCATTTTTTTTATTTTATTTTTTTTGTTAATATTAATTAGGCTTTGTTTCTGTCGTTGAAATAAAACATAGTTTTGGGGAAGAAAACAAAAAACAAACAAACATGAGGGACCCAATAGGACCGCATTTTATGCAAAAATGGACTTATAAGGGTCAGGTTTATATCACACTACTCTACAATAAGTTAGTGTATGTCCAATTCCATTTCAACTTTTATCATGTCTATATATATATATATATATATATATATATATATATATATATAGAGAGAGAGAGAGAGAGAGAGAACTACTCTATTAATCCTTCAAGTTTTAATTAAATCACTAACTACATTGCTATTAATTTACTATGATCAGCCTTAAGTATAAGTGTCTTAATTAATTTGTTCGTAGATGAAGTTATCAAATAATAATAATAATAATAATAATAATAATAATAATAATAATAATAATAATAACTAGTTAAAAGATATATATATATATACACACACACACCCATGTATATATTCACATCCAGGCAACTTTTAACTGTAATATTAGATCTATATATGAGAAAAACTTGAAACATATTGTCATTAGTAAATAAGCAGTGAAACTTATTTCTGGCCACTAACATTATAAATAATGTTTCTAGGTAGTATTATGATAAAAACATAAGCGCTATATTTTTCTTAATAAAAAATAGATACAAGGATGCACGAAATATGCTCGATTGTACACGAAAATTGTTGTTCATTTATGTATCAGGTTAAAATTAATAAGTTGCATGCTATATGAATACACGAGCAAGTCCATTGATCATGTATTGGTGTAGCAAATCATTTTTTAACTGATGCACGAATATATCGCTGGGCCTACTACTCATATATCAAATCATTTGTGAATTGTGGCACGAGTCCACGACCGAACCTATTCGTGAAATCGTGTAATTATTCATTTTTAAACCGATGAATGAGTGCACAAGTGAAAGCCCTCTCATGTATTTGTAATTTTGAATAGATGCACCAATACACAAGTGCTTCCACTTGTGCACCAATGCAAAAGCACACAACCTATGAAGTAACGGTATTTAAGATCAACATTGTCTATAAAGTATCTCCAAATTTTTATTAACTCTCTTTATAATTTAGATATTTCTACGGTTATACCTAAGAGAAACTCCAAAATAAATATTAAACTATAATTTACCATAAGATTCAAGCTCTAAAACGATTGAAAGAATATTTATTTTATGTTATGGCAAAGTTTTTTTTTTTGGACAAGTTAAATGTTAAGAGTGTGAACATTTTATTGTTCTATATATGAAAAAAATATTATTTTGTTAATTGATAGAGTCCATTTTTACTCACTTTCCAAGCACCAAGAAATAATATCTGGCCACACCCCATTATCTTCCCATTATCATTAATATTTCTAATACATGATGATGATGATATTGACAGAGGATTAATATGTTAATTAACTAAGATAGATCAATAATGATGGATCAAACAATAAACTTATGGCATAATGTTAATTAAAGATTAGTTGCATCGTGAAAAGTGAGGACAGCAACAAATGTAATCTAATAGAAAAAGGTCACACAATTATTACAACAATTAAATGAATACAAAAAAAAACCCACCATAATAAAATACAAGAAAAGTTCGTGTAGCTATTATATTTATGATCAACAATCTTGATAAATATTTTTCCATTTATGGTTTGTTACAATTAACTGCATTAGGAATAATTTCATTTTTGATCCTATTAAAATAGGATTAAAATACTTTTAATTCCGCATTTTACTTTTTTGATCCCAATATTTATTTACTCGACATTTTTGATCGCATATTTTATTTTTTTGACTTTTTTGGTCCCAAACTTAACAACTTACCTTACAATTGTTCGAAAATGAATGTCAAAAAATAAAATTTGAGACTACAAAGGTAAAATTTAAGACAAAAAAAATGTAAAGATTGAGATTAAAAAAAAACACATGCCGAGAATGAATATATGATTGAATGTTATGGTGGGAGAATAAAATCAACATGTAATAACTATATTATATCAAATGATTACAATACACATAATATAATGTTCTCGATTTTTGTGGCCCCAAATTTTATTTTTCAACTTTTTTGGTTCCAGAATTAGAATCCTCAAACATTTGTGGAGTAATTTGGTTAGTTTTGGGACCAAAAAAGTCAAAATAAAAATAAAAATATAGGACTAAAAATATTGAGTAATAAATCTTGAGATCAAAAAAGTCGGATGCGGGACTAAAAATATTTTGGTCATATTCTAATGAGTCCAAAAGTGAAATTATCTCGTTGCATTATAATTTATAATTATTTTTCACTCTGAGTGGAGACCTGTGATCGCAGGGAAAAGTTCATAAGTAGGAATAAAGACAGCATTGATCCTAAAAAAACAATCGTGATTAGTGCGTTATAAAAACATTAATTAATCATAATGGTCTGTTTTCCTCATAAACCTTTTTTTTAACCTTCTATTTTACTTTTATTTTTTAATTAATTAGCTGTTTATTAAACTTTAGTGGTTTGATCAACAAAAAGTGCAGATTATATATTAAACTATTTAAGAGCTAGGGGGAATCTCTTTAATAAACTTTAGTGGTTATACAAGGTGGAATCTCTCTCTGGGGCTACATAAATTCTATATATATAGAATATAATACCAATTAAGAATGAAGTAGTTGAACATTTATATAGCTTGATATATATATATATATATATATGATTAAAATACAAAAAAATAAAATAAGGGCCAATTATATATAATGGACGATGCAGCCAAATGACCGATTGATTCATATTGTAGTATGACTCACATTCATATTGTAGTATATTAATTAATTAAAGGCTAATTGATTAATTTGTAGCGTATAGCAATTAAGGTTAATTAATTGAAGAGTATAAATGACGATCTTTATGGTAATACGTTTATGTATGTATTAGCTTAATCATCAAGAAAATTTACGAACTTTAATTAAGTGTATTAATTTGAATTATTGAAGACACAACAAAGTTTCAAAGAAGTATCCCTGCTAACGAGGCTATATATATACATGTAACATATATATATATATATGATGCCTACTTAATAAATTAATTAATTAAGGTGGTGTTATTGGATCGCGTAATATTATTCCTTTAATAATACTAATAATTTATAATTAAAGAAGTAAATCGCTCTGATTTGAATGATGCCAAATTAAACTGAAGCAACAAGGAATTAGCACATAATCACATGCCACACGAGAATGCCTACCTCCCAAGTTAATTACATGCACTACCTCTCTCTCTCTCTCTCTCTCTCTCTCTCTCATAAGTCTGACATTTTGCGAGGATCGGAGAATTCTATTCTGCTTTGTGAAGTTAGCTAGAATGAGAAAAGTGGGCCTATATATTATATGATATTGATGTATAAAAGCATATATGCATGCGGTTCATTATATTATATGTGAGGACAGAAATTAAAGTTACAGAAGTGAATTATTTGGTAAATAAATTTGAGAAATTAATGAAAGAAGGTGGAGATGAAATTATGAAGAGATCAAAAAAAAGTGGAGTGGATGTCTTGATCGTAATGATGCAAATATTGAGTAAAGGAGTGGACTCACAAACAGCAAATCAACAGGAATAGACCAATATTGCCTGCCTGCCTCTTTTTCTAATTTATAATTTATATTTCAATGTTCAAACAACAAAATATATAATATATATGTATATGTATATATATACTCCTCGAAAGTGATGGATTAAAGCGGCAAAAAGGCAGATCGATGTAGATATATGCATGCAAAATGAGAGCAGCGCATCATCTTTAGACTTTAATGCATGTTATTTCTTTCTTCAAAATTATTTAATACTCCCTCCCTCCCATTTTGATAGGCTGATTGGAGTTTTTTCACGGGGATTAAGAAAAGTATTGGAAAAGATAATTAATCTAAAAATTTCTTAATATGCCCCTATTTATTTCTTTGATATTGAATTAATGCATAAACATATTAAATATGAGTATATATTGAGTGATACCAAAAAATAAAAAAAAAAAGCCTATCAAATGGGACGGGGGAATATTTATTTTAATAATTGTTCATCATTATAAGCTTTCCGCCCTGCACCTAGCTAGCTACTTCCTCCAAAATACACGTACTTTTTTTTTCTTTCTTTGGTTTCAATTTTTTGTATTTTCGTATAATTTTACATTTGTAGTGATTAATTACTTATTAAAAAAATTACAATAAATCACAATTGAGTAGAATTAATAACTAAACCACGACGGAAAAAAAAAACCCCCTTAAAACAAATAATTGTGTAAGAGATAATGAAATAGGAAATGTAACAAATATAAAAATGTAGTAGTGGGATTTGCGGCAATATATATATATATATGTATGTATATATATATAGAGTGGGAGCAAAAAAATGTTTGTGGGAATAAAAAAAAAAGTTAGATGTAGAGATTATTTCATTGATTGGAAATTGGAATAGATGGCAATAATGCATTATTAATGTTTGCTTTGTGTAGATTATTCATCAAAGAGTCGTGCATGAAATGATTTGAAAGTTGGGTTTGACCATGGGAGAGTAATCATTCACTTCCATGAAAATTAAACCAAAGCAAACAAACAAAAATTAAATTAAATGGACTATATATATATATATATATAAAGTCATCAATAGATATCAAATAATTAATTAATTAATGGAATATATATGTCTTTGCTTGAGTTTGAGTAGAAGATACACCTCCCCCACCATGATCAGACATGAATATTGAGCCATGATCCATCATCGCATGAATGAAATGATTATATTTTACAGTATTTTTTTTTTTTGCCTTCCAGCTTAGCCTCTTAATTTCAACCATTCTTTTTCATTTATAATGGATCATATATATATATATATATATATGATGCATATGCCCCTTTCCAATTTCAATCATGCATTATGCATATCTTTCTTTCATCCAGAACCTTCCCTTCCATGCTCACCGCTACTTTAATTAATTCTTTCCCCACCAAAATGATTATTAATAATAATTACAACAACAACAAAAATAATATACTACATGTCAACAACAACAACGACAATAACAGTAATAATATACGGTAAACTAATTAACGATGTGTATACTCCACTCCCTCTTCTCACTTATATGTTTGGAATATGTATCATACATGCTTGCAATTGCATGAATGTGTGTGTGTAGAGAGAGAGAGAGAGAGAGAGAGAGAGATATATATATATTTTTACATTTATCACCACGATTTTTATTGAGATTTCACTATATATGCATGCATTTAATTTCTCTTTCTATCATCACATAATTGCAGGAATATTATCGAGAACCACATGTATTTTCAATCATTAATTCCATCCGGAATTGATAGTTAATCTATCTATCTATCTATTTTATGTAAAAATCAAATAATTGAGCGGATGGGATCCTCATTCCAAATTTGATGTTACACCCCGTGTTCTAGGATCAAATTTATATAAAAAAAAATCCATTTTTTCATCATTTTTAATTTATTACATTTTAGTTTAATTTTATGATTATTTTTAAAGTTCACCCCACCCAATTAGGTTTTATAATTATTTTTTAGCATTTAATTTTCAGAAAAATGATTATTATGGTTGATTGTTTTAAAAATATGCTTTATAATTTTTAAAATTCCAATTTTTTGTTGATAAATGTGACTAGATTGATTATGTTATATTTACTTTTTATTTTTGTAATAACTATTATTTTAGGGAAGCAATTTAATTTTGCAATGTGATATTGGGCTCAATCAATATCTTATTGGGCCTAACATTTGGGCCTCAAAATAATATGAATTGGGCTTTAATTTGGGTTGGGCCCCCCTTTCATCACAGAAAAAAAAAAGAGGTAAAAAATATTTTAATAAACCCCTTTTTTTTCTTCTTCTTCTTCTTCTTTTTCTGGGTTTTGGTTGGCAGTGCAGAGAGCTCTGCGTGTGGCGTTTGATTTTTTTCTCATCTTCCGATCTCACGCAGGTATTCCTATTTTTCCCTATTAATAATTATTGAATCGTCTCCAAATATTCCATATTTTTTTTATCTTTGCATTCTTCATTCTGTGCGATCATACGCGTATATTCCAATCAATTTTTTATGGTTAATTTGATTGCGCAACTGCTCGTTGTGCCCTTGCTGAATTTCAATTTCCACTCGAATTTTGATGCCTGATCTTAATTTCGAGCCTATGGCGTCGCTCTCGATCTTTACTGTGGGAATAATTCACCGGAAAACATGTATGTATATGTGCAGCTGGAAATCCCTATTTCTGTCTTGATTTTTTCAATTCTATTGTTGTTGCTGTTATTACTATCGTTATTCTCGTGATTACAAGCTGACTGTGAAATATTGCACTCGCTATTCATCAAAGTTTGGTTGGGCTCCTTCTCCAATTACTGTATGGTTTGTGTATTTGGTAGAGTCTAGGCTCCATGCTGTGGAATTCCTGCAGATTTCATTTCAGGATCTCATATATTACTAAATAGATGTTTTTGCAACATAAAAATGTTCCCACATCTGTAGTTCACAATAGGAGAACCACTTTCTTCTAAATTTCAATGATTGATTTGTGAAAAGTAGATGGCTTCCGCTTTATTGACAACATATTGCATGGACATGCTTGATATAATAGAAAGAGATGTTATTTTTTTCTGTCAGCTTACATTCCAGTCTTTTGGGATGGCATATCTAGTTGCTATTTTCATATGCGGATAAGTTTGTCGTAGGTGCAGTTAACCTTAAAAAATGGCAAAACTATGTTATCTTTATCTAAATTGACCCTTCTCGTGGCTGCTAATCCCCACTATGATGCTTGAGTATTTACTAATTAGAATTCCATGATTGTATGCTCTAGGTGATGTATTTTTTAATGTATTAGTTTTACTACTTTTTACCAGAACGAATGTTCTTCAAGTGCTTAAGTTCACCAAACCCTTGGAATATGTATTTCCCCACCTAGCAAATTGGAACTATCTCCACTGATAGCATTCTCATTTGGAACCCTAGTTCAATTACATGCATTTTTCCATATATCAGGCTTTTCATGCTTGTTAGAGTCATCCATATAACACCGTAGGATTATACTGTGTCAGAGAATAAATTTCACTCCAATAGAGATTAAGCGTGCTTACGTCTATGTGTTGACTTCTGAATAGTTTAGGATAATGGATAGGTTGTCTTACTCCTTTGGAACAAACTACATGCAACCTTTAAGCTGAACACATCTGATATTCCTTTAATTAGGTGTATTGCCGCTTGCATTTCTTGTGCTGTGGATAATTTTGATTTGAAGAGGATTCAACCATTGGGGATTGTGGAAAATTGATATGATCACGGTCTTCTTTGCTATTCTGAAAGGCTACTGGAACCTTATTCCCCCTTCATTTGGTATGTGCTAGAGTCAAGTATGTCTGGTGATCGGACTTTTGCAGATGGGGATGCTTCTTCTGGATCAGGTGAGGAAGCGAACATGTTAGATGGCCACAATAAACACCAGAATGTGATTCCTCATTCAGGGAGGCACAAGAGAAGCCGTAAGGCAACAGGTGATGCAATTGTTGATGCTATGTTGGAGATAGCTGCAGCTTCAAAAATGAGAGCTGCTGCAATCATGAGGAATGAGGAGCGTTTTACCATAAGCAAATGCATAAGAATATTAGACGAGATGCAAGGTGTTGATCAAAATCTCTACTTCTATACATTGGATTTATTTGAAAACCCCTCAGCAAGAGAAACTTTCATATCACTTAAAAGTGAGAGGCGATTAGCATGGATGCAGGGGAAGTTTAGAGCATCGACAAGCTCAGCAGCCTGAGGACGTTGATGTTTTCTCTTTTCTTTTTCCCCCCGAACATTTTTGCAATTGGATATATCTATAAAAACGTGTAACGACACTAGTAAGGTTTTTTTTAACATGGCCCCTGCCCTGTACTTAGTTGATTTTGTGGTCGGAGTCGCGCTTCATTTCCATTTAGTACCATATTATAGATTTAACTATCATCTAGTTGTTGAGATTAATGAATGAATAGTCTAGGTGATTTTGACTGGGATTGGTTAGTTGTATCACAAGGCATCTGCTCATAGCATTCCTCTTGCAGAAGAGTGATTTTTTTAAATTTTTTGTTTCAAGGCAATTGAATTGCATCTATGCCAAGTTTCTTTTTTCCTTTTTCTTCACTTCTGGCATATACTCGAAATATCAACATTATGCATATACAGATAGTAGATTGTACAGTTAAATTAGGCTTTTTTAGATTCATGGCAACTTCTGCATGACTTTCATAAGTACAGAGATCTATAGAATGATGTTTGAAAGGAGTGCTGTTGTTTAACGTCTGATGTTACTTATGTTTTCCTCTCTTTTTTCAAGAGATCTCTCCCGGGTAAATACACCGGAGATGTTTATCGCTCGGGTGTCAGGAGAGGGGGAAACACCTCACGGATCCAGTGTCGAACAGCCTAAATTAATACCATCATAAATAACATGAGCAGCATAGCTAATTCATTCAGGTCTCAAACACTCGGACCCCATTCTCCTGTAGCAGGAACAATATAGTTAAACTGCTGATTTACATCATTATCTATAGCTTTAAATACCCAAAAAGAAGATGGTGTTTGTCTCACAGCGAGACATCATTAGAAAGCCCAAGTTAAACAGCGTCTAATTTTGGGAAAGAAAATGTGCACGAGCAAGATGGTATTCTCTCCCAGCAATCCAAACACCCGTCTGCGACCACGACATGTCGTCCCATTCAATGTTATCCTCCAAAACCTGACCAGTTTCAGAGAGCATCCAATGGAAGATACACATTAGCAACATAATAGCATATCTTCATAAAATTCGTAGGTAAGACACATATGAGTGTGAGTGTGTGTGTGTGTGTGTGTGTGTGTGTTAAGTGTATATACATATATCATAACCAAAAAATGGCAAGAGCCGACGTCACATCCGCATTTCAAACATTGAAAACCAAGAAGAATCAAGGATCCCAGCTCTGCGTTCTATCCAATGTAGCAAGGATGTAATATTGAAAAGGAGGGTTGGAATAATAAAATGAGTGTCCTAAATTTAAAAAATGAGAAATAAAAAACATCATGGGGAAAGAAATAGCTCAGAACCAGCATGAAAGAAATGGCAGGGAAAGATTACCTCTACATGTTCAAGAGGTAATGGGATTCCAATACCCTGCATACTTTTCTGAGGAAGGGGACGCTTACAGCGAGACCATCGGAATATGTCCACCACACTGCTTTCACTATCCACAGCACTTCGTTCACCATTAGTAGAATGTACATTGTTGGTTTGAGGTTTTCCAGCTTCAGATCCATGTGCATGAGCTGCTGTTGCAGCTTTCACTACCTTTTCTCCATTAAAGCAAAGTTCATACCTAAAGATAGCTCCATTAATAAGATGAAGAAGTGATGAATAACACTATACGTTGTTCATGTATATAAAATATATGCAGTATCCAACCCCATGAACCATTTCAATGATCATATTAGATCATATGAATGAGAAGCAGACTTACGAAGTAATATGGACTAAAATTATCAAAATATAAGCAAATCATTTAGCACAAAGTTACTGATAGACAGAAGAGAGATGTTAACATATCGAGACGCAACTACCATATTTAGTCAGTTGTCTTACATATAGCGCCAACCTCAGGAAAAAGATGCATTTAAATTATTTCTTAGCACTTAGTCCCAACTCCACATCAATGCACTTTTTTCTTCGAATCCCAGTTTTTCACCCTTATAAGGGTGAGGAATACCATTAAGCCACGAGGCTTGCGGTCACAACAACGCACTTAGTGAAGCCTACAATAGTATAAATATCATATAAACTGAAAGGAGGACGTTATGCCACAGGTTAACATGACACTCCAAACAACAGCATAAATCAGTTTCAGTGTTGAAGAGTAACAGGGTAGCAAGTTCATTAGCTACATCCCCTATAAGTAAGTACTTATGCTTTAACGTTCTTCTGATATAATGAAATTTGTTCCTTATCCCACAAAAATAGGGAAAAAGAAGAAAAGGTTCATTAGCTATGTGCTTCAAAACAGAAAGGACAATGAAATGTGATCAAACTAAAAGAGTAAATCTTCTGAGAATTTGATTCAAATTAAACCCAAATATTTACCTGCGAGAATGAGTCTCTACATATAGCACTTCTCCCTTCTTTAAACGAGCAGATGTAAAGAGGGACTTTTTTAGACCTTTGTCAGCAACAGCACTGATGCTGTATTTCATCCTAAGATAAACCAGAAAGCAACAATAAGGGGAAATGGTGTCAAACTGGAAGGAAAACATAGCATCTAGTAATAAAACTCTTAATTCCCTTCTTAATTTTCATTTCCCTGGTATTACGTGAAACCGGATGGAGCCTCACAAAAGAGCTTTCAACATAAACATCAACACAAACAGGAGATTGGCAAAGTAAATGTCGAATATGCACAACACAGAAAGTATTTTATAAGTACGCGAGCATAGGTATATTGATATATCCCTCCTTATATTAGCCTATCAGATATGCCGGGATGATTGTTGATAATAACCATAAGTGGTAACTTAAGAGAATCTTAAGTTACCACTTATGGTTATTAACCAAATCCTTAAGTACTCTTAAGTACTCTTAACCAAATCCTTGCTGAAAAATCAATACCAACATAATATGGTTCTAACAACACATGTTCTTACTTCTTCGTAACTTGCCCATGTAAAAAAAATGCACTTTGACAAAAAAAAAATAGAGTATCCAGCCATTGCAAAAAGAAGATAATAATTGAATTAGGCTAATATTAATAATGGTGGTAATAAAAAAATATATAAGAAAAAAACTTTACACACAAAGCCCTAGAACAGTTTGAACTATAGAGCAAACTAGCAAAGCAATACTCTACTAGCACATGAATAAAAAAAAACAATGAGAAGATTTAGAACATCTTTCTGCTAAAAACCACGCAACATACCAAGGCTCCATGCAGAGGTTGAACTGAATTGTTACTTCGCGTACAAACCTTTGTTGGCGTAGTGCATTCTGGAGAAACAGATGGAGTTCGGGGGTGTAAGTTAGATTAAGCTCCACACAGTGACATAGAAAGTAGAGCATTCCTTATCAATAAGTGAAGCATCCATTATCTTTAGAACAAACTTAACCAAGGTTCATAGTCCAGCACTCTAGCTGAATGATCTTGTATGTGAAATCATGTACTTATCAGACAGAAATAGGGAGCTACCGATAGGCGACATGGCAATGCATTGTATTCAAAGGTCAACATTCTCTACTGATAGTTGACCAATATCAAGAACCACAAATTAATAGAGCATCTACTTTTAGACATATTACAGAAGATACAAGTCCTTGGGATGAAAGATCTTTATTCCAGAAAGATGTCCCAGGTACAGAACAAGAACAAGGGAAAACAGATTATCCTGACAATAAATCTGGAACATAGAATGTGTTATATGCTCTATTAAAACAGCATATCCAAGACCAATTACGTAGCATAATCAGGCAACCAGCTAAGATGCATGATTGTTCTGAACCTAATAAGAAGTAATGAAAATTGTGAATAATCAATCAGACACAAACTAAAGTGTAATTCCAATAATTTAAGAAAAAAGCGGCACATATCACTACCCTCCACTTATCCAAGTAAAGAATAAACAACCATCAAGTCACTTCTAAACTGCAAGTTATTTTTAAACACAACCATAATATTAACAACTGCGGAATTTGGCAGCTATGAAACTCCCCACTTGTCTTTGAATATCTCTTTGTGTGTGCATAAGTACATGGTAAAATCGATACAGTTTCACACCCTGCACTTACCGAAGCTGCAGCTCTTGTAGTCATTGTGCGCTCCACAGCCACTGGAGCTAAAGTAGGCTCCATAGTTGATGAATGTGTAAGACAAGGTTCAAGATCAATAATTCCACCTCCTTTCTGGCATGCATGCAAAGATCAATATATGTGATTAAGTTGAGAGTAAATAGCTGAGAGAGCAAAGGGGGGCAAAAATGAAAATACATAGCTACAAGCCTACAACCTTCACAATGCAACACCGCTCAACACGATAACTGCAACCAATCGCAGCACCCCATGCACGCGAACGGACATTATTTCTCAGCGTAGAAATATAACCTGGAGGATTTAATGAAATGGAGTCAATTAACACAAGTGGATTTCCACAGAAAGACAGAATAAAACAAATCCATGCTCTCCAATTTAACAAGACAATTTCCCCATACTATGATGCAATGCTTTCACACATCAACAAGATACTGTTCAGCACAGAAACAGGCTCTCAATGGAAAAAGTACACACAGGGAAGTGCACAAACATTATGGCTTGTAATAACTATAGCTGTATCATGTTTTTAGACACTGAAGTATAAGATGCAAAAATGCTATGTAAAGCACACGGAGAAAGATCAAAGATAGAGTATTCGATATCTATACTAGTTTAACGAGTTCACTAAATACTAACTTCTATCCACCCATGTTTCTTCGTATAGGAGACCAAGATGCCAGTGAATATGCTTCAGGTAAAACTACAACAGATATTACAATACGACAATAGATAAAGTTTATGTAAAGTGAGATAATGAGAGCACCAAGAGGAGGGCACATGATTCACTAGCTGCGATGTACTATAATCGACAGATACTAAAAGGCGGGCATCAAAATATATTAGAGTGTTAAACCAAAACATAGATTGTGCATTCCTTTGAACATGAAAGATAATGAGATCACAGAATCCCACAAGAAAGACCTTGTCCTATTGCCATCCAAACCAAATAAATTGATCCATGAACAAGAACTCTCCCCCTCCCTCCCTTCTAATCATACTCATACTCCTCCCTCTCTTCCGACCTTAAAAGATACTTATATTGATCATCCCTCCCTCCCTCCCTCCCTCTCTCCCTCGATACTTATATTGACCCAGTGTGAAAGAAAGGTTAGCATTGGTGAGCATTACATTAAGTGTCAAATATTGTGAACTCTGAAAACATCTGTTTAAAGAACATGAACTCTTGTGACTGAATATTTATTGAACATACAATCTTGTGGTGGCAGCACTCTGATAGTAGCCCTTAGCTCTTGAGTAGCAGATGGAGGGGGAGAAGCCGTTGGGCGACAATATCCTGTATGCATAAGAACTAAACAGGAATGTTTAATGTTAGTCAATATCTCATCAAGTAACTTCATTGTGCAGCATAAGAAAGCTGTAACCAACAAAAAAGGAAAAAGCAAAAGAAGGAAAACTGTAATATATGTCACTGTGTATACCAGCCACCAAATCAGAGTCAACAGTGTACACATCAGTCCCCCAAAGCTGTCCACCTCTAACCTGCACAGGGAGCATTCAGGAGCTCAAAATAATGATTATTTCTTTGGGAGGTGGGGGTGGATCTTTTCAAGGAAATCCAGCATCTGTATTAGTCATTAGTTAATACATCATTTTCAGAACAAGACGCGGAACTTACTGCCCCAACTTGTGTCAACAGGAAGAGACAGTAATTCTGAAAAGCTACGTAAACTTATGCTTTTGTTAGTAAGTTTAATATTTGTTGCTTTCACTAGTTGATTCCTAGTTGGTTTAGGACTTTGCTTTAGGGTTTACTTTGAAGTATTTATTTGTCCTACTCCTCCGTTTAGTTTTGGGAGTTTTTCAAGTTGGATAAAATTGTGAATTTTTACGTGCATTCCTTGGTATTCTCTAAGAATCAACGAGTTTGTACTTCGAATACGCTTTCGCCTGCATCATAAAAAGAAAGTCTCTAGTCTCTTGACTATTAAGCTAGAAGAAAGTAATTCATTTACATGTTAACAACAGCCAAAAATAAAAAGTAAGGAAATTGTAGAGAAGAAATGAGTGTTTTATGATGGATATGGACTGAAAGCATGACACATAAAGAAGGAAGGCATGCAGATCTCACAATGCAAGAATAGGAAGTACATGATGATGGAAGATTTAGAAATACAAGCTGAACATAAAAATTTCAAACACAGGGCTGGGGGGAATATAAAAAGTAAAGAGTAACAGTAACACATAATAATCATCTTACTTGGCGATTAGTAGCAGTAACATGTTCTGCTGGTATGCAAATTTCTAAAGTAGGGCCATTTTGAGCGCCATCATTTGCTTTATCAGCTTGTGATGATTCATATTCCTTCCACAATTTTATGAGTTCTTGCATGCACTCACCAATCTTATAAACAACAAAAGACGAGCCAGCTTTGCCTGCAAATAAACATCATAAATTCAAGAAAGGCACTGTGATGCAATATGAATATTCTCAAACATGAACACCGGGTGCAAGATCATAAAGAGTGGCCAAGTGTAGTTTCAGAAAGATTCGACTGCAAAACCAATTCAACCTACTCAATGGAAGGACCCACCACTGTATATACCAAGCTGAAGTAGCTATTATATCAAACATGGTAGCTTCCAAAATAAGGGATTACGTTGAGATAGAACATGCAATCTTTACACCACATGCCGGAAAAATGTAAAATGATCTTGCAGATGTTTGGTCCAGCTAAACTATGAATTTTAAATTCCTAACCAAAAGTAAATTAATACAGGCATGTTAGGAAACTAAAATAATTGCAGATTAACAGCTCTTTAACTCGCAGTCTCTCTAGTTAAAAATGCACGACCATAACAGAACATAGAAGGAAAAGAACTCCTTTGTTAAGCATAGCTAAGGAATTCAATTAAACTGCTCGAGAGAATGAAGCATATATGTACATATAAGAACATTTGTTAATCAAGGAGTAGAAAGAAAGAGGGTTTAGGGCAGAAGCTTCTCCATCGTGGTGATTCAAATAATCATTAAGCCATGACAAGAATCAATTTCTTGAATATCAAATGTATAAATCCCTTCAATGTTTTCTTACATTCGTAAAATACTAGCTCCTAAATAGTAGACAAGCATATGTGCACAACAATTAGCAAATAGAAAGATAGAGAAAGATGGAGGAAAAAGTATAACATGCTGACAACATGAGGATGTTCTTAAATATGTGGAGCCATGGGGAGAAGGGAAAAAAAGGAATATCGCAAAGGAAATTATTTGTATAATTTTTCATCAAGAGAATGAAAATTTCAATTCTAGAACATTTGTAGCAACATATGACATGCAAACAAAAGGTAGCAGCATATTCACAATTTTTATCAAGGCAAAGCCAATTTTCAATTTAATATGATTGGTGAAATGGGATGCCATATAAGAATAAGATGAGTAGCAATACAGGTGCAAGAGATGAGAAACAATATATTATGTGTGAAGCAGTGAAGGAAAGCATAGCTTTATATGATCTCTGAGAATAGATGCATATTGTGTTTTGAAATAACTATTTGTCAGGTACAACATGTCATACTGTCACTCAAGATGATTAAGCAAGCACACAAGAAAAAAAAGGAAGGTTGGAGGTGAAGAAAATTAGAAAATGAAAGCAAAATTATCACTACTGGTGAATGCTTGGATCACATATTTATGCAGTCTTCTTATTCATGAAGTTCTCCACTAAGTCACAGAAAAGGCAAACCAGAAATCCAAGTGAATTATGCAAAAGGAATGTTGCAATCATCCAGTCCAGCAAAACTAATGAAGAAGTCCTGCTTAACAAAGCAATTTGAGCAATTACCTTGTGACCTGCACAAAGGTCAAAACAGAGAAAAGTTAGGCACATATCTGCAAGATAAGTCAAGCAAAAACATCAAATAGTACATCAGAGCATTCAACTGTAGATACAGAAGGTGAACAACAAAAGGAAGTCACAATAACAACTAGCCTTTCGGGTTTGGTGAATTGGTTATAAGTTGTTGTGTGTGTGTTTATACTAAAAAAAATGTACACAAGGTAAGTCATAAAAGTTAACCATGCTGTTTAATTATTAACGTTCAACCATACTGAGGAATGAGTTCATGTACATGGATCAATAATCAACTGCAGGCAATAACCATAGAGAAAACTAGAACAGAACACAGCCAAAGCAGGGATGAAGAGAGTGACTAGAGATGGGCAAACCCAATAGTAAAATCCACCCCTTCTCGAGGAAGGGGTTACAATCAGTTTCCAAATAAAGTTCTAATTGTAGCACATGAATTTTGATAAAGAGGGAACATAAATGAAGGCTTCATCACATATTAATTGTATCTCAAATATTTATGTTGCTGGTCAAAGGGGTTTAATTTCAAACAAAAATTCCCTCGAGAGAAGGCGATGGGAGCACAAATTCTTTGTTAACAGGTAAGGTAAACTATGATTTCTTCTCTTTCACCTATGATTTCCCTCTAACTCTAATATGATTTGGCAATAGTGGGGGATCCGTTCGACCTGCTGAGTCTTAAGATGATATTACCATCTATTCTCTCCCTTACCTTACGAGAAAACCCCAAATCCAACAAAATGCGTAAGTATGCAGTACCCAAATGCCATCAGGCTGGTTCCATACAAATAAATACAGAACTAATTTAGGTGAAAAAGATCAAATCAACTTACCGGAACATATGTTACCACTGAGCAAAAGATATTTTTTCTGTAGGAAAGTGAAATAAAATTTAATGCAGTTTCTACCAAGGGAATTGCCAAACCTATTTTACTTTCTTAATAATAGGTTAGCATTTTCATTCATTAGATTTGGGTTAAGATTGTCGGTCATAATCATTAAATGTGAAAAAGAAAAGGATTGTTTAACCTTATCAAGCGAGTAAATGAAAATGAATCCCCTCATTTAATGCATATGAAACCTTTTCGATTCTGATCCAAAACTCACACACACCCACCCGGACCCTGACTTTTATTCCCTAGCCCAAGCATGTCAATAGTAAATGGACTATATATGTTAGCACAACTATTGTAGCAAATAAATTTGTTTTTCCTTCTAACGTGATTTCCGTTAATACCTTCTTCGATTTATGTCGATATGATCTTAAGTTTCGATGATGGCATTGGATCATATAGGTTTATTTACATGACATCAACTCCTCAAGTTTATAAGGTTGCTTACATTAAAATAATCGACAAGTATTGAAAAGGGAGATTTAACTCTAAGAGTACTACTTTGATACAATAGTCTATAAAATAGAATATGAACGGAAAGGGGCAAACACTAAGCATAAGGCCATTTTCAGTCAATGAGAAACCTATCTTTCTTTGTTTACTAGTTTGAATGTAGACGCCTCATCGCATTCCTTTAACTTACTAAAAATATGTTGTTGACGAACTCAAACTATGTTCACATTGAACGACCACATATGTTTAACGTATAATGAACACAACTCGATTAGGGCACCTCCCATACAACTCCAACCAACAAAGATTGGTCTCAAATTTGAAGCATAGTCACTCCAACTCAAGCCCAAATTTAAGAACAAACTTGGTGTAACACTATTTATTAAAACCAAATTTGGTGTTTATGTTTATCCCCATTTTTACCCTTAAACTTCTTCTCCATTTAATTTTAAATTCCATTTATATTGTATTCATACAATTATTTAATATATTTCTATTTAATTAAGATAATATTTCTATCAATATTTGCAAACCCTAGAGTATTTGATAGATAAAATAAATTATCTAAATATAGTTTATATTTCATGATTTCTAGCATTTGTATTAAGCATATTGGCACTAATTAATAAATAAAAAAAAGGTAAGAATGAAACATCCATTTAGAGTAAAACTTAATTTGAATGGGTTGGAGATGGTTAACACCAAAATACTCGATTTCATGCATCAAGCAAATATGAGGCAGTGCATGGAGATGTTCTTAATAACCTCTGATTTCATGCCTAAAGTGTTTATTCGATTTTAGATTACCAAAACAAACAATTCAGGATAAAAGAGAACACATACGGTACAAGTTCCCCAAAGGACTATAAGACTTCCATTTTTCATTAGTCCTCACAACTCCAACATCATATATAGGCAAAATAGACACATTATAAACATTAATGGCCACACATACCAATCTGATTAAATAAATGTTCTGCTACACCAAATAAGGAGCATTTTTCTCAAAACTCCCCCACAAGTTAAACATGGAAAAATATTATTGGAGCGCTAACATCACTTCAGTTGGCTGCATAACAAAATCAATGAGGCTGACTCGTTTTACGGATCTTATGTCCAAATCAAAGATTAGAAAATAAAAGGCATTCAATGCAATGGTTGTATGCACCTCAAGCACGCAGAGGTAAAGGTATGACGGGCATGAATTAAGATGTTCTCTTTAGATTATATTAAAAAATTAATTAGTCCTCAAAAGATTCAATATTTATATATATACACACAAAACATTCAATCATGAAAACGGTACAGAAAAGCAAGTAGTCTCTGTCAAGCTATCTTGCTTCAAAAGAAGGTTTATTTATTTTTCAAACATGAAGTGAGATTTGATTACTCAGAACTCGAAAAGTAGCCATCATACGAACAAACAAAGTCAGTCTCAATTTGACTCCAAAAAAGGAAAACTTTGTCAATATTTGGTTCACAAGCACTTTGCCGGTTCATTTGTTCTACTTCAAAACTAATGTCAAGTAGTAGCAGTTCTTTTCAATAAAGAGTGGCAGCATAATGTGTTCCTTGCAACAAAAAACATTAGATCGCATGATAGAACAATAAAAAAAATCAGCAGGTTTGATGCTTTATGTGATTTAGTTGGTATGGGTATAAGTGCATAAGCATATCACAAGATATATATATATATATATATATATATGCATAATTAAGGAATCAAAAGCTTTCGACTCCATGCTACAGATGCACAGAATTCAAAGCTATCACAGTGGAAAGGGAAAGGAAATTATATTATACCCTTCATTATCATTGGCACCAGATCTAAAACGTGAATCACGATTTCCGAGTTGAGGACTGCCTCTTGGCCGCAGCATTCTCTTTCTCTGCTGAACCCCGCAATTGAAAACCTCTCTTTCCCGTTCAGTACCTCCTTCAACAGGCATACTGTCTTCTAGTTCTTTTTCATGATACCTATTGCGTTTATCAGGTCTCTCTGGTTCCAAATCAGCATCCCTTTCCTTCTTCTTGTCTCTTGCTTCCCTGTCAACATTCTTCCAGTTATCATGATCTTTCTTCTTCGGTTCTAGGGTGGAGTTTTCCTGTTCAGTAGATTTTCCAGGAATTTCTACCAGCTCCTTCTCATTGTGAGGAGCCTCTTTGTCTGAACCATTCCACAACTCCTTCTTCACACTATCCTTTTCATTGAATTTTTCCTTCTCTTTCTGAGGCTCTTTCTTTTCACTTCCCCACCTCTCAGACTCTCTGTCTTCCCTTCCTACATCTTTGTTTTCATTACTGATATTAACGTGTTGCAAGTTGTTCCGGCAATCAATTCTTTCTTTTTCTCTTTCCCCCCAATCCCAGTGCTTTCCTTCTTTCCGCTTTCTATCTTTGTCTTTGAATTTGTCGTCCCCTTTTGTATCAACCTTGTTCTCCCCAACTGCCTCACGAGCTTCAGCAAAGTCCTTGTCATCAGCATGTAAAACTTCCTTACCAGCATCGGCCGGGCCATGCAAGCTACCTCGTGGTGTTTGCCAGGTTTCTGCATTTCCTCCTGGAACATCAGGATATTGTTTCAGTCGGTGTTGTTCTTTCATTTCTTTCCAAATCAATTGGCTGTTAGATCCACTATAAACATCCTTATCCAGCTTCTCATTTCCCTTGGGTTCAGAATATGCATCCCTTTCATGTTTTGATTCTTTACTTTCATCAGCTCTGCCCTCATATTTATCAGATTTGGCAGTCTGCGGCAACTCCCTGGACTCAGATTTCATGTTCCGATTCTCGACCTTAATCTCCTTGATGCTGTCTTTTGGATCCCTGAACTCCATCCTGCTTTCTGAGCCAGCATGATCAGAGTGCCTGTATAACGATTTAGGAAGCAACGGAATTCTCCGTTCTGCATCACGCGACTCATTGCTGCGCGGTGCAATCTTTGGCATGCGAACGTCCTGGCCCATGTCATAGGGAGCATGGTAGTCGTGCCTGGAAGACACAACCACCTTCCCACCAATACCAGAATATGTTCCCTGGTCATCATGTGGATACTTCAAAACAGAGGGGTGATTGTGATTGCCACTACCACCGGTAGTACCGCTGCCATTGCCCCCATCTTCATGCGACCCTCTATTAGGAGTTCCGCTCATGTTTCAATCAAATAAATAACCTGAACTTCAAATTTTAAAAATAAACATTGTCAGCAGGGAAAGTAAGCAAATCCTCCGAAACCAATTATGCCAATGGATGCATAATTAGTAACAGCCTCCAGCAGGACAATAAATTCCACTGTAAAATTTTCACATAATCCAGCTTTTATAGAAGTATACTAGGTCACCTTCAAAAACTTATTCTAGTAGATTTACGCCCAACACTTTCAATTTGACATAAACAAGGCATTAAACCATGATGGTAGACGAGATACAGGTTGTCCCACCCCAATCCCGCACAAAAGTAAAAAAGAAAAATCGCATCAGAACATTGAAAACACTTTGATCGTGACAAAAACAAGCGTCGATTAGAAAGGCAGTTGCGAGTGTAAATTCACACCCCCGACCAATTCCTTTCAAAACCCTAATGTAAACCAAAAATAATTGTAATTAGATGAATACGAGAAATCCCGAATTTTGAAAAAAAAAATTGAAGCTTGAATTGTGAAAACGTCTGTCAAACAACGGAGCTAAAGTGATCCTCAAACAAATTTTGAAAAAAAAAATAGCGGCAGGGCACATCACGGTTCTCAAATTATACATAAATTCAAATTAGAATCCGAGAAAAATCCAATGCATTCAGGAAAATCCGAGCAAAAACAGTACGTATATAATCAAAATCCTGCATTGAAACGATAATAAAAAGAGCAAATTGCTACAAAACTTACCTCTGTAGCGAGCGGCGATTGCGAAGAAGAAGGGTGTGGCCTCTGCAAAAACAAAATCGAGTGAGTTTTGAGGAGCGAGCGACTGATTGAATTCCTTAATTGTAAATTGAATGAATGGATTTGGGTGCTTTCTTCGCAAATTAAATGCGTCCGTCATCATCACAGCTAATATTGGATTTTTTTTATTTTTTTATTTACACGACATATATAGCAAAAAAAAAAAAATTAAAAAAAATCTATTCGCACCACAAAAGAAAAAAAATAATTTTAAAATTATTTAAATACTCTTTAATAAAATTAAGTATGAACACATTCAGGGTGTTCGAATGTCGAAGTTCGAACACAATGAGGATGCTCAAACTTCAATTTTCGAACCATCTCCATATTTTTCTAAGTATAAAAGTAGTTCGAATTAATACTGTCGAACAACTTGAACTTGTTCGAAATTATTTTTTCGAACAAGGTTTTTTTTTAAGTTGTGCTCGAACTTCAATTTTTAAACCAACTCCATATTTTTCAAAGCAAGTGTAGTTCGAATTAATATTCTCGAACAAATTGAATGTGTTTGAAATTTTATTTCTGAACAAGCTTTTTTTAAACTGAAGGGCAATAATGTAAATGTGCGTGGTACAAGAGTAAAAATAGTAGTGCATAAATATTAAGGATGTCAATCGGGCAGCTCGCTCAATTTCGGATCATCACTATGGGGTTATTAGGTTCGGATCAATTTGGATTAAATTTTATTCGGATTGAAAATTCTTGACCCTAATCTTAACTTTTCGATTTTCGAGCTAGCTCATCATGCTGGAAAATTGACGAAAAAATCTTCCATATGTATAAATTTGTCAATTAATGTTGCTTAAACTTTTAAATTTAACAAATTAACAATAAATATAATATAACTTATCACTAATTAATTGAATAGATCATTTAAATTTTTAATCTTTTAATTAAACTACATCAAACTCAAAAATTTCAATATTTAACCAAATTATAAGAAAAATAATTAAAATTTGATCTATTTGGGCCAACCCACATGCTAATCGGTTCGGCCCATTTTGGGTTGAATTCATTTCGAACTAAAATTTTACGACCTAACCCTTTTTTTCTCCTGTTATTGGAATCAGTCCATCAATTTCGAACTGAATTAGCATCCATAATGTATATGTATCAATATGTGAGAGAATATTAAGAAAATGTTTATTAATGGTGTCATCAATAATTAAATTAAATTGATAATAATTCAAATAAATGAATCAAGATAACATATGTAATACGATAATTATCAAGTTTTTCAGACAACAACAAAATGCTCTTAACCTTATACGTATTCATATATAATTAATTAAGTTGTTTATAATTATTTAATATGTTTCATTAGATGTGAGCCTATACGTCACACCTGACTTGTCAAGTGTGGTTTATCTTTTCTGTATAGATTTGCAGACTATTACACAGGGACGAGGTTTACCCAATGCGCACCATGGTAGCGGCTACGGGTTATTCTCGACATCTAAAAAAATATGGGTTATATTATAGTAAAATATAAGACATGATATCTATCTCTAATCTAGGTGCACAACTTATATATGATAGTCTATTTATTTTACTTTCATGTTTAACGTTCTAGTTGTGATGTATATTAGGGTTGTAAATGAACAGAGCGCTCACGAACTATTTATAGCTCGACTCGAAAAAAACTCATTCGAAGTTTGTTCATTTTCTATACGAGCTGAGCTTGAACATAGTAGTGTTCGACCCGACCAACTCACGAACATGTTCGAACTCAAACTTAATCAAACATGTTCATAAATATTATAAACATATCAAATGGGAAAACTGCAAAAGCTCTTTTTTTTTCGAGCAAGGGCTTGCCTATGTAAATTCAGGGTTGGCCCTGACGTTATGGAGGCTTATGGCAAAACGAAAAAAGGGCCTAATATTTTTTCCCCTAACATTTTGAAGTTACTTTCATTATTGTCTTCTTCATCCTAAACCTTAAAAAATACAATTAACACTTACAAATGTACGAAAAATATAAGTATTGACTAATTATCCAAATAATTTAGATCTTCTAGAATTTTGAGAAGCAAAATCACTAATCAAGTAATGAAAATCAATATTTTCCAATAGTATTTTCAATGTTTAAAATAGTTACAGTCAATTTAACCTTCTTGGCACAATAGTTAATTTGAATTAATATGTTTTAATTAATTTTAGTTTTGAAAAATTTCTTTATGTTGATGCTAAGCTGCTAGCTACATCAATCGAAATAGTCAATAATATTTTGTATGCGATAAAAACATTAGGAAATCAATCTAAAATTTAATAAGTTCAATAACTTCAGTGATTAAATACATTTATTTGGTTATCACATGCGTAGTACTTGCAATTCAAAAAATAAATAATCAGTATCAATATTCAATTTATCACTATATTTTAAGGCATATTGAAGTATAACATAATATCCGTACAATGTATACTCATCCAATAAATAAAATCCATCTTCTTATGATAAATCAAATGACCAAAAATATTTTCAAATACATACAATTCTTCAAGATTTTAAAAAAATAAAATTTGGGGTCCCCAAGGACAATGCCCATGTTTGGCATATGCAAGGGCCGGCCCTGTGTAAATTAAACATGTTATTTTTTCGAGCATATGAACTCAGACTCAATTAGTAAATTTTTGAGTATTTCATAAGTCGAATTTGAATATAACAAATATTTGTCGAGTCGAAGAGGAAAATAGCTCGGATCGAGCTCGAGCTTAAATATTCCTTAACGAGTCCCATCATCACAATATTCAGCTCGATTCAATTCGTTTACGACTAGGGCTATAAACGATCCGAATCGAGTCGAATACCCTGATGCTCGAGCTCGGCTCGTTAAGGAATATTCAATCTTGAGCTCGGTTTGAGCTCTTTTCCTCCTGTTCAACTTCGATTCGATAAATATTTGTCATGTTCGAATTCGGTTCGTGAAATACTCGAAAATTTACTAAACAAGCATGAGCTCGAATGCTTGAAAAAAAGCTTGTTTAATTTACATATTCAAACTCGATCTCGAAAAAAATAACTTATTTTATTTATCCGTTTGAAATATTTATAATATATTCATGAACATGTTCGAGTAAGTTCGGGCTCGAACATGTTCACGAGCTGGCCGAGCCGAATATTACTGTGTTCGAGCTCGACTTGATAATTTTATGGAGCTCAATTCGAGATTCAAGCTCAGACTCATTTAAAAAATGAAGGAGATTTTTTCAAAACGAACTTCGAATAGCTCGCGAGCGGTTGTATTGATTTAGAGTGCTATTTACGGCCGTAATATATTCAACATTACGAGCAAAGTCAACAAGATTCCAGTTTTTGGAATTGAGGGAAAATACTATCCTATTATTATAGGGGAGTAGTAGTCCAACTCTGACCAATAACGTAACAATGAAAAGGAAAATCAAAATCCCCAAACCCACAACACGATTGCGGCGAAGCAATTGGTGATGATGATGTTTCAACTGTGAAGGAGAGAGAGAGAGAGAGAGAGAGAGTAGCGGTATACGCCCGAATAATTCAGCAATCAGAATATCGAAGGATAATTCTGATTCCTGACCTTCTTCAGCGGAAATACCTATCCTTTTCAATTAATCATTGCCTCAAATTGCTGCAATTGGAAATGGATCCGGAGCAGACCTTCATACGGGTGCAGGAGCGATTTTCTGAGATGCTGACCCCTAAAATCAGAGCTAAGCTGGAATACTTTTTCCTATTATTGGCCATTACCCTTTTCTGTATCCTCGTTGTCATGCACGCCAACTATGTTCAACAGGTTTCCTCCTAAATTTCTTTACCTTTTCTTTTTCCAGTGCGAATTCGGGTTTTGATGCCTCAGTTTTGTTTTACTTTTTTTTTTATCAATTATATTATGATGAAAATTTAATCTTTATTTGTTTTTGGTGGATGAAAAATTTAATCTTTATTATGATCGTTGAGTGTTGCAGCCTGGCTGTTCCAGTGAGTTCTCTAGTGCCCAAATGTCTGATGCCCAGCTTATTCAGATTAAGGTATGAAGTTTTCCTTATTTCATTGAAAT
This sequence comes from Perilla frutescens, assembly GCA_026008535.1. Lineage (NCBI taxonomy): Eukaryota > Viridiplantae > Streptophyta > Magnoliopsida > Lamiales > Lamiaceae > Perilla > Perilla frutescens. The sequence continues at coordinate 77,310,981 of BRKX01000002.1, read as the reverse complement.
CATACTCTTCTCAGCTGATCAGCTGCTGCTAACTCTTGTGCAAAAGTGCAAACTTTCACGTTTAACTCATTATGATGTATTCTCAGTTTTAGTTGCTCTCTTGCAGATCACTAGTGCTGGCTTGTGGTCGCACAATGAGCCCGTGAACAAGGAGATAGACACCCATGATGAAGAAACTGTCACTGAAAGTGAGGAACCCGCCAACGTGGATGCCAACGGTTCGCCTCATTTGGCTGAAAATTCATGGTTGAGCTGGATAAGCCCTGATGCAAAGATGGTGAAATCTAGGCTAGAATTTTGGAAGACTGACAGTGATGTTTTAGAATCCCAAAGAGAAGTTTCGATCAGCAGTGAAAGGTTTAAGTCAGCATCTGATGATGTGATAGTGAAAGTCGGTAAAGATGTGCCTCGCAGTAGGTTTTTCACTTCGCCAAAAGAATCTCTCAGGGCAGCTATATTTCATATTGGTAGAAAGTGGCATGGCCGTTTATCTTTCTTTCTAAGATTAGCAAGGCGAATTCTTGGAGGTTTATGGGTTAGATATACAATGATATCATTCTTTCTTTCCCTTTCTATGAATTAGTTACCAATGGCTTCTGATATTTCAGGATGCAACTCACACTTGTTGATGAGAGCTTATTTTATGCGTCAGATATACTTTGCAAAACAGTTTGAGTTAACTAGGGCTCTATGTCCATGCAGGACATTGCTGGTATTAATTTGAATTTTGATATTCCCAAGTGGCTAAAGATCTTACATTTGGACAAGTTCAACTCTTATGCAGGTAGATGCTGTCTTTGCTCCTCCCAATACTTGAATTTTAGTGACATTTGGTGCATGGTTCCAATCCGTTCAGATTTGAGTAATGAGATTTTTATATGTTTTGTTTTGCAATCCACGGGTCTCATCTTTCTCAACCTGTTCTATGGACCTAGTCACCTAGAAAACTCATGCAGGAAATTTGTCGCTTCTTTTGGCAGTTGTTAACCTTATTGTGATATGTTAGGTTTTCCTAAATCCTAGCATGCTTTTGTTTCAAAGCTTTCTGAAAGTTTGTTTAAGGTAGCTGTCCCTGTGAATATCCATTTGAGCATACTTTTGGATTTCTAATTAATCCTTATTAATGGTTTGATGGCAATATGTTACGCAAAAATTCTATCCTCACTATTTAATAAAACATAGCTGCAGTCTTTTAAAGGGTTTTGTGGCAAATACTTAGCTGACTAGCTTTTTTCAAATCTTACTGAGACGTTACATGAGTTCTAGAATGCATATTGGTTCAGAAAGCATTTCCTTGATCTTGCTGACGTATGTGTGCTGGTGATCAGACCGTATTGATATGCTGATCTCAACCATTCTTGCATTCTCTAATTGAAACAATGTCTCAAAATGGCTGCAAAAAGAACCACGGCAAGGAAAAACATGGGCTATGATTGTTTTCTTTTGTGTGGTTTAGAATAGTGTATGGTTTGTTCTGGTGGAGGAAAAAGGTTACTATGGATGTCAAATCAATTGATTTTTCGATGGATTACTGGGTTTTGAAATAATAAGTTTTCAATTTAGTTTTATTATTATTATTATTATTATTATTATTATTGAATATAATAAGTGTGTTGGAAATGAAATTATATTCATGGAATACTATATTTTGTTATGAAATTAGCACCTTTGGTCGTTAAGTAAATTGGGTGATGATTTTATTTTATTTTAAAGGTAAAACAAATTTTGTCATTTTGACTATTTGAGTTTGTTTAGTTTCCATCCTGGGCCTTCAGGTTGTAATATGGAAAATAATGAAAATTGAACGGTCAGGATAATTAGATGGTGAAGTTTAAAAATATCAATAGTTCAGATAGACAAGATTTTTAGAATGTAAACAAGTGTATAAAAAGAAAACTGGAAGGGAAAAGAATGAATTAAGTATATATCTAGATTTTGGGAGTTACCATGATAAGCAATTAACATTGACCTGGTTTGGTCTGTGATTTCATAATTTTTACATAAGAAGTGAAACTCCTGGTTGTGTTGTTTAGATAAGAATGAAAATCCTTCTATCATACTAAGCCTCACTTCTATTATTTCTTGTTTAAAATTTAGCATGGTGATGCCAGATCCTACAATTTGGCTGCTTTATTAATCGATTTATTTTTTATGCGGACTTTTGTAGTGTAAATAAATCATTCATTCTCATGCAATCTTATATTGATTGATATTAATATCTCAGTGCAGTGGCTAGAAAAGAGAAGCAAGGCATTTGAACCAGCTTATTTGTATACCATGGAAAAGGTGTGTTTTTCATAGGTTCATTTAATATCTTGTTTCCTTTTCTGTATTGAGCTATTGGGTAAATTACACTTTGCCTCCAGAACTTTGCAAGATTTTAGCACTTTGTCATACGAACTTTGCCAGAATTTCTATCATGTGCCACTCATCAGATTGATTCTCATCAGTTTTTATTCCAAATAAATAAATGGCAGTCACATGAATATCATTAGCTGTTGCTCCTTTAGAGTTCAATTTTCGTCATACTGCAATGAAGAAGTGGGAAAATATGAAGAAATTTAGCAAAATTAAGAATCCAGCACAAAATAGTGTTCTTGCCCACCAAAATAAACACTGTGAAGCTTTTTTCCCTTCATAATGTCACATTAGCAGCACATGACAAAAATTCTGGCACGAAAAATCACCAGCAGTAGCTTTTGAGTGGTTAAATTTCAAATTTGTGAAGTTTGTATGGCTGTGTCAGGAATCAAAGCTTATGGCCAAGTGCTAAATCTTGCAAAGTTTGGGAGGCATGGTGTAGTTTATCTTTCTCATATTCAGCTATCATTCATGTGGCACATTTCTTGTGTAGGGTTATTTTTTGTTGCCTGAAGAAGCCAGATCAAGGCATGGGATTCATACCATTAATATCAGTATTTCAGCTCGGCATAATTGCTTTGGCAACCGGTAATATAATGTTTCTCTTTCTTGTTTTCCAGATGATGAGATTGATCATTTAATTGATATTTTCCTTTCACATTGTTTGAACTAAGGTTTGAAAGTCTTTATTTCTAGTTTGTCTTTAGAATTAGTTTTCTTGTGAGAATATCATTGAATTTATAAAATCATCCACTGAGTTTATGCTGTTGCTGCACACAGTCCGTTTCACTAAGATATTCATGGAAAATTTTACTGGGTTGACCACTGAGAATATGTATGCTTCTATGAATTAGATATATCTGCATCATTTCCCATGCTCTATTAGCTTGACTCACTTAGTGTATGTGGGGCATATTTGACTGTGGAATTCAAAAAGATAAAAAACTACATATAGACCTTTCTACCAGAGTTGTTCTCAGTTAAATACATGAATTTAAGTAGATGATAGTGAATTAGCTTGCATATGTAGTCTGCTTGCAATAAATTTAATTCACTTCAAATGAAATCAACATACCTATTATGTTTCTAGTTTCTAACATTAATTTGATATGGTTTTTGTTCAGGTGGCAGCAGTTGTTGATAAACAGGGTTGTAGGATATGACACTATTTTGATGAATAGTTTACTGAATTCTCCTGGCCAAGGTATATAAAGTACCTGTATGGTTTCTTATCTATACATGAATTTTCGCTGCAAATTTAGAGTTGTATTTATGTCACAGGAAGAACTATCACACTCATGTACTTTAAATTATTGTTCAAAGCTTGAGAATTTCTACCTTTTTTTTTGTAAAACGATGATATTTTACAGATTATAGTATAACAGATTGTCATTCATTCAAATTTGGATCTCGCACAGCTCTTCGCCTCTTCTGCCATATATTTTTTTTAAATTTTCTCTGACTTGATGATTTTATGAAATCAGCCAACTTATGGTGTAATTTTACTAATGGTTAGCCTATTGGTGCTGTTAGTTTTGTGTTTCCTTTCATTATAATAAATGTTTTGCAATTTGGGCAGGTTACCTCTATAATTACCAAACAAAGGAGTTCTATAACCTTACCTATGCTCATGAGCAGCCTGACAGTTCTGCAAAATTCGGAGGTTGAGCATTTCTCTACTATATTTTCCTGTGCTCCCATTTGTTCTGTGTGACTGCTGTACATTTTCATCTGCATTTGACGACAGTCACTAAATTGTTTTTATCATCAACTTCAGTTGTTGGTTACTCTCTATAGTCATCGGTTGGAAAAATGTTTCTATTTATATTATGTAAAAATAAATGTGGAACATAAGGTGCAATATTGTCATCTTTTTATTTGATGCTTGAGCATTACAGATTTGCTTGTGGCCAGAAATTCAGACATGTCTAAAGCTCTGTCTTTTGAAAAATACATGTCACATGACGGTAAAATCTGAACTGCTCTTTTGCTGCTGTCTTTTGCAGACTATCTTGTGACCAAGTGTGGGGTATTAATGATGTCACTATTCGTTTTCTTCACAACCACAATGTCAGTTTCATTTACATTGAGAGAGACGCAAACTCGTATGCTGAAGTTTACAGGTTTGCTTTGACAAATGAGCTGTTATTTAAATGATTGTCCTCATCTTTCTCTATGCAATGTAAAGCTACTATAAAATTTATGCATCATTGATTACTGATGGCATTTCATAAACCACGTGATTAAGTTTGTTATTTGTATCATTATGATGAATCTGAAACAGGTAGCTGATAAGACATCAGTCAACACACGAGTCTTACATTATGCTGTCACCACAAAATTTCCATGGTTCAAGAAACAGAGCTACACAATTTATTGTTTCAAAATATACTTTGATCTTGAAACTTTGATTGTTCAGTGATGTATGAAAAGGTTCTTTTTTTGCCCTATATCTAAATTGTCTTTAATTGCCATATATGTATCCTTATTGCAGTGCAGCTCCAGCATCATGCTCGACATAGGCTTCCAACATTTCAACTGATTTTTGTGCATGTAATTGAATCACTTGTTTTTGTACCGGTAAACACGCAACTTATTTTGGTGATCTTTTGTTCTTTCTTCCCCATTTCAAGCCAACTCTTATGCTTTCGCTGACATGCCTCCTTTTGTATCCAGATAATGATCGGAATCCTATTTTTTCTCTTCGAGTTTTATGATGACCAGCTTTTGGCTTTTATGGTCCTAATTCTTGTCTGGATCTGTGAACTCTTCACACTTATCAGGTGGTTCCCTTTCCTTTAGCTTCCTCCTTTCTACCAAACAACGAAAGAAACATGGAAATAGTAAGAAAAGCAAGTAAAAATAATGATAAAAGAATATATAGCCCGGTTTATTTCTTATCAGAAAATTGGCGGTGTCAGATTTTTGTATAACTCGTAGGAATGATATTTTGACAATGGAGCACCCTCTTTTGCTATTAGTTTTTGCCTATTTCCTGAACTTGTGTTTCACCATCATGCTTCCTTGGTACAAAAATTGAGAATCCGAGCATTAATCTGTGGATAAGATGTATGGCTAACTAAGGAAAGCCACCCGATGCCACTATCTCCTATCTATGCATCTAGGATTGTAGTAGACGGCCTTCGTTGATCCATATCTTTGGTCTTTGATTTTATATTTGACCAATTTCTGAGCATTCTTTTTTTCTTACACAGTTGTTTCTTCTTTTGCTTGCAGTGTCCGAACACCAATATCAATGAAGTTCTTTCCTCGCTTCTTTTTGCTGTACTTTTTAGTGTTCCACATATATTTTTTCTCCTATACATATGGTAATATTCTAGTATCTCAGCATCAGATGATCACATTATCCTAGACATTATTATTCTCCGACACGCCATTGTTGTGCATGCAGGGTTTTCTTATTTAGCGCTCTCAACTTCTGCTGCGTTTATGCAACACCTTATTCTCTTTTTCTGGAACAGATTTGAGGTACAACATGCTTCAATCAGTATAATGCACTATCTTGCTGTGTTTTTCCTCATGTGGTCAGGGTTTTAGTTGTGGAAGTGTCGAAGAGCGTGTCGTTAGATACTGTTGGTAGCGTCGAATTATTGTACACGTTCCGTTATCTACAGTCCTTAAGAGATTGGTTCCTAATAAACTACCATGGCAGGTTCCTGCATTGCAGAGGTTTATGCAGAATCGACGGTCACATTTTCAGCAGCATCCAGATTTTCACATTACATCCTCTACTATCCTGGCCTCAACCCTGCGCATCACGAGATTAAACACGAGGAACTCCGGAGCTGTAAACACAGATCCAGCCTCTGGGGCAGTACCTCGAGGTGGAGGTGAAACGGGAATGGCAAGAAATGCTGCGGCTGAGGAACATCCTCGTCAGCCGAGCAATGGGAATCCTGATAGGTTAGGCAATCCTCTCGATATTGGTGGGCAACCCGTCCTTCGTCAGCAAGAGGCTGGAGGCATTCCAGGGGCCATGAGTTCGTTTAGCTCGCTGCTGTTGTGGATCCTCGGGGGAGCTTCATCAGAGAGCCTGAACTCCTTCCTGTCCATATTCCGGGACTTTAGAGATCAAGGGCAGGTGTATCCGGAACCTCCGCAGCAAGAAAATCGCGCAGCACAGAACACCGAATGATCGAGGTGGTGAGAAGCCGGAAACCTCATAAAACTCCGGTAGCGATGGGGTATCCTTCTATATCTACTTTGTTCTGTAGTTACTAGTTAGTAATACTAATGATCAATGATTTTGTGAAAGAAAGACTAACAGATGAAGGCTGAAATGTGAGAGAGAGAGAGAGAGAGAGCAATGTTATGTACCTAATAGAAATGTTATTCTACTGTACAGATCATGAAGTGATTATTAAGCTTTCAAAATGCAGCAGTTTTTTTTTTTTTTCACAGCAGAGCTCTTAATTTGTTCATAAATCAATCATAAACAGGCTGATTATCTTTGCAGTAGTCACAAATAAGTGTTTTTTTTTTTGACAAATTCACAAAAAAATAAAATAAAAAAATCATAGACATATAAAGTTGATTTAGAAATACAAGTTTAGAGAGAGAGAGAGAGGGAGAGAGAGAGTCCCAACAGCATTGATTAATCTCCAAGTAAATAAAGAGAAAAGGTAAGTGCAAATTAAATATATAATTTGGGCCTCATACTTATACATTAATCCCAATCTTTAACTTGAAGGGATATCAATATTTTTGCATAAAACAGAGTTTGAAAGCATCCTCATCCTCCATAATCCATATAAATCAACAAAATTTATTTTTAACTTTTAATTAATCCACTAATCTTCATATATATAATATATATTCTCCGAAATACCCGATAAATTCATTGAATAATTAAGGGCTAATTACAATTTAATTCTCAAACGTTTGAAGGTTTTAACAAAAATAATCCAACATTTTAATAATTATAAATTAATTCCCAACGTTTGGATATTTTAATAGAAATAATTCAACGTTTAATAATATCAATTTAGTTCCCAACGTTTGAACATTTTAACAGAAATGACCCAACATTTTCGATGAAAATACTCTTTCGGTCGATTTCGATCATATTTATTCTTAAACGAGCTACAAAATGTTTATAACGGAGCCGACATTTTTGCCGAAAAAATACCAAAATGGTTTTTTCGCCTAAAATATCAGATCATTTATGTTAAAAATGTTCGAATGTTGGGAATTAAATTGTAATTAGCCCAATAATTAACGTAGTAATTTAGCTATTTTTAAGAGTTGATGTGCGGAATATATGTGTAATAACAGTAATATTCAACAACTTCCTCGTCAGTGAATTTAATTAATTGTGATCGATCCATCTCTTTTTCAAGCAAATGAAATTAATTAAAGGGGTATATACACATACACACACATTAATTACACTCCCGTGGTCTCAATAACATAGGTTGATCGAGATTTTCACAAGAATTACGAAAAAAAAACTAAAAAAAAAACAATTAATAAAAAAAACTTCCTAATATGCCCCTATTTATTTCTTTGACAGTGAATTAATATTTAATTTAAATATATTAAATAGTGGTATATCTTAGTAAATTAGCTAAATATATATGAATGAAACGAATGAAGTATATTATTATTATTATTATAGGCGGAGGAAATTATCTATTACACATTGGTGTTTCATCCCGTATTCCACGGTTAAATTTACAAGTTTAATAATAGGTATTATAAAAATAAAAATTAATTATAACATAATCGACATAGTCATAAATATAATAATCATTTCTTTAAAAATTAAATATTAAAAATTAATATAAATCATAATTGAACAAAATCAACCATAATCAATAAGTGTAAAATTAAACAAAAACATAATAAATTAAAGTTGACAAAAAAATGAAAGAAAAAATCATAAATTTAATCATAAAACTCGAGTTAAAATCCCGAATGTGCAATAGAGGATCTCATCGAACGAGCCTAGGTGAACAGTAATGCTTGGCCATTTAATTATATCTGCAATCAATCTACAGACAAATACAATGGCTGGCAGCTTTGGGTAAATCTGCATTGTAATTACTAATTAATAAATATGCTTTGCTTTCCTCCACCATGAATTAATTATTTTACCACCCCTCTACAATTACTATTTACTGCGGCAGCTGCTGTGCTTCTGACTAGTGAGTAGAAATTAATTAATTACTGCCCTCTCTCTCTCCCTCCCCCTCTCTCTCTCTCTCGAAAAAAAAAAAAAAAAAAAAATAGTATTAAAAATGAGGAAGACAACAAAAAGGTATCGAAACTGTCTCGCTGATTGTAAGCAAAGCAAACAAAAAAACAAATACATTCCATGCCTCGCTGTTTGTTTAATCTCTCTCTCTCTCTCTCTCTCTCTCTAGCATGCTATGTTGTATATAAATAGGCATATTTGCAGGTAGAAATTCATTCATAAACCATAATAATAATAAAAAAAAACAATTAATTTGAAAAGATGACGAGCGAAGGAGCCGCGACGTCGAAGGCACTAGTAATCCACAGTCCAACAACGACGGCGGCCGCCGTCACCGTCGCCGATCCTCCTCCTCCTCCTCGGAAGAAGAAGTATTTCTCGGCGCCGGTGAAGTACATGGAGTGCCTCAAGAACCATGCAGCCAGCATCGGCGGCGCCGCCACCGACGGCTGCGGCGAGTTCATCGCCGGCGGCGAGGAAGGGACCCTCGAAGCCCTCATCTGCTGCGCATGCAACTGCCACCGCAACTTCCACCGCAAGATACCGCTGCAGCTGGCGGAAGGCGTGGACGTGCGGCGGCGCAAGGACGAGGCGGGGGAGGGCGGTGGGCCCCCCGCGACGAGGAAGAGGTTCCGAAGCAAGTTCAGCCAAGAGCAGAGAGAGAAAATGCAGAGCTTTGCTGAGAAATCTGGGTGGAAGCTGCAGAAGGCCGGCGATGCAGAGGTTCGAAGCTTCTGCGAGGAGATTGGGGTGAAGAGGAAGGTTCTCAAAGTTTGGATGCATAATAATAAATATCAATTTGCAAACAAGATCATTAATTAAATTTTAAATTTGATTAATGATATATATGATCCATGAATTAACTAGGGTAGCTACCTAGAGCTAGCTAGTGATTTATTTTTTTTACTTTAATTTCCAAACATCAATAATCAACGTACTGCCCATTAATTAATATATTGTTGATCGATGTTCTATATATATATATATATATGTATATGTATAAATGCATGTGTGTATGGTATATATTAGAGAGAATGCATGATTGATTAGTTACGTTGATTACAAATTCATTTGGAAAATATTAAGTATTTCATCATATCAAAGTGTGCTTAATTAGCTAGGAATGGAATTATATGTGGCTTAAGCTCCCTTATTAAGGGTTAATTGAGAGGCGTTATTATTAATTAAGCAACATCATGAATTAAGATTGTTGCAAACACCACGTATAATCCATGTTACTTAGTGGGAAGGGTTTACAAAGAAACAATTGATTCTATTTATCGGAGTTAATTACATTTTTGGTCACATAAGAATAGGACCGTACAGACATTTTTGGTTCTGAATTTGATTTGTTTGACTTTTTTTCTTTCCCAAACAATATGTTTCGACTTTTTTGTCTTGGAAACTAACCGAAGACTTAACGGTTGTTAAATCTTAAAACAAAAACGTTGAAACATTAAACTTGGGATCAAAAACGATATGGTTGAAACTAAAGGTGTTTTGACTTTATTAATTAATTATTTTAAATATTTGAAACACTTTTAGTCCCAACGGTAACTTTTTTGTCCTAAGATTTGACAGCAGTTAAGTGTCCGTTTAGTTTTTGAGACAAAACGTTGAAATGTTTTAAGTTTAAATCATACCAATCGGTGAAATGAGAATTGACATAGGAATGATCATTCTATTCCATTCCATTCCGTCGTACCAATCACGTCCTAAAAGCATTTAGACTATATTCTTATGGGACTAAAAGTGTAATTAGCTCGTATTTATTGTTATCTATGTGTCTTTTGGTTTATTTAAATTGAAACTCGTTTTTCATTTTTCAAGCACAGTGAAAGTAGATGAGACTAAATTAAAGGATTAAATATTGTTATCTCATTTATTTGAATTGAAAACCGTTTTTCAAGCACAGTAGAAGAGACTGCTTTAATTTAATGAGTGAAATATCGCTATATATCTCCATGTCTTTTTGTTATTTGAATTGAAACCGATTTTTCAGACAAAATATCGCTATTCAATCTATCATTATCTTCATATCTTTTGGTTATTTGAATTGATACCCGTTTTTCGAGTAGAGATCCTCTAATCCTAAGTTTGTGTGCCAACATTAAAATTATGTATTATTAATAATATTTTTTTATAAAAATAAAATTTATTGTATAATAACTAATATTTATTACTAAAAATTGAAATTTTAAAAAATTATATACCCTAAGTTTGGAATAATTAACCCAAAAAATCAATTATATTAACCAAAAGGTGAAAATTATATATTAAAAAATAATTACAAACCCTAATTGGGTGAGATAAGCCCTAAATAATAATGTAAAATTATAATAAACCAAAAGAAATTAAAATTGAAAAAATAAAATAAAAGAAAAGGTAATATTTTTGAGGCTTGGTACACGGTTGACACACACAAGTTGGGACCAGAGGATCTCAAGTGTCGTTTTTCGCACTTGAGATGTTGTAGTTCTAACTTTTATGTGTGCCAATTGTGTACCCATTCTCAAAATTATTACATTTTCTTTCATTTTTTCTTCAATTTTAATTTCTTTTGACTTAGTATGATTTTATAATTTTATTCAAGGTTTATTTCACCCGATTAGGGTTCATAATTATTGTTTTAATATTTAATTTTCATTTTCTAGTTAACATAATTAATTTTTGGGGTTGATTATTCCAAACTTATAGTATTTAATTTTTAAAAAAATTCAATTTTTAGCAATAAATGTTAATTATGATTGGTTATAATATAATAAATTTATTTTACGAAACCATGTTATTAATAATATATAATTTTAATGTTGGCACGCGATCGACACACAGAATTGGAACTAGAGAATCTCTACTCTGTTTTTCGAGCACAGTAAAGATGCTCCTATAATGAATTAAATACATAGTCATTAAAGGAATATATACATGCAAATCTGTAGTTATTAAAGTATCCTCTTCAACTGTACCAGAAAAATGAGATAATTAGAAATTGGAACGTTCTATTCAAATAACTAGAAAACAAGGAAATAAAGACAAAGAAAATCAATATTTCCTTCCAAATAATATCATGTTCCCATTTGTTTAGGGCTACCGTTGGGATAGTACTATAACCACTAATACATTTTAATAGTTTACATTACAATGACATGACAATGGTGTAACTAGTGTACTAGGAGATGCAGCGGTGATTTTAGACCGAATATAGGAAGTACATATGCCTAGTTAAAACTCGGGTCAATCGAGCCGGCCTCGTTGGGCTCATGCATAAAATAATTGGCTCGGTTCGAGCCAACGAGACATTTTCATGTGTCGATTGGCACGAACTCACAAGACATATTTTCATGATTCTGACCGGGCCCAATATGTCACCCCTTTATTTTTACGACCCAACCCACCCATTTTTCGACTGGGCTGAAATTGATAGGTTATAAGGGTGTTTGTAATGGGGTTTGTTTTAATTTAGACCGTTAGGGTGGGTTGGGTTCAAGAAATGGGAGCTGGTTAGATGAGGTGGGGTCGTGCTCTAAAGCATATATCGGTCATCTTATTATAAAAAATCATTTTTATCGAACGGATACTTTTTCGTATTGAAAGTGACACTTTTTTCAATCAAAAAATTGTCACCGTATTTTTTCATAAAAAAAAGTAGCAACATTTTTCAATAAAATAAACGTGATACTTCTCAGTATTAAAGCGATATTTTTTTTGACTGATATAAAATTTATATAAAATTGGTGTATGCAAGTGAGGTCATATGTGTATATATTGGTGGGACTTGTGTTGAAATTGTTTTTTTGAATTTATTTATGGCTATAAATTTATAAAAGTAAATGAATTTTAACTTTTGACCAGAATCTGATATAACAGTGTCGAGAGGTCGTTTTTGTCATTTTTGTGGGTTTATTATTATGGTCACTCTAAGATAGGGGTGATATTTGGGTTGTCCGGCCCCACCCGAAAAGGCCGGCCGATCGCCTTCAGGCTTGGGTAAATTTTCACATTATAGCTAAATGTGAAAATATTATGGGCCTAATTTTTTTAGCACGACCTAAAATGTGAGTCGAGTCGAGCTGGCCCGTCGGGTCGGACCGAAATTATCACCCCTAATCCAGCCTAAGGAGATATAAAGAGAAATAACACAATAATATAATAAGAGATATCAAGGTGGAATAAATAGCCTAATTAGTGCAATGATTGTCCCTAACAAAGAAAGAAAAAAAAATCCTTTTTATTAGACGTGACAATTCACAGATTATCATCATTAGCAATTTTACCACTGTTTCTTGGATTTCTCGATCGAAATAGATGGATCGGTCACATTAATTTCCTTTTATTTTCCAAAAAAAAAACCCCACTATCAATATTATTCTAGTGAATTAGTGATTATCATGGTATCAAACCTAATTTAAAATAGAGGATCTAGTTAAATATTTAATATGTATACTTGTCTTTCTACTTTAATTTACTCGGATATATTTAGTGATTGCTATTTTTTTTCATAATCATATACTACCTCCATTTCAAAATGTTTGTTATTTTAGTTTTTTTTTTATTTCACAATGTTTGTTGTTTTATATAATTTGACATCCTCTCTCTCAATTTTAACCCTCTCAAATCCTACAATATTTCTTGATTCTAACTTACCTATAATATATGAAGAGAGAAAAATATATTGAGAGAGAAAATATTGTTATTTTTTAGGAATATATAGATGAATTAGATTTTATGGCATATATGAGGGATGAGTATATTTGTCCACAAAATTAATTCTTAATTCCAGATAAAAAAAATAAAACAACAAACATTTTGAAACGGAGGTAGTATATGAGTAAAATGTTTAATTAGGAATTAATGTTTGAGATCCCACTATTATACTATTGTGTTACATCCCCTACTTATCAGAACCCGTTGTAAATTATACTTGGAAAATTATCAGGTGTTGTAAACGAACATCTGACGATGTTGGTGAGATTTCAACTTGAGATCTTTAATCTCAAGTTTATACCACCCCAACACTAGGTCAACTCAAGAGGATAATTGGAAAAGATAGGTTAATTGAAGGGCATGAAAAAATTGGAACTTTATATTCAAATAATCGGAAACAAAAAAAAAATGATGAAAACTTGGGTGGGTCGAGCCAGACCCATTAAGCTTATGTGTAAAATAGCACAACAGATCACCTATTACATTTCCTGTTATATTTCATGTTCAAAGTCTTTGATTTTTTTTAAATAAATATTTTATTAATTTTTAATTTATTATGATTTTATTTAATTAAGTCTTTTTTATTTAGGGTTCATCTCCCCAATTAGAATATATTAATTTCTTTTAAAAAAATTAAAAATAAAATCTAATTATACAATACAAAGTGGAACAGGAATAACAACAGATGATCTGATCCGGTAAAATAGTTGGCCTTATCTCAATTAAATATTTTCAGTATATTCGGAAAATGTGATTATATGCAAGAAAAATAAAAACAACTAAAATAAAAAAGAATTACAATTAGTGGGCGGTGTAGGGCCACACCAGATCACCTGTTACATTTCCTGTTCCAAGCCTTCATTTTTTTAAAAAAAAATTATTTTTTTAATTTTTAATTTATTATGATTTTATTTAATTAAAATTTTCCCTTTAGGGTTCATCCACCCCCAATTAGGGTATATTAATATTTTTTTGAAAAAAATAAAAAAAAAATGTAGTTATGCAACACCAAATGGAATAGGAATTACAACAGAGGATCTGATCCGGTGTAGGGCAAACCATGTTGATATTTGTAATGTTAGTTCATGTTTAGTTAATTTCGAGTTTTCAACTCATATCTATAGTTTATGCTTAATCAAATTCGAAATTCGAACCAATGTGGTGTGATTAGGGCGGTTTGGCAAACGAACAGGACAGTTCACGAGCTATTTGGAGTTTGATCAATATATTATTATCAGATTATCGTGTTAATTCGGTTAGCATGTTATCATGTTGTTAGCAACTTATCATATAACTTGATAGTTTTTATAGTGTTTAAAAGGTTAACATGAAACACGATAATTTTTATGCTACTAGTAGAGCAATGCATCAATTAGATTTAACTATTTGATTAATAAATATTAAATTAATTGAATAAAGACATATTCTTTTATTATCTAGCAATTATCTTTGCTTGATTGATAAAGTTGCAAGACAATACTGATCCACATATTTAACTAGATCAGGAGATTAGATAATAGAAAGACCGTATCTACATGCATGCCAATTTCAAGTGGACGGCGCCATTCCCTTGTATTCTTGAATGTGCTGACAATATATATATATATATATATATATAGGGATTGGTTATTATAGAAACTAAGTTTGGTATGGGAACGTGAGAACGTAATTATTTAGCGTTTTTCTTATTTTATTTTAGTGCTAAAATATTTGGCGCTAAATACAATAAGAAAAGCATTAAAAATAAAAATTAAAAAATTGCATCAAAAGCACTAAAATTACACTAAACATGCAATGTTCTCACATTCCTACACAAAGCATTGTTCTCATTTGAACCACATCCTATATATATATATATATATATATATATATATATATATATATATATATATATATATATATATCACCATACAACTGCCAAAATTCATCATTAATTTCGTTACATTAGTGGTTTGAATTCTGATAGTGCCAATTCCTATAGACAAGAGGTAAAAAACAGCAAAACCAGCTTCAAAGAAGGGGAAAAAAAAGAGTTCACAATCACCCCATTACATTCTACCTTGCCAAGAATAATCAAAACAACCTCAACAATCTCCTTTTCTGCAGTATGCCAATCGTGCGAGAAAAGTTTCTCGTGCCCTAGAACTCGGTGTCAAAGCATGCTACCATAAGTTTCGAAACCATGGCTCTTGCAAAGGGAATGTAGCTCAAGCTATACCTGTACATAACAAAAACGGGCCAATGAGATCTCGCATCAACAACAATGCCAATTGTATATCCTGTTCGTGTATATGTGAAAATAAACCACTTCGCAACTGAACAAGACTAGAACCTTTTTAAGCCTCTATGGACCTTAGGAACCACAGCATCAACAAAAATAAGGGCATTTCTAAAATTTGTGATCCGATGATTTTTCAGATGCATATTCATTTATTGTCACTACCAGAAAACTCGTAGCCTCTGATACAGAGCATCTGAAAAGAATTTATATAGACAAGTGTGAATTATTGAGTGAACAAAATAAGGGAGGATTTGTGCACAAGAAAACTTTTATTTGGAGACCCTGTTACTGGCTTAAAGCACCAACATATTCAACTGTGCTAGATTTTGGACATCATGGTCCTAAATACAATCAAGAGCATGGACAGACAGTGTCAGACAGGAGACAGATCTTTAACCGATTGAATCAGAGCGACAAGTCGAAGGCATAAAGAAGCAATAAGAAAAGTGAAGAACTGAAGATGAAATCTGGTGATGCCAGAGCAAGGGTTGGTTCATACCAAATCCTTTTAAAGCTAAAGGAGGGGTGAGAGCCCTCTGCAGTTGCACTAAAGAAGTCAAAGTGCTACCCTACCTACAATAAGGGGATAAGACTGCGGTCTACGCCTCTACTAACAACTATAGCTTCTGGTACTAGCACGCTCATCTGTCAATATCTCTAGAGAACATTTCATGGTCAGAGAAAGATCTAATAACCATCTGATGATTACGGATTTCAAAAGTTTTAACAGGTATTTGGCGTATCCAGTTTCCATAATCTCTTAGTTAACCATTTGATACACCTAAAGCTTTTCATCACATGCATCATGACCTTCCATAAAATTTTCAAGGAATCTTGTTCCATATCCTAGAAATATACTTCTAGTTGATCTCTACATGTTGTAAACTGTATGCTAAAGCAACCCAAGGTTAAAATTGCCAAGCACAACAAGCTAAAGCACAAGTTTGCGAAAACCATTAAATCATACAAAGACATCAATACATGACATACCAAATAAGAGCACCAAACTCCAGCACAATTCCCAGAAGCGTCAATAGCTTGTTCCGGACCTGGGACATATAAGCCGAGAGGATCTTAGGCATTAGCAAAAGAGAAAAGATTAAAGAAGTTACAAATAAAAACCATAAAACAATCATTATAAGAAACTTACATATACGGCACAAAAAAGAGCAATTATGATGCTAGCAATATATAGTGCTGTAGCATATATACGAACTGGGTCAAGCATCATTGTGACTTGTCTTTTAGGGCCAATAAGAAATGCTGTGCTGCCACAGAAAAACATCAAAGTTAGCATTTGAAATTTACTTTGTTGGACTGAAGATGAAAAAAAGAAAGAGCAATGTAAGTATGTAACACAGAAACTGTGAAGTGAATGGATGCTATGTGGCCAAGCATCTAACGAGAATAGAAGGACAGAGATAGATATGTCAATCTCGTGTGCAGAAAATCAGTCAACAGAAACTAAGAGTTCCACATGTAGCAAGAAAATAGTAGTTTCCCAGGAGACTGCTGAATCAGTGACCCTTGATAAATAATATGCCAAGAAAGTAGGTGAGAATCACTAATAAGCAGCATAACATGATATAAGAACTAAGTGACCTGTGACCAGATAACTCAATGGAATTATTCCAACAACAAAAAAATATGAGAATCACTAGTCAGCTCCAAAAAAGGGCTTATTTGTCAACCCGTTGAATATTAGTTTGACTAGGAAATTAGTACAAGGAAACACCCAAGACTTTTAGGGGCAAACCACAACTCAATGAAATGCAGTTGAATATCTATAACACCAAAAATTAGAGATAATCACAAAATCAATGAATCTCTGTATTATCCGTGTCATGCAATAAACTAGAATGTAGGAAAGGAACTGTCTTGTATCAATCAAAGTATACAGAAAGCAAAATGTTCGATGACACTCAGTAGCTGCTGTTTACAAGATGAGAACGCAACAAGAAGCACGTGATTACTGATACCAGACGTGAACATTGGATGCCATTTCAAGAGCATAACTTCACAGAATCACAAACGCAAGAGGATGCAATTCGTACTATTATAGAAAAACGGACCTTCCAAGAGCAAGCACATTGCCTAAGGAGAATGTTACCCCAAATTTGATGGGATGGAAGAAAACGAGCATCGACTGTCAGGCGGGAAAACAGAAATACAAACGGGTCAATTTCAGTGGTTTATCAACTCGCAAATTCAAGCATCATAATCCATGTATATAACACTTGACATGAAATCATTGCAAACATATGCAACAAAAACCAAATATCTTCATCTCCTTCAATGCAGATAATTTAAAAAACGACGGAAACTCACCAAGAGCGTGCAAGTTATACCAGCAGATAAGCAAATTGCAAAACCATACAATCTCTGCCAAAAATAAACAGAAAAAAGCTCAGAAGTTCATCGATAAGGATTATCAAGGGATAAAAATAGGAACTTCAGTCCGAAAACAACATGGAATCACATCGTGAAAACCCCTCAACTATCTAACTCTAAAACCCCACTATAATCCAACCAATTGCAGCATGAACAATTGCGAATTCGAGAAAAAAAGTAAGGAACCCCTCAAGAATACAATTTTATACCTGCTTGGTAGACAAAGTGCAGTTGCGATTGAAATCGTCGATGTAGGAAGATTCTTGCTGCGGCTGCAGCTGCTCTTCGTCGTCAACCTCCATTCCCACCAGCATTTTCATCTTCTCAAATGCCTGATTCATCTTCTCCATTTTCTCAAAATCAACTAATGTAATCGGAGATCTTCCCAATTATTTATGGAAGCGATTGCTGTTTTCCGGTAGATCTGAAATTCATCAGTCGAAGGCGTTGGATTTGTGAAATCGATTTCCGAACCAACTGGGACATAGCTGAACTCACCAGTTAGCTTCAACTCCAAACTATTAAAATTTGCAACTTAGTCCCCATTATTTGTAGAAAGTTCTATCTAATCCCTCGAGTTTCATTTATCTAGTTTTTATACCCTTCCTCTGTAAAAAATTGTCGATTCAAGACCTCAAAAATAAGTAATCTATCAATTCAGAACCTGAAAGATGGATAATCTATCTATTTTTAATTAATATAAATTAATTAAAAAATCAAAATTCGTGATTTTTGAGGTCCTAGATTAAGAATTTTTATCTTTCGAGTCCTGAATTGAGAGTTAACATTTTTCAGGTGATGAATCGATAAATTACTCATCTTTCAGGTTCTAGATTGATAATTCTCCATTATCTATTTATTGATAAATCCCTAATCCATAAACCACACGAGATACAAATTAATAAACTCCGTGTTAAATTGCACTATGCTATTTTTTTCATTGTATTAGTATTTGTCTAATCATACTTAAGAATTGGAATTTGTTGAGAAATACACGAACAAAGTTATCGAGAAAATCAACCGGTTCGATCCAACAATAAGATTTTGAAAAGTAGGAGTGTGAGTAAGTCGAATATACTCATGAGCTACTTAGAATCGACTCGAGCTACTCGAGTAGCTACCCAGCTCGAGCTCAAGCTCTATAATAGCAAGCTCGATAAACTCGTGATCTTTATCGAGCTTTAAGGTAATTACAATTTTATCCTTAATGATTTAATAAATTACATATATAATAATTAAATTATTTGTATATAAAATTAAATAAATATAATTTTTATTTAGTATTTATACATAATCGAATCGAGTTAAATTTGAACTTGTCGAGTTTGCTATTGGCTCGAGCTCGAAAAGTCAAAGCACGATCGAACTCGAATAGAATCGAGCATCGAATTTTCTTATCAAGTTCAAACTTGATAAGACTAATACTCAACTCGATTACACCCCTATCTATAAGTCATGAAATTGGCACTACGAGGAGTTTTTCTCAATAAATTAATTATATTCAATTTATGCAGAACGACGTGAAATTTTATAATTTAATGATATTCATAATTTAATTTGTATATAGATTAGTGGTCGAGATTAAAAGAAAAATAAATGCGGATCGCGGATGGGGCAGCGTAAGTAATAATGTAAAAGATGGGGGGTACGCGGAAACAAACACGTATTAATTGAATTGGATCGAAAACTCTCTCTCTCTCTCACACACACACAGACGCACACTCACTCCCCCCAATTCTCTTCAAACGGTAAATCCGAATTTACGCGCAGGGGCTCAGAGTTCGTCATCCTATCGCAATTCGATATGGTAACATGCTAATTTAATCCTTTTTGTCTCGTTTTGAATCAATCTTTATTCGCTACTCCTCATCGATCTTCATGCTTTTCTCTATTTGCCTACCTCTGTGCGTGTATGATTGTTTGGATTTCATGATAATAATCGACCGCCGTCTCTTCAAGTAATTTGACTCGTTTTCGTTTTTCCGACTATTCATCGCAAAGAATCCGGATTGTGATTTTGCCTTTTTATTTTTTTTAATAATTTATGCTTATTACAGGAAATAAGATCGAGTTTTTATATTTATTATTAGCGATAACCATAGAAAGAGAGTCTTAAATTTGGAAAAAACTTGCATTTTTATGGTTTCTACGAAATGAGCATCGAGGTCAACCAAGTCAACATCTGGGAACCTAAGATTTTTATCTTTGGGAATTTGATCTTGAACCACGGTTTTGCTGATTGGAAGTATTGTCTTCTTCAAATTAAATTTTTTTGGACCAATGCTGGCTGTAATTACGTAATTTCCTTTTAACCATAGCTGGGGCCTTTATTAATCTATGTGTACCTATTACTGCCTGAGGGAGCTCACACAATGAAGTATTTGATCGAACTGGATGCAATTACGTATGAACTTACAGTCATCATATTGTTTGTTAAAAAAAGAATTATCATTCTGAGGGCATGAATACTACATGGCTCATCATCATTTTCCGCACTTTTACAATGTCACCCATCTTGAACATAATTAAACCATTGAGAAAATTTAACTCAATCAAGAATTTACTTTGTTTTACTTTTTTTTTGGTATCTCTGGTGGTGCTCCTTCTGATAGCGGTCATTCCAGATAGGAGAGATACTTATGCTGATTATTGCATTCTGAGCCCTTGTTGAGTTGTTCCTACTTCCTAGTATGCATAAAGTCAAATTATTATACAGCAAAAACATTTGCTTAGTTATTACCTACATAACTGCAGTGTGCAGTGAGGCAAATTTTTGAATAAAAACACAATTGAATGACTAAAACTACCCTTAGAAAAGAAAGGGATCTTAGTTATCCATCATATTCTTGTAGTATGTTTTGCTTTAGCTTTGATATTTATCCTTCAAAAGGTGATAAAAATTGATGCTACTGATAGAAAGAGTTAAATGAAGCTTGTGAATTTGAGCACATATGGGATGGAACCTCTTTGGTATGTTGTTGGAGATAGGATGAAGTAAGAGAATTCATGGAATTTGGCTGCTGTTGGCTGTTTAGAACAATTTTTTGTTCATAAGTAGAAGTGGATACAGTGACATCCAAAAGTATAGATTTGAACATATTTTTCTTATCACTTGAGAAATCTCTTCAGTCTCGCTCTCCCATCTCTCTTTCTGTTTTTGTCCTTCTCCAAAGCCTTATTTGATTCCTTTTGACCCCCACCTATTGCAGTCAGCTATTTACAGAGGGATGTCCAGGAAAGAAAAACCTAGAGGACGCCATCATGGGTTGACTCAACAAAAAAGGCAGGAGATTAAAGAAGCTTTTGAACTTTTTGATACTGATGGATCTGGTAATGAGATAAATCTAGTGCAAATGAATTAGATGTCAATACAATAATTTTTCTTAATGGGTTATGGGTGTTTTATTTCAACTAATTGCGTGCAGGAACAATTGATGCAAAAGAGTTAAATGTTGCAATGAGGTATATCCCTTTCCCTTTTTTTTGGTAAAATACAATTTTGAGTTGGCGAGTGATTACTTAAACTGATCTTGTTGCTTTACAGGGCCCTTGGTTTTGAAATGTCTGAAGAGGTAATGACTATTTTGACAATCGGTGCAGCTGTTGAACATTCTGATCTACAATTATTTATGCGTTTATACTGTAGGAGAAGAGCATGATCTATAGTTTGCTTTCACTGTATAGTCCACAAATGATGCATATCTATAGCATTTTGACCAAGAAAATGCAGGAGCCTTTGTATTTGCTGTAATGGCACAAGCTTACTTCAAGGATTAAGTTTCTAATGGCTTTTTATGAGACATCCATATGTGCTGTGGTCATGAACACAGGGAAGCTTAGTGGCTTTCTAAAACATTCAAGGCTTTGATCTTTGTGTTGTTATGTTAATTATCCAAAAATTTCTGATGATTGAATCATTTAGTTATACTATATTTAGATCATTGTAGGTTGTTATTTAATGTCTATAAGTTCAAGATTGATTTGAATATTTATGCATTTATTGATGCCTTTCACCTAGAAATTTCCTTGCATTTATCTTTGAGCCCTTGATTTTGCATCAGAAGGTGAGTTTCTTTTTTAAGTTCAGGTAATTGATAAGTTACCGGACAAATAAGTGCAGAACATGATAAAGGTCTTAGCTTCCATAAGTTTTGTCTCTTAGCTGCTTAATCACTGCCAGTCCTTCTAGCCGTGATTATATTTATAGTATAGCAATTATCATGTTACCTGTCAATATTATGAAAATGGTCCTATTGTCTGAAAATTTAAAGTTTTTCACTATAGGAAATTACTCGAATGATAGCCGAAGTTGACAAGGATGGCAGTGGTGCAATTGATTTTGATGAATTTTGTCACATGATGACTGCCAAATTTGGAGAAAGGGACACCAAAGAAGAGCTCATGAAAGCTTTTAACATTATTGACCAGGATAAAAATGTGAGTTTCTAGTGGTCACTTGAATTGCATTTCTTCTTCATATAGATAATTATCTCTTCATCATTGGAGTGCAGGGCAAGATTTCTACTGCAGATATTCAGCGCATAGCCAAGGAGTTGGGTGAAAATTTCACTGAGAAAGAGATTCAGGACATGATTGATGAAGCAGATCGAGATCGTAAGTTTGCTCTTTTTCACTCATTCTACTGAGTTGTAGGGTATGTGTGCTCATTTTACGTTTTTGAACTGCTAAGCTGTTTTCAAGTTTCTAACACCAGACACTGTCCAGTGAGAGGCTTCATGGATGATTTTGAAGGATGAATGACTATTGCTTTTCCTTCTTTTCTCTTCCTTTTATTGTTCTATTATTGTTATTGAGAACCAATGCTAAATTTATGAGTTAAAATAATGATTTATGTTGTTAATGATATTATTATTTCCTCACTTGGTGATCCACATAGATGTCGCTACCTCTATGTATGATAGTTGGACACAAGTGAAAAAGAGAGGTGCATTTTCACAAAACAAGTTTGTGCTCTAGCCCACTGCTGCTGAGGTCTAATTTCTGTCTGGTGATTCATGCAGGCGATGGTGAAGTAAATGCTGAGGAATTCATGAGGATGATGAGGAGAACTTCATATGGATACTAGATCTCTCTTGCCCGAATTCTTCTACGCTCTACCTTTCTAGTGTGTAATTTCTTGCTGGTCGCCGTTCTGTGTTGTAATATACGGTTTTGAATGAATTCCAGGTTTGGTTATAATATTCGATTCTTAGTCGAATTGACTTACCTACGTACAATTATCATCGGCTTCTTAAAAATCTCGTGCACTCTTTCAGCTATTAGCACTATCATTGATGAATCTTTGTATTTGTTTAACTGGATCTCTGTGATAGCTGGTATTTGAGATGAGGTGTTGGTTTTGGTAGTTTTCAGGGTATAATGAGAGCCTAACAACGATCATACGATTGTTGAACGGAGCAATTAAGCTATGGGCTTGAAGGGGCCGGGCTTAGCTGCCTCTACTCGTAAGCGTTCCGAGTTATGAGGTATGTGGGCTATGGATACAGCAACAGACTGAATGCTGTTGAGAAGAAGTTTAAGCCTTAGAAATCTCTTAAATTCACTAAGAGAGATTATTTTATTGCAATAGTTGGAAGCCACATTTGAACTGAGTTGCACATATACATACACACATATATATAGATAGTAACATAACTACAGTATTAGGTAGGTAGATTTAGATTTAGAATTTAGATAGATAGAGGAAACAATTTTTTGTGAGAGCTAAGATTGACTGTTATACACATGAGAGACAGCAGTTCAGTTGATGACCCTACAGTTATTTCTGACCTCTCCTTTGGAGCCTTCTTTCACATCCATGAGTCCCATTTTGATGAAGGCTTGCTGGAAATCCATGAAGAACATGGCTGGGTTGAGGGAGTACGCGTTGACAATGCCTCGAGTTCTGGGGCCGTCGAGCAGCGTCTGGTCGGAGAAGAGGACGCCCGCCCTTCTCTGCAGCGCGATGAAGTAGGCGTTGTCGAAGCTGTTTCTGGTGGCGTCGAAGGGCTGCTCCGCGTTGTCGCCCGCGCTGCACGTCTTCGACAGCGTGCGCGCGAACTGCGCGTCGATGCTCGGGTCCGAATCGTGGGTGGAGTCGAAGTTGCTCAGACGGGCCTTGAAAGACGAGCACCGAGCCACGCCCAGCGTGTGCCCGCCCGATAGAGCCACCATTTCTTGGGCGGTGAAGCCACGCTGGCCAAACATCCTGATCAGCTCCGAGCTGTTCAAGGTTGGTGGGGGCAGATTAATGGTGTCTTCTATCTTTGATCTTCTCCCATCTTTTCTTCCTTTAGGGAGGTCATAAAAGGGACCACCAGCCTGCAATGGATAATCACATGAATGAATGATTATTATGAACACAAAGTCTCCCGTCAGATTTTGAGGCCCTGATCAGGCTCATCAGACGGGTAGGCCGCACGGGTTGGATCCAAGAAAAAGAAATTGGCATCTTAAAAGTATTACTCATTACATTAAAAAGTAACAGTCTTAACCCTGGAAGGGTGAGATCATCCTGTTACTTTAATTATATGAATTTATTAAATATCCATTGCGATATAATACATCTAAAATATGGTTTATTATTTTCAATTAAGGTTTATATCTTGTTCGGAAGAATTAATTGTCGAGTGTGGTACTCAAGTCCACATTAATTCTCTTTAATTTAGGATTCAATAATTTTATTTCAGAACAATTTATTAGGAAAAAAAATTAAGAAAATCATAAAAAAAAGGACTGGTGTATGCACAACATCGTGTTTTTTTTTTTTTTCAGATGAAATCTTTTATTTCAATTTGATGTTTCATTTTGTATTCCAACCATTAGATTCTTGCCAAGTGTATTTAATTTTTTTAGTGGATAATTGTTTAATTTTCTTGGTATGAATCAAATGGTTGGAATACAAGATGAAACACCGAATTATAATAAATGATCTCATTCATTTTTTTTACCCTTTTTCTTACTATTTGGTTTGGACCCACCAGACCGGTGCACCCAAATACCTGCTATATTATAAAAAATGAACGGGTATTATCAGATTTTATCCTGACCTTTCAAGTAATTCACAAAATATCACGACCTCTTATAAATAATAATTTAATACCTGATCTTTTGAATATACAACAAATCTGGATTGAAATAAATTTTCGGACTTTTAGTTGCCGACGTGTATCTTTTTACATATGGTATGGAGTGAAATATGATTTTGTTTTAATTTTATTTGATCAATCAGGGTGATACTAAAAACTAATTTTAATCCAGATTTATTGTATATTCAAAAGATCATGCATTAAATTATTATTTATAAAAGATCAGAAACATTTTCGTGAATTACTCGAAAGATCGTACTAAAATCTGATAACGATAATACCCCAAAATGAATGAATGGATTGGTTAAAATTAGTATTGAACACATTCTTACAAAGAAAACAGCATCTCTTGCAGCCATGGCAAGAATATCAGCACAGGAAACAACACCAGGGCACTGCTGCTCCAACGCCGCCTTTGCATCATCAATAATTTCATACCCCCTCAAGCTCAGGTTCGCCGGAGAGTCCTTCTCCGCCGTGTTTCTCTTCGTCGAGTCGAGCAGCACGGAGGCGTCGCAGCCCTCAACGAAGCAGTCGTGGAAGTGCATCCTCACAAGGCCGGCGGCGAGGGTGGGATCGGAGCGCAGAGCGGCGTTGACAACATTCCTTATTACAACGTCAGCCATGGGACATCCCATGATGTAATAGTTCATGCTCAGCCCATTCGCCGCCCAATATCCTGCTCCGCCGTTCATCACCACCACCACCACCATTGCAAATAACACATTCACAATCGCCGGCGCCATTGATTTCTGTGTGTGTATATATGTATAGTTTCTGTATGTACTATACATGCATGTGCATATGTATGCATGGATGAACATGGATGAGATTCAGATATATATAGGGCTCAGAGTTAGTGCGCGTGGACCATTTGAAATCGTCTACTGCACACTTGATTTTTTTTTTCTTTTTATTTCAATTTAATATGTTTTAGTTTCATTTTATACTTATTATTTAGGATTCATCATATCCGATTAGAATGCATTATAATTTATTTATTTTTGTTTTAAATTTTTTATTTTTAGTTATTAATTGATTGTTTGAAAAATTAAATACTAAAAAACTATATTATACCTTGATTGGATAGGATGAACTGTAAATAACAAGTGTAACATTAAACTAAAGTATAATAAATTGAAATTAAAGAAAAAATTAAAAAAATCTAGTGTGTGCAATAGAGAATGCGACACGAAATGTGCAGTAAATGATTTCGTATGGTACAGAGACATGGATGCATGGGAAACTTGATTGGACCGCATACCATATACCATATATTATACCTTTACATATATATATATATATATATATATATATATATATATATATTAAGATTAGTTTGTTGGCCACTAATTCAAATAATTAATTTTTAATTAGTTGACTAATTCATTAATAATCACAATATTTGAATCAATGATCGGATTATATGCACTAGCTAGTAGCTAGTCATTTGATAATGTTGGAGGAATGAATAATTAATATCATGTTAACATATGGATTCAAATTATTGGAGGTAATCAATGAAGGGTTAATGTCGATTTTTAGCCTAATTTTTCAAATGATTAATAAATTAAAAATGTCAGCTCCTTTTTATAAATAATAATTCAATACCGACTTTTTAAAATTACCGCGTATACAAATCCAGCATGCGATCAATTTTCAGAGTTTAAATAGCGAACATATTTTTTTTTGTCCAATAATTTTAATGACATCAAAAATCTCACTCGTGCCGCATCATATCCGGACGACATCGTTCTGAAAAAATAAGATTAAAAAGTATTAATATCACGTCAACTATTCAAAGTGAATTCGGGCTAGATTTGTGATAATTTCAAAACGTCAAATGGTGTTAATTAAATTATTATTTACGAAAAGTCAGAATATTTTTATGAATCATTTAAAGATCGGGCTAGAATCTGATATTAATCCTTAAATGAAAAGGCATGCATATGCATGCATGAGTGGAGAAATTAAAGTTGGAAACTGTGAGTGCCCCATAAACTCAACTACTCAATTATATATATCTTGGTAATTAAATTAATAACAAGTAATTAAAAAAAATAATTAATTGCATGGAACGTGACATGCTTACTCGTATTTGCACTAAACATATATATAGAATTCAACTAATCCGGGCATTACATGCAATCTTGTGATCGAGAAAATTCCAAATAAATTAAGAATATATCTATAGTAATCCAAAATTGACTTCGACGAACAAATTAGTGGTCGATCAAGAGCAATATTAATAATTTAATATACATAGGTGCTTTACTTTGAGGGGAAAAAAAAAAGAGAGATATGTACGTGTGTCGGTATATATCGTCACTTCTCACATCAGACGGTCAACACGTCGACTTAAAAAACGTCATAACAGGTGCTGCTTTTTAGGGATTTACGTGATACTTCTTGAATTCTGAGTGATACTTTTAGTGTTACAATTGATATTGATTTTGACGGGATTTTTTTTTTCTGACCGATACTTTTTAAGGATACATGTGAAACTTTTGGGCTTTTGAATGATACTTTTTAGTGTTAAGGTTAGTATTGATTTAGACGGATTTTGGCCCGAAAATCATACGTAATTGATTGTATTTTAATATTCTTATTTCCCAACCACGTAGAAAAAAATTTGAAAATGTGAGTAGTGTTTTGTTACATTTGGAATAATGGGTTGCTTTTAAAAAAAAAAGGTTAATTGCAGAATTTAACACAACGTTTGCACCATTTTGCAATTTCCGCACAACGTTTAAAATTTTGCAAATCATATCACAACCTCAAATATTTTGGCAACTGTAACACCACAAATCTATCCTACGTGTCCGATTTGTAATACAAGTTTATTGCTATTTCCGGCTACCTAAATGACATCGTTATATAAATTCACAATATGCATCAAGATTTCTCATCCGTTTCATCTCCATAAAACGTCATTTTATGTCGGATTAATATTGGGGATGTTACAATTGCAAAAATATTAAAGGTTGTGATATGAATTGTAAATTTTCAAACATTGTGCGAAAATTGCAAAATAGTTTAGACGTTATGTTAAATTCAGCAATTAACCAAATAAAAAAAATACCTAAATATAAATATCAAAATATAATTTAGCCCCATGTGTGTGTGTATATATATATGTATATATAAAAGCAAATTAAATGAGATGGAAATATAATGAGGTAGCTTAGCTAGCATGCAAATTAATAAAGTGAGTGATGGAAGTGGGAACGTGATAATGTGTAGCTGGTTTCCATTATATTAGAGAGAGAGAGAGAGAGAGAGAGAGAGAGAGAGAGAGAGAGAGAGGATAAAATGCAAAGTGGGAAGAACTCGTTTCCAATGAAATCATCACTCACAATCACCTTTCCTTCTACTTTACTTCATCTCATATTTCTCACTTTCTCACAAATATTTTACTAATTCTTAATTATTCATTACTAACAAAATTCGAGTTTTTTTTAGTATTTTTAGAATACAATATATATATATATACACACACACTAGCCTTTCTAGTTTATTTTAATATTTAAATTATTAATAAGTTAATTGAATAAATTTTGCATTGAAATGGTATTATTTAATTGTATTTCCCATGGTAAAATAGCCACTTTAACATATGTAAAACTTCATATATATATATATATATATATATATATAGGTGTAGAGAAAGAACAATACACAAAATTAATTGCATGAAAACTGGAGCGGTAAATGAACAGAGCCGCTCGCGAACTATTCGAAGTTCGATTCAAAAAAATCTCGTTCAAATTCGGTCGTTTTCTAAAGAGCCGAGTTCGAGCCTCGAATCGAGCTCGAACAGAGTGGTATTCGTCTCGGCCAAGTCACAAACATGTTCATGAATATTATAAATATTTCAAATAGGTAAATAAAATAAGCTTTTTTTTCAAGTTTGAGCTCGAATATGTAAATTAAACGAGCTTTTTTTCGAGCATTCAAGCTCAGACTCGTTTAGTAAATTTTCGAGCATTTCATGAGTCGAGCTCGAACCGAATTCGAACATGATAAATATTTATCAAGTAGAGCTTGAACAAGAGGAGAAAAGCTCGATTCGAGTTCGAGCCGAACCCGAACTTAAATATTCCTTAGCAAACCGAATTCGAGCATCAGGGTGGGCCGGATTAATTTGTTTTGGGGCGATTGAAATTGTTTTCATAACTATAAAAGAAATAAATCATGCAACATATAAATGATAAATTAAAGGACACAATTAAATAATAAAAATAAAAACTAGATTCTAGAACATAATATATTATAATGTCATCTATGGACTATGCTAATTAATTAATAAAAAATTATCAATACTGCAATTGGAAGATGGATAATTAATGGGAAATTATCAATTCAGGACATGATAGGTAATCTATCTATCTCAAAAAATGAAAATTATTAATTCAGGAACTCAAAAATTACGAATTTCGACTTCTTTTAATTTTTTTATATAATATTAACAATTTCTTAATTAGATTTAATAGATAATTAATAAAAGAATTTTCATTGAAAATTAATATAAAATTAATTAAAACAACATTTCAAATAGTATAAAATAGAATTACAATTTCAGTAATAATATAATATATTAAAACCTATTTACCCTATATTTTAGAATGAAAATATTGGTGCTATTTATTCAAGGTAAAACCCCCCAAAAAAAAACCCCAAAGAAAGATGGAAAAAAGATATATAGACAAAGCTCTATTTCTGAAACTAAAGAAAATACCAAACAACCACTGAAAGTCAGTCGTGTTAAGGCCCTCTTCAACATATATACACATCTCACCAGACCAGACCGGACCGGACTGGACCGAACCAGACCATAACAGACCAGACCAGATCTTGGCGAAATTACCAACCAAAAAAAAAACATTTACAGATTTTATAGAACCCCAGTGTTTGTATGATTTGTTGCATCAACAAACACATAATCCAGCAACTGTTCTTCCCTGCATTGGCCACCACCATTTGAGTTGAGGCGTCTGCACACGTGGCAAACAAACTTCACCGGAACACCATCAGAATCCGGTATACCCGAACATCTCGTGTGCTGCCATATCCCACACACATCGCATGCCAGCATTCTCTCGCCATCATCATCCTTGGCGCCACACAAGCAATCCACGATCCATCTCTCCATCCCCCTCTCCATTCTAAACCTACTCAGCCCGTTTTTCCCGTGGAACTTCCCCCTGATCCTCATGTGGACACACTCCATCGACCCCACCAACAGTCTCATCTGAGTCGACTCATCAACACCACCGTATCCCACCACCTCGTCCGCTTGGAACCTTCTGAACATCAGATACACGTCTTGGAAGGCCTTCATTGCTTCGAGCTTCAGGTCACCAATGGTGGCATCCGGTGGGAGCACAACCAGCTCTGCTGGTGGGTTCTGGCTGTATTCCTCGCCTTGTTCCATCAGATCAACCTCGCACACAAACTGCATTGCTGCATTTTCCTTCCCACAACCTACCAAATGCCCGGGGTGAGGGAGGTACTCCTTCACAAACTGCTTGCAATCAAGAATTTTTGTGGCGGAGCTAACTGCCACTTCTCGTTTAACTACCATTGTTTCAGGATGGACCAGACACTCATAAAAATACTTCAGATCCCCCACAACTCGTTCTTCAGACGGATGCTGGTTTGCAGTGGGGAAGAAGCTGTTCGGACAAGTACTAGCCGTAGCTGGAATGGATGCACTTCCTGGCTCGAGTCTATAATGAACACAAAATGTGGACTAATCATAAACACGGATGCTGATGTAAAACGACAAATAATTATAGTTCAATGTCAATGGTCTAAAAACGCCAACCTGTACTCCATGGCACCGGAATCAGAAATGCAACGAGCAGCAACAACCATGCCCGGAGCTGCCTGCTTCCCCTTAAGCTCTTTAAGGCAGTAATCCAAAAGCTCAGGCGAACCTACTCTGCACACAGCCCCTCGAAGAGCACGCCAACTCACCCAGGTGGATCCACTAACAGCGCGCAAAACCTTCAACATGGCTTCCTCTACACGTCTAACGTCATCAATAGTCCAAGAACACAAAGCCCTCGAGTTACTACTCCTAAGTTTCTTGCAGGGAGACTCATCAGCAGCCCTAACAGGGCACTGACGGCGATCATGTATCAAACCCATCAGGAAACAGAAGAGGTCTCGGATGGTCACCAGCTCACGTTCGGATATGGACTGATAAAACGAAATCAAGTCCTGCAAGCGCGTCCGAGGCTTCCTTCCTTGAGATTGAAACAATGTCAACGGCAAAGAGCAAAGGCTCGCGATGGCCATTTGATAGTCATCGAGGTTCAGCGAGAAACTACCCGCGCCAAACTTATATCCCCAATCTCCATACCACGGATGGCCTTTAACCACAGCATGAAGCAAACGGAACTCCAGCCCGTTCTTCTTCGACACGTCCATCACGCTGACCTTTCTGCTCACCCAAAGAAGCAGAGAACTTTTAGTTTACCACTGCATTGTATAACAAATAGCTATGGTCGCAGAAAAAAAAACCAAAAATCCCCACCTGACTCCCAGCATTATGCAGAGCCTATCCCAGAAGTTCATTATATGACGTCCCGAAAGCAGCCTCGATCCACCTTCTCTACCATTAACTCTAAGAAGATGGCCGTAGCCATTCGCATGAACCACACCATGCAACAGATGTGTTGTGTTGTCGAGCTGCTGATACATCCAGTCTTCAACATCTTCCGTTGTCATCACATGATTGCATGACTTGCATCTCCAGGAAAAGAAAAGAAAACAAAAACAACAATGAGCTATCTACCACAAATTGGCCAGAAACATAATGCAGTAACAACTTTCAACATTAAAAATGTTAGCATACACACTTAAAAATTCAATCTTGCAAGATTTAAAACAACTCAAAACGATATTTCCCCAGAATCCAACATCTAAGACAAAGCCCATATATGAAAAATCCGAAACAATCTCTACCTGGAATCAGTCATATGAAGGGCATCTCCACAGCCAGCACACATCTTATTATAGCCGGCGATAGAATTGCCATCCGATTTAATTATGAAATGGTACCGCTTTGCGCTTACTGGATTACTACTCCATCCTAACACAAACCCAAAAACACCATCAACAAATTCATCACCTTCATCCCAGAAAAAATGCCCGCAATTATTACATTAATTACAATCAATTAATCACGTTGTTCCCATAATTTTAATTATTTAAATAAACAAATAAATAGTCACAGTCAGCATCGCATGATGAAGACAATACTAAATCTTGGATTTGTTGCTTCACACGTTATCTTTGATGACTCATCCTAGAAAATCAATTGCGTCTAGAATCAAAACACCACGTGCAAAAAGACATTTCTAACCTCCCCCTGGACCGGTTACGGTTAAGGGTAGTGGAGGAAAAGGGCACATTATTTTACAATTTTATGCTAATAGGGGAGGGTAGTTTAGGGAAAAGGGAACACAACATCGAGAGTGTGGGCCCACTAGCTCACTTCTATTTTTATTTCTTTTTCGATTTAATTTTTATTATGGGCCTCCACTTTTTTATTGGGCTATGTGGGCCCCCACCTATAGATATTAACTCTCCACCTACGCACATTGAACAGGTAGGTCCCACCCCCACCTCCAGCTATTGAATTACTTAATCATGTTTAAATAAAAATTAAGCCTAATTACAAAATTAATTACAAAATGATGGGCAAATACGCAACGGCTAAAAATTAATTATGGTCACGCAATAAATAATTCAGTAAATATTTTCCCACCAAAATACGGAATATTTTCGACTTTCTCGTAGTGTTTTCCGCCTAAACCAAAAAAATTGAGCGCTTAAACTTCAAAAACCTTAAGAAATAATTTTTACAATTAAAAAGGAAAAAATTCTGGAATTAGCAGTGGCACGGCAACAATTAACAAAAAAAAATCAACTGAGTCAGCGCGCCTGACTCGGTGTTGAGAACTCACCAACGACGCGGCACTGGTCGCAGTAAACGGATCTGGATCTGGCGACGTCCTCCTCCACGACGTCTAGGCAGACGACGGCGGGTCCGCCGTCGTCGCCGGCCAGATCGCCGACGCGGAAGAGGATTTTCCAGGTGAGCAGGTGGGGGAAGAGCGACGAAGGGGGAGGGAGGAGCGCGTGCTTCGTCAGGAACGCCCTGACGGCGGTCCTGAAAGGCTTGGCGGCCGCCGGCGACTCTAGATCGCCGGCGCTGGGGAACGTGAGGAAGTCACTGAGATCGGCAGTGACTCGCCTCTTGACCAGCCTCTTGGTCGGCCTCCCGTTCACCACCATGGTTTTTCCTTCGGATCTCCGCGCGTGGGGTTACGGAAACGAGTCCTCGTCTCAGATCTGGATCAATCGCAGATCGGACGACCAATATTAAATACAAGTACAATAATTTAGTTTTGAAAGGGAAAAAATTTGCAGAAGAAAAGGAGGTTGAAGGAGGAGGAGAGGAAGAGGAATAGGAAGATCCGTAGGAAAAGGAACCGGAGGGGAAGAAGACGCAGAGGGAGATGAGAGAGAAAGAGAGAGGTAGAGAGAGAAAAGCGGAGGGTTTGTTCGGCGGGTTCGAGATTAGGGTTTGGTTGCAGTGGTTGGGATTTTGGGGGGCTTTTTTGTACTTTTATATTATTTTTAAGTTTCGCAATTTTCTCTCACTAAATTAAAGTCTGGGGGAATTTTATAAGTCGGTCTATAAATATAATTGAGAGAGGTGCATTTATTTGAATTTAATTTACTAACTAGGAAATTAATTTTGATGTGTCCAAATTCAAAAACAAATCGAATTAATTATAGATTTTCGTGATTCAAAATGAATTGAATATGTCAATAATCATATTCAATGGATATATATTGATTAATGAGAGGTTACTTATCAAGTAAGTTATGTATTTAATAATTAGTAGTAGTGGTGTTGTAAATTGATGATTGATGGGATGTGCATTGACTAAAATGCCCTCGTTGAAAAGTTTGAATCTGTGGCAGAATTGTAATAATTGGGGAGTTGGAGGGTGACACACTAAATAAACAAGGAGTGAGTCAGTATGACTTGGCAGGATGATTCCAGCCCATGTTTGGACGTGATTCGCCAAAATTATTTTAATTTTTTTATTTTATGTCGAAATATTTTATTTATATATTTTTTGCATATTTTGTCTCAATTTTAATTTTATCCCAAATCTTAAAAATATATGAAAAGAGAGAATATTATCTTTTTCCAAGACCATCTATGCATAAACCAATTTTAATGCGAAAACATTATGATTTTTTTATTTAAAAAGAATATTATGATGAGATTGAACAATATTAGATTTTAAAATATTTTAAGATAAATAATTTAATACTACTGAATAACCCTTTCACTAGAAATTAGCACATTTTAAGATAATTTCCTCAATATTTTGTGGATAAAGATATGGTTCGAAAATTGAGAAAAGTAATCTTCATTAAGAAAATATGCTATTTTTTTAGATAAGATAATAAAAGAAAATATGCTATTTTTTTAGATAAAAACAAACTATGCCGTCAAATCATTAATTATTACTATGACAAAAGTGAATAAATTAAATGAGAATAAAATTTTCAGACATAATTTGACATTTTTAAAAATGAAAATTATCTTCACCAATTATAAAACAAAGACTGATTTTCATTATACAATCATCCCAAAAATCAATTACTATCTCAATTTTGGAACCCTCAAATATTTTCCCAAATCTCCAACCAAACACCCTTTTAAATGTTTCAACTTGAAAAATGAACCCCTTTTTTTTTTCTATTTATTAATTTCACTTGTAGACTAGTAATAGTCATAAATGCTAAAATACCCCCTTTAATTTCGCTTGCAAATTAGTAGCTGTCATTAACATAAATTTGTAGCACCTTTAGTTTAGTAGCTCTAATTTTATGAAAACAATTAGGATGCCAACTTTTGCTCAAACATTTAAAATAAAATAAACTTTTTCCCGAACATGCCAATGATCAACATTGCTCATTATATATATATATATATATGAAGTATGAACACAACAAATCAACTATTATATATATAATGAAAGGTGATGTGTGCATGATTCTGGTGTTGTTGATGATGATGATAAGCTCTATGGAAGCTGCGGATGCTGGTAAATATACAGTAATGTACATATTCAGAGATTCATTAATAGACAACGGGAACAACATAAACTTTCCCGACAGTCTAGCCAAGGTCAACTACCTGCCTTACGGTATAGATTTTGCCACAGGGGCGACCGGAAGATTCTGCAACGGGAAGACCATCGTAGACTTCATTGGTAATTGTCCTAATTCAAAGTAGTTATCTCTTACATTCATTGTGATCATCATCATCCTAATGCACCTTGTTTCCATAGCCGAGCTGTTGGGGCTTCCTCTTATTCCCTTGTATGCAGATACGAGTGCCAACATTCTATACGGAGTGAACTATGCTTCAGCTGGGGCAGGAATTCTTGCTGACACAGGGCATAATTTTGTAACTAACTCATATAACTAGCCTCTACTTCAAACTTCAAACACACACATCACATATTCATATGTTATATCATGATGCATGCATGCAGGATTCAAGGTGAAGGATGAACCTTGTTGTGGAGAGGTGTTTTGTGCATGATCCTTAAACACTATTATAGTATGTTATCTTTAGAAAATATTAATTATAAACTAATATTAGTTGATATTATATTGTTATATGATCATTTCTTTTAATTAATTAATAACAATGTTATTATTATTTTATATAAAATTTAATAATGTATATACATATACACACTATTATGATTATCTAATATGTGGAGTATTGTATGTGTCGATAATGGAATTTTATAAACTAGATAATTTAATTTTTACGATTGCCATCAATAATTAACCATAATATATAAATCAATGCAAATCGAATTTCAGCAACACACGTTATAATTATATAATAATTCATGTAATTTTTCTTTGTCAAATTACTAGTCCCTTGTTGCATTTTTTAAAGTAGTATTTGATATAATTATTAACGCACAATATACATTGATAATTAATATTTGTGTGTTGTAAACATATGAGAAAAGTAAATTATATTACTCCATCCATTTCATTATATTGTTGTTTTAACTTTTTTATTTTGTGTCAAAATATTTGTTGTTTTATATATTTTCACACACTCTATTTTATATATTTTCACACACTCTCTCTCAATTTTACCACGGGTTGAAATTTCCTGTTACACTTTCTTGTTTGGATATTTAAGATTTGTTTGTTTAATGAACTTGGAAACAATTGTGTCGATATAATTTAAAATGTACGTATGCTAAATCTTGTCTCCCGTATTTATTTATTTTTACTCACACATAGGGTGTGCAAAATCGAACCAAAATCAAAAAATCGAACCAAACTAAGCTATTTGGTTTGGTCATTTTTCTTTAATTTTGGATTGATTTTAAATATTAAAATCAAAATATAGTTTGGTTCGGTTTTGGTTTGAGTAAAAAATATTTTGGTTAAAACCGAACCAACAAAAATAAATAAATAT
This sequence comes from Perilla frutescens, assembly GCA_026008535.1. NCBI lineage: Eukaryota > Viridiplantae > Streptophyta > Magnoliopsida > Lamiales > Lamiaceae > Perilla > Perilla frutescens. Next base: position 77,274,388 of record BRKX01000002.1, on the reverse strand, counting down.
ATATATATATATACTATATTTATAATTTTAATATTTAAAGGGTATTATATACCTAGATAATATTAATAATTCTAATATTTATTTTCCATTTTCTAGTTTTAGAATTTTTAAAATATTTACTTATTTAATATATCATTTTTTATCCTATTGAGTGCATGTTATTTTCTTCAGGTATTATTGTTTCAGAAAAATAAAAATAATAATTGAAAATTCGGTTAAACCGAAAACCAAGCCAAACTAAACTAACCAAAGAATTATGGTTTGGTTTGGTTCGGCTATTTGAATTTGTTTAAGAAATTTTTTATTTGATTTTGTTTGTTTCGCTCAGTTTTGCACTGAACCAACTATTTGCACACCCCTACTCACACAACCGACCTGTATTATTAAGAAAATTCGAACTCGTGACCCAATATTAATTCTTATTCACATTCCAATAAATTTTCAGACATAATTTGACATTTTTAAAAATTAAAATTATCTTCATCAATTATAAAACAAAGACTGATTTTCATTATACAATCATCCCAAAAATCAATTACTATCTCAATTTTGGAACCCTCAAATATTTTCCCAAATCTCCAACCAAACACCCTTTTAAATGTTTCCACTTGAAAAGTTAACCTATATTTTTTTTCATACTTATTCGTACGTTTCTATTTATTAATTTCGTAGGTAGACTATTAATAGTCATAAATGCTAAAATGCCCCCTTTAATTTCGCAATTAAATTAATAGCTGTCATTAACATAAATTTGTAGCACCTTTAGTTTAGTAACTCTAATTTAATGAAAATAATTAGGTTGCCAACTTTTGCTCAAACATTTAAAAAAAAAAAAAACTTTTTCCCAACATGCCATGCACTCATATTCGGATGATATAAAATATAGGGTTAATTACTATAAAATACACAAACTTTGACAAGATTTGCAAATTAGACATAAACTTTAAAATTTTGCAATTAAAACACAAACTTACATTTTTTTGCAAAATAGACAAACTCAAGTTTTTCGTACTAAGGGAAAAATGAGAATTTGCGACATATAATTCATTTTCACTTATTAAAACCAATGCAATGCCATCTAAATCGAAAGGTGAACAATTTTTATGGCTTTGCAGTTTTCAAATTCAATTGATTTTAAAATTTTGCTCTGAATTTGTCTATTTTGCAAAAAAATATAAGTTTGTGTTTTAATTGTAAAATTTTAAAGTTTGTATCTAATTTGCAAATCTTGTCAAAGTTTGTGTATTTTATAGTAATTAACCCTAAAATATATAAAAACTTGTTAATAATATTTATTCTCAAGTATTATTATTCATTTTAATAAAGGGACATCTCCATGCTCAAATTATATATTTTTTTAAACAAATTAAAGCCAACATGATACGACACAAAACAATAACTTAATCGATAGAGTGAACGAATTTCATCCACACCGACCGTAAAATTATTTGTAGCAAAAGAAGAACACGTTTTATAGTTGACACTTGACAAAGAGCATGGCAAGAAAAGCATTTGAAACTAGAAAGGAAGCAATAACAATAAATGACAAACAAAAAAAAAGTGATAAAAAAAAGCAAGAAAAATGCTCAAAAGCAGCATTTGAAGCCTGTTTTTCATCAAGAATTGAAAAGGGTTGGGCATAAATTAGTTCATTAATCAGTAGCTAGTTTAACTATAACAAAATGCACATGATCATCAAAGAGATTGAATGCATAAAATTAATGGTTTTCATGTTAGCCATGATCATATTCATATCTTTAACTCATTCAAGCAGATTAATCATGGCTGCAGATTCACCTCAGGTGACTGCAATGTTTGCTTTTGGTGATTCACTGACTGATCCAGGCAACAACAACTACTTGAACTCATTCGCGAAGGCGAACTACATGCCTTATGGTGTCGATTTCTACGAAGGCCAGCCTTCTGGAAGATTCTGCAATGGCAAAACTTTCATAGATTATCTTGGTGAGCTAGTTCAAGATTTTATATTATGCAGAGTTATCAGCAATCTTGATTCATTTATGGCCTCAATTTTGTCGAACGCGTGTGCAGGAGAGCTGTTGGGGCTTCCTGTTCTACCTCCTTACACAAGCCCTTTTGCTAGTGGAGGAAACATTCTCAGAGGAGTGAACTACGCATCAGCTGCAGGAGGGATTCTTGAAGAGACGGGGCGAATTCTTGTAGTACTACTTATTAATATATGCACTCTTCTTGATCATGAATTTGAAGTTTATAACTGGCTGCTGCAGGGAGAGAGATTCAGCTTGTCTGAACAAGTTATAAACTTCGAGAGCACGTTGAGTTCGCTGAGGAGCCAAATGCAAGATCAAGAACTTGGCAATTATTTAGGCAAGGCATTGGTTGTAATGACTCTTGGCAGCAATGACTACATTAATAACTATATGCAGCCTTCGTTCTATGCAACTAGCTACATCTACACCCCTAAAGACTATGCTGATCTTCTCATTAATCATTACACGAGGCAGATTTTGGTTTGTGATCAAAGTTAATCAATGTCACCTAACCTATATAATAATTGATTCATCACATTTTTAATTAATTTTCTTGCTGCAGGCTCTTCACAGCTTAGGCCTAAGGAAATTCTTGCTGGGAGGCATTGGACCTCTTGGTTGCATCCCTAATCAGCTTGCAACGGGCGTTGCCCCACCGGGAAAGTGTGTTGCCTCCTCGAATGATGCAGTGTGCATCTTCAACAAGAAACTCGAATCTCTCGTTGATGATCTGAACAGCAAGTACTACAGCAATGGTTCTGTTTTTGCCTATGGTAATACATTTGGAGTATTTACTGACATACTCAACAATGCCAAGACTTATGGTAATTAAAATTAAACAATCTAACTGAGCTAGCCCTGCCCTTTTCATGTATATTCATCTAATAAATATACACATATACATGATGCATTGTTGCAGGATTTGATGTAACAGATAGAGGGTGCTGTGGGATTGGAAGAAATCGAGGGCAGATAACGTGCCTCCCGTTTTCTGTGCCTTGCAGTAACAGAAAGCAGCATGTTTTCTGGGATGCATTTCATCCAACGCAAGCAATGAATCGAATTGTGGCTCAACGGGCTTATTCGGGCTCCCCGTTGGATTGCCATCCAGTGAATGTACAACAGATGGCTCTTCTGTGAAATTTTACTTGCTGTATTGATTCATTGATGTGCAACAATTCAAGAGACAAACATACATATAATTTACCTATCTCTCATTTTAGTTATTGCATATGAATATACACATATGCATTGAAAGAGTAGCACCCGTCGCACCAATTAGATTGGTCATTTACACTCTTTGTAATATTTATTGTAAATAAATTCTTAATGGATTATATTATATCAAGGCATTTTATTTATCTTATGTGTTAATTATATAAGCATGTGATAAAATCCCTAGATCTTAATAAGTCATGAAACATGATCATGTGATGATTATGGAATATGTTTCTTATACTTAGATATTAAATTAGTTCCGAGTTATATAACTGATCAAGATGGGATATTGAACAGTTTAACTCGCACGTATGATACACACTCATAAGATGAGAATGTTAAATTCCATTAACATTAATGTGGTGACGTAAATGTATATACGTGGGTGCTTGTTAGAGAACAAGTTCACTGAACAAACCCATTAGAAATTCTTAAATGGAATTTATCGAAAATATGAATTTCTAAATTACAATAGTACACGGTTAGTCCTTTGACTTGAGACACCATAGTAATCTTGTATTAATTATATCTCATTTTGATATAGTCTCTGATTGCATGACAATCATAACGAGATTGTATTGGATGTTATATTAATTAATATGGAGATTAATGGAGTGGTCAATAAAGGATCTATTACTCGATTGTCGAGAGAATCTTCCAATTAATTTTCATGATTCATTATTCAGAAGACCTTGGCCAAGGCGTGATGAATATTGATTCATTAATGAGTTGATTGAATAGAAATGAAAATTTAATATTGGATTGATTTAGTTGTTCGTATTATTCCATAACTCAAGATCCAATCTGAAGATTAGATAATAGAAGGATCGTACGTGTATAACGATTTGTAATTAAATAGGTTTACTCGCTATTTCACCTAGTGCTAGGTGATCGTGCTACTTGCTAGATGTTCCCATGATTTGTAGGTTCTCGAAATTAAAGAGTTAATTTTGAGTATATTAATTTATTGGATAAATTGATAAAATAATATTTTATTCATTAAGTTGTAAATGTTACAAGCCTACTACTAGTACTAGTTGTGAACCTAAGAGGGTTACACAAATAGATTGGAATTGTGTCAATTGAATTGATTCAATTGTTGGATCCAATTAATTAATAGTGTTAATTAATTGAGACTATTTTTTATTTAATTGGATAAATTAAATAATCAATTAAAATGTTTAATTGGAATCAATTTGATTAAAAGTCTAATTCAAAATATTGACTAAATTAATTTGATTAATTTAATAAAGATATGAATTTAATTAGATTAAATGATTGTGCAAAAAACGTTTATTTTATTTATGGATTATGAATCCTAAATAATAAAAGAGATTAAAGATGGTCTTTAATTGAGTGAGAGAAAAAAAGAAAAAGAAAAAATTTTGACCTACCTATATTTTTGGTTGAGGCAGCGCCGCTGTGGTGTGGTCTTTTTAAGAAAAATTGTGATTGGTTTTTCTTCTTTCTTCAACGCCTTCTCATCCTTGTTCTCTATTTTTGCACAAAAAATATACCTCGTATTTTGATTACTAGCGAAATCAATATATGATATACATTCCAATCGTGTGGACCTAATAGAGGAGAGCCACTTGGATCTCTACGAGTAGACGAGCAATCGATTGCTACACACCCAACATCAACCGGATTGCGAAAAGGTGTGTGTGTGTCTATATGTGTATAAAATGATACGATCATTTTATTCTACATCATATTAATGTGAATCCGTTGATACGTGTATTATGAAATAAAATTGTTATTTCATAATTTTATAAAATTTTAATTTCGCTGCGTTTCTTTGATCGATCCCAACATGCATAGCATGGGCTCACTATAGAGCTAGAGCAGTTAGCAATAAAGTTGCATTAATAAACACAAATTAAATTTAGTTAATAACTAAATGCAAAAGTTGTATGTAGCTAGCTACTAAGCTAGAAATTAAGGGCTCAACTTCAATCAAATTTATTTTGGCACATCAATGATCAACATTGCTCATTATATATATATATATATATATGAACACAACTATGAGTGGAATGGAGATAGGAAACACACACAGACACACACAACAAATCAACAAATCAACTATTATATATACAATGAAAGTTGATGTGTGGATGATGACTCTGGTGTTGATGATGATCATGATGATAAGCTCCATGGAAGCTGCAGATGCTGGTAAATACACAGCAATGTACATATTCGGTGATTCATTAACAGACGACGGGAACAACATAAACTTTCCCGACAGTACAGCCAAGGCCAACTTCCTGCCTTATGGTATAGATTTTGCCACAGGGCCGACTGGAAGATTCTGCAACGGGAAGACCATCGTAGACTTCATTGGTAATTGGCCTAATCAAAAGTAGTTATCTCTTATATTCATTGTGATCATCACCATCCTAATGCACCTTGTTTCCATAGCCGAGCTGCTGGGGCTTCCTCTTATTCCCTCGTATGCAGATACGAGTGCCAACATTCTATACGGAGTGAACTATGCTTCAGCTGGGGCAGGAATTCTTGCTGACACAGGGCATAATTTTGTAACTAACTAATATAACTAGCCTCTACTTCAAACTTCAAAGTTCAAACACACACACACACATCACATACTCACATGCATATATATGATTTTGATTAAGTAAATTGTTGATGCAATATGCACAGGGCCGCGTGATCCCTCTAGGAGAACAGATCAGCAACTTCAAGAAAACCGTGGCTCAGCTGAGAGAGCGAATGGAAGAGGAGGAAATGGTGAGCAAGTACTTGGAAAATGCCTTGGTTTTTATGGATGTTGGGGCTAATGACTACCTTAATAACTACTTGAATTTGAAAGCGGGTTACACGAGTGGCCTCCTCTTTACTCCTCAAGAGTTTGCAGACCTTCTCATAAAGCTTTACAGACAGCACATACTGGAAATCCAAGGATTAGGGCTGAGGAAGTTCTTGATAGTAGAGGCTTCACCTATAGGCTGCGCGCCTGTAAAAGCCACGAGCAACGGAGAGTGCAATTCCTCTACAAATAACATGGTGAAAATGTTCAATCTGAGGCTCAAACCTCTTGTCCAAAGCCTCAACTCAGAATTCCCGGGCTCAACATTCATGTTAGGCGCTTCGTTTCAAGTGTTCACTCACCTACGCGACAATGCTGAGGCCTACGGTACATATATTCTCGAATGAAATGAACTTTAGCTAGCAAGCTTGCTAGTTTATATGTTATATATATGTATCAATATAGATCATGATATGCAGGGTTCAAGGTGAAAGATGAACCTTGTTGTGGAGAGGAAGAGAATGGAGGAACAGATACGAAACCTCGGTGTTATCCAAGTTCAGTTCCATGTCCGAATAGAGAGGAGTATCTCTTCTGGGATGGAGCTCACCCTACTGAAGCAGCCAACAGAATTCTTGCTCACATCATTTACAACACCACACAATGGCAATGACAACACTTTTTTTTAGGAAAATGGCAATTACAACACTTTTTTTTAGGAGAATGGCAATAACAACACTTGCTACTACTACTAATACTACTACTTATTTTAATCAATAATTAATTGATTAATGATTTGTTGAGGCTAATAATGCAATCAAATAAAAAGTTTCAACTTCCCATGGAACACAACTATCTTATTAATAGTCTAGTTTGTGTTTGTGTTGATGTCATGTATGTTTATTGTTGGTTGTGACATTCATGAATGAATGGAAAATTATAGTTCATTTCAATTTCAATGAGTATTTATTTATTTACAGTTCTCTGTTGCGCATTTAGTGTTGTACTTCTTATTGCACACTCGATTTTTTATAAAAAAAAATTTCATTTTTTTCTTCGATTTCAACTTCTTGTACTTTAGTTTAATTTTACACTTGTTATTTAGGGTTAATCATATACCTAACGTGTATTATATTTTTTTAATATTTAAGTTATAGTTTTTAGTTATTAATTGGTTATTTGAAAATTTAAATACTAAAAAATTATAATAAACCATAACTAGAACCCTGAATAACAAGTATAAAATTATATTAAAGCACAAGAAATCAAAATTAAAGAAAGATAATTAAAAACAATCGACTGTGCAATAGAGAATGCAACAGATAAAGTGTAATAGACGATTTCGTGTGATTTACACAAGCATGATTTATGGAGTTAATTTATTTTATTATGGGAAATGCTCGTTTAATTCTAACCATATTGTTCAAATCCAAATATTATAGTATGTTATCTTTAGAAAATATTAATTATAAACTACAATATTAGCTACTATTATATATATTGTTATATAATCATTTCTTTTAATTAATTAATAACAATGTTATTACTATTATTTTATATAACATTTAATAATGTATCTACACATACACACTATTATCTAATATGTGGAGTATTGTATGTGCCGATAATGGAATTTTATAAACTAGATACAATACTATTATATTAAATATATAGATAATTTAATTTTATAAACTAGATACAATACTATTATATTAATTATATAGATAATTTAATTTTTACGATAGCCATCAATAATTAACCATAATATATAAACCATAGCATCATACTAAAAAAATCAAATCAAAATTCAGCAACACACGTTTTAATTGTATAATAATTCATGTTATTTTTCTTTGTCAAATTACTTGTCCCTTGTTGCATTTTTTTAAGTAGTATTTGGTATAATTATTAACGCACAATATATATACATTGATGATTAATATTTACGTATTGTTTTAACTTTTTTATTTTGTGTTAAAATGTATGTTATTTTATATATTTTCATACACTCTCTCTCAATTTTAATCATATCCCAAATTCTATTTTAGAAAAATATAAGTGAATGTGATTTTATGTAATATATGAGGGATGAGTATGTTCGTTCATAAAATTAATTATTAATTCTAGATAAAAAAATATATAAAACAACAATTAAAACGAAATGAAGGGAGCATAATTTATTTACAAAATGTAAAAAAAAAATCATTTAATATTAACCATTTAAAGTTGATGCAGCCCTCAAATTTATTTTGGCAAGTCATTAAAGTCGTGAGCTCATTACCACAGGTTGAAATTTCATGTTACACTTTCTTGTGTCTTACTCCGTGTTTCATTATCAAATTTATGATTTTAATAATATTTATTATAAAATAAAAATAAATTATAACATAAATAATCATAGTCAACATTTATCAACAAAAAAAAATGAATTAAAATATTATAAAACATAATTTTTTTTAAAAAAAGCCATAATAATGAATTATTAATTAGAAATCAAAAGTTAAATATTTAAAAATAATTATAAACCCTAATTGGGTGGGGTGAACCCTACAAACAATGATAAAATTAAACTAAATCATAAAAAATATAAAAAAAAAAAACTCTTGATTTGAAAGTATAACACAAAGAATATAACATAAAATTTCAATCCCGTTACCACACACACGATCAGACGCATCTTGATTATTGATGTATATTACAAAATTTATCAACTTGTGTTGCATTATAAAACAGTTAATTAATATGTATTTATAACAATAATTAAATGTGTCTATACACCTTTTGCCTAATTTATATTAGTGCATAGATTTAAGTATCGAAGGGAGAATTTGTGAAATTTGATAGTTTAATTGGGGAAAAAAACACGAATATCCCCCGTTATTTGGGTCATTTAGCTCTTTCGACCTTTTAAAATGACTCACATTACTCCATTTATGGATGAAAAAGTTAACACCGTTAAAAAATATAGATCAATATATATTTTTCTCATACACTAGGATATTTTCACCTACTTTTACACAAAAACTTGCACACTTGGTGTGTAATTAACCAAAGTTGCAATAAATTAATAAATTATAGAATAATAATAATAATAATAATAATAATAATATATGAAAAATTATATATTTATAATATAAATTGGGATAATTATAAAATTATTTGAATTTTGAAATTGAATCTGTTGATACCGTTTTTGTAGTGTATCATAGATTTAGGAATATTTGTTTTAAACGTGTTTTTGGAGTTTTTGTCTTTCTTGCAGGATAAATTCTGTTGAGAGAAATTAGGAGCATGTGGGACTTGACCAAGTCCAACGATCTGCTGAAGCCACGGTTGTTCCGGAAGTTGCGCCGGAAATATATGAATACAGTTCGTGGAGATCAAGGCTTAGTGGATCGGTTGCTTTGAGTAGGGATCAAGCAACGAGCTGTATATATATAGGGTTCAGATAGTTAGTGTTAGATAACGAGTTTTTAATAGAGCTTTTCAGATATTGTAAAGTTTTTAGTTCTCGTATTTATCCGTTTCTACTAGATATAGTTAAGACAACTTTAGTCCCAACCTTCTGTGAAGGAAGAGATAAAGTGTCTTAATATTTAGTGAGAGTTTATTTGGTAGTGTTTTTGTAATTCACATATTTTATATAGTGAAGATTTCGCCCTGAGGCACTTCGCAAGATTATAGAAATATAATCTTGTGAAAATTCCAATCCATTGTTTCTTTTTTAAATTTCCGCTGCGTATGCAAAGTTGTCTCAACTTTATACACAACTTTGTACACAACTCTTTCAGAACCGAGAGTTCGGTTTCTTCAATTGGTATCAGAGCAGACACTTGATACACTAAGTGGTGATCCTGTTTTCGTAAGCACAATGGATTGCACGAACCCGCTGTTCAACAAACCTCCCGTTCTAGATGGCATGAACTATTCCTTTTGGAAAGTTCGGATGAGATCATGCATCAAGTCAATTGATGCAAGAGCATGGAATGCAATTCAAAAAGGATGGACGCACCCCAAGACCGTGGATGCTGTAGGAGATACATGCCGTACACCACACTCAGATTGGAGCAGAGAGCAAAATGAAGAAGCCACCTTTAATGACAAGGCGCTCAATGCGATTCAATCCTCACTAGACGTTCAGATGTTCAAACTTATAAGGAATTGTGAGACGGCTAAGGAAGCTTGGGATATACTCCAGCAGCATTGCGAAGGTGATGTTGGAATTAAAGAATCAAGGCATCGGATTCTCACCACAAAGTTTGAAAACATGAAAATGGAAGATGATGAGTCCGTAGGAGACTACTGCAACAAATTATTGGAGATTGCCAATGAGTGCAATGATTTGGGTGATCCAATTACTAATAAGAGGTTAGTCTCAAAAACTTTGAGGACTCTAACTTCTCGTTTTGACATGAAAGTGGTTGCAATTGATACTGCTACAACTACTGGAGCTCTGGATTTCACCAAACTGATGAATGATCTGAAGACATTCGAGATGGAACTAAATGAAAAGGGTGGACAGAAGAAGAAGGGAATCGCCTTGACTGTTGGAACAACTTCAAAAACAACTTCAAAGACAACTTTGGCTTACATTGAAGAAGAAGATGAAGATCTTGAAGAAATTACTAAGAAGGATCCAGATTATGCTCTTCTCACCCGAAGAGTTAATTCTCTCATTCGAGCCAACAAAGGAAAACAACAAGTGGGAGGTAGAGAACAACGAAATCCTCGAAATGATGCGTTCGGATCTTTGGTTCTTTATGACAGGCTCATCTCACCAGAAAAGGAACCAAAAATCATTAGGCGTGCTGCATCTAATCACTTCCGACCTAAGGAAGTAACGGACTTCTCTACAGTTCAATGCTATGAATGTAAGGGCTTCGGACACTTTGCTAACGAGTGTCCCAACACATTTCGCAAACTAGGAAAGCATGTCAACTTTCTATCCCTTAGTGATAGTGAGCTTGACACCTCAGGGATTTATGTAGAGGAAATTCCTAATGATCCACCAACTGAGCAAGCAGCCTTAACTGCATTATGTGTTGAAGAGGACAAGTCAAACTACACCGAAGTTGAGATAACTTCAGACAGGTATGATGAGTCCTACTATAACACTATTTTCTGTTTCAACACTGTTGTATCCACTGCAGAAAATGAGGAAGAAGTCACGGAAGAGGAAACTCTGGAGTTACTGATAAAGATGCAGGAACTTTACAAGGAACTGTATGTCAAATGGTCCAAACAGTGCAAAGTGGTAGATTCACTTAATGAGGAAGTTTCTGTGCAAAAGGCCTCACTACAAAAGCTGGAAGTCATGCTGACAAAGAAGGATGCTGAGTTGGACAACATGAGAATTAAACTCAATCATGCTGATGAAACTTTTAAAAAACCTCAACACGAGAACCTCAAAACTAGATGAAGTTCTGTCTCAAACTCAGATAACTTCACATGGCCTTGGGTATGATTCGAGTGCAAGACCTGCCTTCACTCAGATTTTGTCTACTCATGGCAAACCATTTGTGAAAGCCAAGGAAGTTCCCACAACTTCGTCAGCAAAGAAAAAACGTAGGAGGTACATTTGTCACTTCTGTTTTCTTCCTGGACACATTAAGCCCTTCTGTCATAAGTTTTTGCAGGAACGCCATAAGGAGATGCATTTGAAGAACCAAGCATCAATCCTATCCTCTCAAACAAAGGTGACAAGTCCAAGAAACTGGTATGGAGACCCAAAGTTACACCAACAGTTACCTGCCAAGTGATCTTCACTGCATCGACAGATAATGACTCGACCACATGGTATTTTGATAGTGGATGCTCACGTCACATGACAGGCTCCAGATATTATCTATCAAACTATCAAAGAATCAATGGCAGTGAAGTAACTTTTGGAGGAGGGTCAAATGGCAAGATTGTCGGACGAGGAACCTTGGACAGTCCTGGACTTCCAAAGCTGGCCAATGTATCACATGTTGAAGGGATGACTGCAAATCTCATTAGCATTAGTCAACTATGTGATGACAACTTCAGTGTCATCTTTGATAAAGAAAGGTGCACTGTGATGTACAACAATGGAAATCATGTGATCTCAGGGGTAAGGTCTTCAAACAATATTTATGAGACTAGCAAAAACAGTTGTTTAAGTGTGCAGGTAAATGAAGTGCAGCTTTGGCACCAAAAATTGGGACACACCAACTTCCGTAACATGAAGAATCTCCAAAGACTAAATGCTGTTCTAGGAGTTCCCAAGTTAAATATTGCAATTCCTAGCCTCTGTGAAGATTTTCAAAAGGGAAAACAAGTTAAAGCGTCGCACCCTGTTGTGACAACTTCTGATAGACCTTTCACAACTCAAAGCTGCTTCGAACTACTTTATATGGACCTTATGGGACCGGCTAAAGTTGAAAGCCTTGGAGGTAAGAGGTATTCCTTTGTGATTGTAGATGATCTATCTAGGTATACTTAGGTAAAATTTTTGAATAACAAAGGTGAAACATATAATTCCTTCTTGGAGTTGTATGCCATGATCAAAAAAATTTACCATGCTTGTGTCAAGAGACTAAGATCAGATCATGGGAGGAAGTTTGAGAATATTCAACTCCTAAACTTCTGCACGAAAAAATGAATTCATCACGAGTACTCATCTCCAAAGACGCCCCAGCAAAACAGTGTGGCCGAGCGAAAGAATAGAACCCTACAAGAAATGGCCACGGTGATGCTGCATTCAAAGAAGCTGGCTAAATGGTTTTGGGCTGAAGCATTAAATACCGCATGTCATGTAAGTAATCGAGTAAACCTAGGAACCGGAACCACAATGACATCATACGAAATTCTGAATTGTAAAAAACCCAACCTGAAATATTTACATATATTTGGTTGTGTTTGTTATATTTTGAATGATAGGGACTATCTTTTTAAGTTTGACCCTAAAAGTGACAAAGGTGTGTTCATTGGTTACTCACTTAACAGTCATGCCTACCGTGTTTATAACCTCAGGACCAAAACTGTAATGGAGAGTGTGATGTAAGGTTTGATGACTTGGCTAGTCTGTTTACTCCTACTGATGATACTAACGGTGTAATTGAGATTCAGGGAAATACAGGAAACACTGATGTAACACAAGTTGACCCTGAAGTTGAGCCCACTTCAGCAACAAACAAAGATACACCTTCCGATGAGCCTGACTCGGATACTGATCTTGATGATTCAACAACCCCAGAAGTTATACAAAACAGTGTTCGTCGAGACCCTCCCAAGAGAATTCGCAAAGATCATCCAATCGACCAAGTCATTGGAGATGTTCACGAAGGGGTCCGAACAAGAGGGAAAGCAATTGCTAACTACAAGGAAATTGTAAGGATGGTGTGTCTATCATGTGTCATACATGAAGTTGGCACAATTGTGTTCCTATCCTTGATTGAACCTAGGAATGTAACTGAAGCCTTAAAAGACGAGTTTTGGATTAGTGCAATGCATGCCGAATTACTTGAATTTGTGAGAAACAAAGTCTGGACACTAGTGCCCAGACCTTCTGGAGTTAATGTTATCGGGACTAAGTGGATTTTCAAAAATAAAACTGATGAGTTTGAAAACATCATTAGAAATAAGGCTCGCTTAGTTGCCCAAGAATACACTCAAGTAGAAGGCATAGACTATGATGAAACTTTTGCTCCAGTTGCACGAATAGAGTCAATTAGGCTTTTGTTTGCTATTGCATGTTACCTTAATATCACCCTTCACCAGATGGATGTTAATGCAGCTTTTCTCAATGGAATCTTGGAAGAGGAGGCATATGTGGAACAACCCAAAGGATTCGAAGATCCCTCTAAACCCGATCATGTGTACAGACTACACAAGGCTTTATATGGACTAAAACAAGCTCCTAGAGCTTGGTATAGTCGTTTGACCGAATTTTTGCTTGATTTTGGTTTTTACAGGGGACATGCGGACAGGACACTTTTTCTCAAAAAGGAAAACAACTTTCTAACCATAGCCCAAATTTATGTCGATGACATAGTGTTTGGGTCAACAAGTGAGAAAGCCTTGAAGGAATTTGTGGAAGCCATGTCAACCTCTTTCGAGATGAGCATGGTTGGGGAACTTAGCAACTTTCTCGGCCTTCAAGTCAAGCAAAAAGAAAACGGAATGTTCGTCTCACAGACGAAATATGCAAAGAATCTTATGAAGAAGTTTGGACTACAGAATGCAAAACACATGAGATCCCCCATGAGCACAACTGAGAAATTGTCAAAGGATACAGTTGGCCCTGAAGTTGACCCAACGTTGTACAGATCGATGATTGGAAGTCTTCTGTATCTGACTGCAAGCAGGCCAGATATAATGTACAATGTTTGTGCATGTGCTCGATTTCAATCCTGTCCAAAGGAAGAACATCTGAAAGCTGTCAAGAGGATCATTCAATATGTTGCTGGCACTTGTGAACTAGGAATTTGGTTCACAAAGGACACAACTTCAGATCTTGTGGGGTACAGTGATGCTGACTAGGCTGGAGAAACTGATGATCGAAGAAGCACAAGTGGAGGATGCTGTTACCTAGGCAACAATCTTATCTCCTGGCACATCAAAAATCAAAATTGCATTTCTTTATCCACAGCTGAGTCGGAGTATGTAGCAGCTGGAAGTTGTGCAACACAACTAATTTGGTTGAAGTCGATGCTGGATGATTATGGCTTGGAAATCAATTCCTTGGTGATGCTTTGCGACAATACAAGCGCAATCAACCTTGCAAAGAACCCCGTCCACCACTCAAAGTCCAAACACATCTATTTAAGGTATCACTTTATTAGAGATTTAGTCGAAAATAAGTTATTAAAGTTGGAGTTCATTAGTACAGATTCTCAACTGGCTGACATTTTCACAAAAGCTCTTAGCTATGAGAGATTCTCATCTTTGAGAAAATCTCTTGGCTTATGTTCTATATAATTTCAAAAGTTAAATCAACTGTTGCCACAACTTTTGATATATCATAGTTGACTGTGAAGTTGAGCAGATTCGAGGATGAAAAAGCCTGTAAAAGGTGAAATCATGATTGTTCTTAAAAAACCATATAACTGGGTCAAAAACCTCATATAAGTGGTTTTTATGAGATTCTCTTGATTATACATCTATTCACCATCTGCTCTCTTCTTGAAAAGTCTTTTATGATGTGTCAAAAGTGTTCTGAATATTTCATTCTCTATGACAACAGTTGTTCAAATTAAAAAAAAAAAGGAAAATTGAAAGTCAGTTGAGTGAATCCGGAAGTATATCCTACTCTATCTTTAATTTCATCTTTGACTATATCTTTAATTTATTTGATCCCTATTTTTGTGGCGGGACGAATCTGTTTGTTAGACTACTCATTTAAAATTCCCGTCTATTTGCTAAGTCTGTTAAAAGAATATCCTTGCTCCACTATTCACAAAACCCTCATTTTTCTTTCATTTCTTCAACCGTTCATCTTCCAAAAGCTCACGCTCTCTCTCTCTCTCGAACCTTCTTCAAAAATGACGCCGGAAAAAATGAAGCAATTGGAGGAATTCATGGCGGATCCCGAAGCTTTCGCTTACCTCCGCCACCTCTCGACGTTTCCACCGCAGCCATCTCCTCCCCGCTTTTTGGCACCTAATCCTTTCCGTTTTCTTTCACCGGAAACCACCCCTCTTCTCCGACCCAGCATCTTGCTCTCGTCTTCACGAGGGAATGCTCCGATGGAGATCTCTCCTGAGGTGGGAAGCTCGAAAATTCAGTCTCAGCCGCTTTCTCTCCCGGCACCGACTTCAATGCCGCACTTTGCCCTGTCACCGACGGCTGAGCAAGCGATTATCATCGCTCCGAGCGGTATAGTGATGTCGTCGTTTGATTTCCCGGAACTCGACACTCCAATTTTGGCCGAAGATCAAGAGGGCCCAGCCCCTCCGTCTGAGGAAGCCGCTCAATAAGGTGGTAGCCCTATTGCCGTTCCGTTCTCCCCTGCCGAAGCGGAACCACAGCCGGAAGTAATGCCTTCATCGACCCCCTCTCCTCCGACGAAGAAACCCTCTAAAACTCCTAGGGTTCCTCCCTCTCATCGTTCAAAGCGCATATCTCAAACAGGTCGTCCCTCTCAAGCTCTCGAAGAACCCATCCACATCGATAGTGATGCCGAGGGTGCGGATCAATTGGGTGCTTCCTCTGATGAATCTACTGAAAAATCGGCCTCTCATCAACTCTCAGAAGCCGATGAGGACGAAGAGCTTGAAGAGGAGGTTGCTGTCTCTCGGAAAGGGAAGAGGAAATTGCCTTCCTCATCGCCGTTGAAGTCGAAGGGCAAGTCAGTCAAGAAAGTCAAACGGGGAGTTTCTCCGACCGAGACCGACACCGATTCTGACTCTGAGCTTGAGGTAAATAAAGCTTTGAATGAATGTTTTTACAATGATGCTGCTAAGAAGACTTGGGATAGTTTTAGGAAAATGGAGTTCATTAATGATAGGGCAGTTGATTTGAAGGATTTTGCACAATATAATTTGGTGGATTTTCTGCATAAAAGGAAAGTTTTTAGAAGTGTTACCTATGTGAAACCCTATGTTGCTGAGATTGTGAAGCAGTTTTATACCAATCTCCTTGTTGATTTTGCTAACCCCTCCTCCAAGATGTTTGGTAAAGTTTATGTCCGTGGGAAGATTTTTTCTTTCACTCCCTCTCGCATTAACAAATTTTTAGCTGCTCCAAATGTTGTTGAGTCTGATGTTGAGGTTGATGAGGAGCTAGAAGTTGAGATGGAGAATCTGCTTACGGGTGGACATGCCGATGTGTGGACTGTGAACAAAAGGCCTAATCGCATAGCTTCGGTCCTCACTTCTCTTTTTGCAACTTTGCACAAGATTTCAGTGTCAAATTGGATCCCTACATCCAATACAACAGTTGTGTCATTTGAGCATGTGTGCTTACTCTACAAAGTCTTCAAGGAAGAGAAGTTCAACTTAGGCACTCACATTTTTAATGCTGTTGCTGAAGTTGCTGTGGCGAAGTCTACCAAGAAGTTGATCGTACCCTCTCTCATCTATAGCATGCTTGTTGAGCAAGGGTTGAAACTGAAGAGGAAAGATATTCTCACATCCAAGCTCCCTCTCCAAATTGTGCAACCTGCCTTCTTGAGTGAGAAGAGGCACAGAGATCTCCCGTGGATTGATGCCTCAACTGAAGAGGATCACTCGGTCGATTTAATGTGTTCATTACCTGTCTTTGTTTTGCAGGAGCAAATCGCCTTCTTTTCCTCGCAGATTGCTCTCCTTGAAGGGCAACGAAGGATATTTCAACGACTCCTTTCTTCCCAAAAAGGGGGAGAAGGTCCTAGTCGTCGTCGTCGCCAAGGAGCAAGTGATGAGGAAGCTGAAGATGAGGAGTGAGGGGGAGAAGCATGATGAAGAAGAAGACTGCAGTGTGTTGCAGTATTTTGTTGATGTTGATTGGATAACTATTTTATTTTCTGCACAACTTTCTGAACAACTTTTATTTTCTGCCTAACCCTTATATATTTTTGATTGCATGCAGATATGTATGCATTTGCTGTGAATATATTATGGTTATGGTTGTTTTATGTGTTGTGATGATATTGTGTAGATTTTGTTTTTATTTCCGTCTTGATGACAGAGGGAGTAACTGTTTAGCTAACATTTCTCTAAACTTTTCATAGTTGTTGTGATTTGATTGTGTTGCTTCAGGGGGAGTAATTGTAACTTTTGGATTTTGTTTGGTTTTGGGAAGAAAGCCAAAAAAGAGGGAGATTGTTGATACCGTTTTTGTAGTGTATCATAGATTTAGGAATATTTGTTTTAAACATGTTTTTGGAATTTTTGTCTTTCTTGCAGGATAAATTCTGTTGAGAGAAATTAGGAGCATGTGGGACTTGACCAAGTCCAACGATCTGCTGAAGCCAAGGTTGTTCCGGAAGTTGCGCCGGAAATATATGAATACAGTTCGTGGAGATCAAGGCTTAGTGGATCGGTTGCTTTGAGTAGGGATCAAGCAACGAGCTGTATATATATAGGGTTCAGATAGTTAGTGTTAGATAACGAGTTTTTAATAGAGCTTTTCAGATATTGTAAAGTTTTTAGTTCTCGTATTTATCCGTTTCTACTAGATATAGTTAAGACAACTTTAGTCCCAACCTTCTGTGAAGGAAGAGATAAAGTGTCTTAATATTTAGTGAGAGTTTATCTGGTAGTGTTTTTGTAATTCACATATTTTATATAGTGAAGATTTCGCCCTGAGGCACTTCGCAAGATTATAGAAATATAATCTTGTGAAAATTCCAATCCATTGTTTCTGTTTTAAATTTCCACTGCGTATGCAAAGTTGTCTCAACTTTATACACAACTTTGTACACAACTTTTTCAGAACCGAGAGTTCGGTTTCTTCAGAATCATTCAATGATGAATTCTACCGATATAGATTGAATATTCATTTTTGGTGATTTAAGATTTATGAATTTTATATTTGCTTAGATTCTCATCTTCAAAAGTCATTATACGGTGATATTAGTTTATTTATTGGTTCATTTTATGGGTTAATTTTGCCATTGAAAATGGAGTTGAACAGTTAATTGTAAATTTGAAATACATAAATAGTTTTAGATTAAAATAATTTTATAAATTATCTCAATATATATATATATATTATAAATATTGAATTTATTATTATTATTATTATTATATTATTATTATTATTAAATTTGTGGGTGTTTGTTATTTTATTAATTATTACCCATAATTTATTAATATGTTGTAATTTTGGTTAATTGTAAAAGTGTGTGTACAAATATGTGAAAAGATCATAGTGGTGTCGTGTGTTTTTTAATGGTGTAATTTCTTTCATCTACAGAAAGGGTAATATGAGCCATTTTAGATAATCGAGATGGCTAAATGACTTAAATAGTCAAAGAAAGGGCAATGTGAGCCTTTGAGAACCGTCTAGATGGCTACGCGACTCTTAACTCTATCTACATATGTTATATATGTATGGAGCATGGGCTCTCTCTAGATCTAATTATCTAAGGCAGCTAGCTAGCTAACAATCAAGTTGCATCAATAAACACAAATTAAAGTTAGTGAATCACTAAATACAAAAGTTGTATGTAGCTAGCTAGCTACAAGGTGCTAAGCTAGAAATTAAGGGCTCAACTTCAATTAAATTTATTTTGGCACATATATATATGATCAACATTGCTTATTATATATATGAACACAAATGGAATGGAGGTAGGAAACACACACAACAAATCAACAATTATATATATATATATATATATAATGAAAGTTGATGTGTGGATGATTATGGTGATGATGATGATGATCATCATGATAAGCTCCATGAAAGCTGCAACAACTGCAGATGCTGTTAGTAAATACACAGCAATGTACATATTCGGCGATTCATTGATAGACAACGGGAACAACATAGACTTTCCCGACAGTCTAGCCAAGGCCAACTACCTGCCTTACGGCATAGATTTTCCGACGGGCCCGACCGGAAGATTCTGCAACGGCAAGATCCTCGTAGACTTCATTGGTACATGATATGAATCAAAACTTACTAATTTGACATGCAAAAGTAGTTATCAATTTTTATCTTATATTAATTGATCAAATGTTGTTCATCAATTGATCCTTCGCCAATTCCATGTATAGCCGAGATGATGGGGCTTCCTCTCATCCCATCATATGCAGATACGAGCGCCGACACTCAATACGGAGTGAACTATGCTTCAGCTGGGGCGGGAATTCTTGCTGATACAGGGCACTATTTTGTAATACAACTCAATTCAAATTTCAAATTTCAAACTTCAAACTTCAAATTAACATGCGCATGCATCGGGGCTAATGAGATCTTCTGTTCTGAATTTGGTGTTCTGACCCGTATTCCGTGATCAAATTTATAAATTTTTCTTTCATTTTTTTCGTCGGTTTTAATTTATTATGTTTTATTTTAATTTTATAATTGTTTTCGGGGTTCACCCCACCCAATTAGGATTTAATTATGATTTTTTTAATTTTTAATAAAATGATGATTATGGTTGATTATTTTTAAAATATGACTTATAATTTTTTTAATTTCACTCTTCTGTTGAGAAATGTGGCTAGCCTGAGTATATTATAATTAATTTTTATTTTTTTAATATCTATTATTAAATTTGTAAATTCGATCGTAAGATACGGCTTAGAATACCAAATTTGGAATACAGGATTCGATCCTGCATCAGGTTCGTCTTAAATATTTAGGGGCCTGTTCTTATTTTAAAAATTAGCCCCCTAATATTAGATACAAAAACCACTTAATTTTAATTTTAGTAATAAATTTCAAAATATTAGCACATTATAATTATATTCTGATAAGGTTAAATTATATTTTAATGCCTATATTTTGGACATTTTTTCAAAAATAGCCAACGTTTTCAAAATTAATAAAATAGAACCGACCTTTTAAATTTTTTTACAAATCTACCATTTTTTTCATTTTTGCACCCCTAAACATAATGTAATTGATTGTATTTAATTTTCTTAAAAAAGTAGGCACTGTTTCATTAATTCTGAAAAAGAAGACAAAATGTAGGCATTAAAGTACAATCTACCCTTTTAACAAAAAATGAGATAAAAAAAAATTCAAACTACTTTATTTATATTGTCGGCATTCCATACAACCTCAAGTTAATATGGATAACATAATTTAAAATTTTTATTTATTAAAAAAGATACATGAATTTTTTTTCTTTTTTTGAACCACTCTCTGCTATAGCACATTTGGCACATCCAGTTAGCCGACCCTGACGTGCAGTGGCGGAACTGGGGGAGCCATAACAATTTGACCCCCAGACGAAAAATTTCTGGTTTCTCCCCTGCTCACACGCCAGTTGAAATCTTATATTGCACATTTTGTGTTGCATTCCGTATTGCACACTCGACTTTCTTAGTTTTTTTTTCAATTTTTTTCCTTGATTTTTATTTCTTATGTTTTAGTTTAATTTTAAACTTATTATTTAGAATTTATCAAACCCAATTAGGATGCATTATAATTTTTTATTATTTAATTTAAAATTTTGAATTATTAATTGATTATTTAAAAAATTAAAGACTAAAAATATATATAAAACTCTAATTGGGTAGGATGAACCCTAAATAATAAGTGTAAAATTAAACTAAAGCATAAGAAATTGAAATTTGAGAAAAAAATTGAAAAAAATCTAAGAAAATCGAGTGTGCAATACGGAATGCAATACAAAATGAGCAATATACGATTTCAAATGTTCACCCGAATGTATACAACTACACACACACACACACACACACACACACACATATATATATATATATATATATTCTGCAACTATAATGAATGAATTATGGATCAATGCAGGGTCGAGTAATCCCTCTGAGTGATCAGATCAACAACTTCAAGAAAACAGTGGCTGAACTGAGAAATCGAGCGCAAAAAAATGAAGTGAGCAAGCATTTGGGAAATGCCATAGTTTTTGTGGATATGGGAGCTAATGACTACCTCAATAACTACTTGAAACCGGGTTTATACCCGAGCAGCCACATATACACTTCTCCAGAATTTGCAGATCTTCTCACAGAGCAGTTCAGACAGCAAATTCTGGAAATCCGAGGTTTAGGGCCGAGGCATTTCTTGATCGCAGAGGCTTCGCCTATCGGCTGCGCGCCGGTGAAAGTGAGCAACGGCGAGTGCAACTCTTCCGCGAACACCATGGTCAGGATGTTCAATCTGCGGCTCGAGCCGCTTGTCCGAAGCCTCGAATCGGAATTCCCCGGCTCGGCATTCGCGCTGGCCCCTTCATTTCAGGTGTTCACTCAGGTGTATGACAATGCTGAGGCCTACGGTGAGATTATTTAGATATATCGTAGATATACGAGCATGACTTCCGTGCACCAACCTTTATTTGTGTCAGTATTTCAGACGGCGCGTGGACCTCACGCGCCCTTCTTAATTTTTTTTTCCGATTTTTTTTCTCGATTTTCTATATTTTCTTTTTATTCTTTTCCCTAAAATTTTATAAACTAGAATAAAATTAGTAAACCCTAAAATTAAAGTGAATCGATTTAATTTGTTTTGAAATAAATATAAATTTATAACATAAAATGAAATTAATAAACTCTAAAAAAACACAAAATAAACCCCTGAGAAAATCCTAAAAAACACAAAATAAACTCTTAAGAAAATCCTAAAAAAACATAAATCTCCTTAAACTCTATATGTTAATTCAAATTTTGAGCGATAGTTTTTAGTGTTACTGTTGATACTGGTTGACCTGAGTTTTGACTCACCCATCTGTAATATGATTATGATATTTTTTAGTATTACAGTTGATAATGATGATGCAATATGCATGCAGGGTTCAAGGTGAAGGATCAAGGTTGTTGTGGAAAGAGTGCGAATGGAGGAACAAAACCTCTGTGTCTTCGAAACTCAGTTCCATGTCCGAATAGAGATGAGTATCTCTTCTGGGATTATGCTCACCCTACTGAAGCAGCCAACCGAGTTCTTGCTCGTCTCATTTACAACACTACCCAATTGCCATAACAACACCAACCAATTAGTAATTAATTATTACCATTAATTACCACCCTTATAATTACTCTTAATGGGTTATTGCAGAACACAACGTTTGCACTATTTTGTAATTTTCACACATTTAAAAATTTGCAATTCGTATCACAATTTTTAATATTTTTGTAATTGTGACATCCCAAATATTAATCTGACATAAAATTACGTTTTATGAAGATGAAATCGATGGAGAATCTTTCTGTATACAGGGGATATTACAATTGCAAAAATATTAAAAATTATGATATGAATTATAAATTTTTAAACATGGGGGCAAAAATTATAAAATAGTGCAAACATTGAGTTAAAATATGCAATTAACCCTTACTTTAATTAGTGTTGATTTGTTGAGGCCAATGCAATCAAATAATTAATGGTGTAGGGCAAAATAAGTTTGTGTAATTGTGTTTGTGTTGATGTCATGTATGTTTGTTTATTATGATATTCATGAATTTCGTCTAATTAATAACTTGTTATTGGATATATTTTTATATGACATTTAATAATTAATGTATCTACATATACATGCTATCTAATATATGGAGTATTATATATGTCGATAATGGAATTTTATTATATTAAATGTATAGATAATTTAAGTTTTATGAATGCCATCTACTATTAACCATAATATACAAATTTCATCAACACATGTTTTAACTTTTAAGCACATATAATAATTTATGTAATTTTTCTTTGTCAAATCACTAGTCCCATGTTGCAATTTTTAAGTTGTATTTGACATAATTATTAAATGAGTAAGTATGCATAATATATGCATTGAGCGTTTAATGCTGGTGCAATTAAAACAGTTAATTAAGATGTATTTGTATCTAGGGCTGTGCAAAGACCGACCAGACCGAAAAGATCGGATCAAACCGCTAAAAATTGAGCTATTCGATCAGTCTAAATATAAATAGACCAAATATTTTATCGGTCGGTCCGATTCTGAGAAAAAAATAAAAATGAACTGACGGACCGATCGAATAAGGATATTATATTATTAATAATTTAATATCATATAATAGATATACAATTAATTATATCATATAAAGTATAAACTATTAAAAAAATGTAGAGTCCTAGATAGAAGGGTGAAACTCTAAAACTTGCATTTTAATAAATTGATTTTATTAATAAATTGAATTTATTAAAATTTAGGGGAAAAAAACAAAGAATTCAGTCGAACCAACCGAAAAATTCTGTCAAATCTTCCGTCCGATCTTAAGACCTTATTTGATCATCCGGCCAGAAAAAAAAACCGGTTCTCTCTTATTGGATCGGACCGACCGTTTGTGGAGCCCTACTATTTTTACACCATTTTCCTAATTAATATTAGTACATTAAGCATCGAAGGTTAAACCGGGGGTTTTAAGAGAATTGGTGAAATTTGAGGGTTTAATTGGAAAAAAAATCACTATCCCCAAACACGAATGAGAGAGAGATGAGAGAGAGAGAGAGGGAGAGAGAGAGAGAGAGAGAGAGAGAGAGAGAGTAAAATATCAGCATCTATTTGCTCACTTGAGAGGCCGCTCTGATTCGGGATTCCCAATACACCTCTCTCTCTCTCTCTCTCTCTCTCTCTCTCTCTCTGGATCGAATTTCATTGTTGGAATTGAACTCTTCCTGCGGCGGCGATACATATATATACTTGTATTGGTGTTGTGGTCGAAGCAAAACTTCATCTGAAGGCGGTTCATTACCGCAATAAGCACGAATAAGCCACATGGAGCCTCCGGCGATACAAGAGGGCGGCGGCGGCGGCGGAGGAGCAAGGCGGCAGCAGCAGCAACAGCCCGGAATGAGCCAGATGCTGACGGGGATAATTAGGATAGCTGTGTTCTGGTACTTCGCCTCCAAATTCTTTGGACCTAAGCGATCGCCCACTCAATCCTCTCACCAGATCTCCAATCTCTTCCACAAAGGGGAATTTTTGGTTCGTCTATTCTCTCAACTTGTATTGTTTCTATATTCCGATTGGAACTTATTGATGTTTGGAATTGGAATACTAGTTCGTAGCAACCATGGTCTAAGGGGGAATTGTTTGTTCTACATAATTCATGATGCGTTCTTGTTCGTCGATTTCTGAAGCGTTATTGTATATGCTTTTTTTTTGGGTTCATTGATGACTATGGTTCTCGACACCATTCATATATGTTGTTGGAAAGGCCAATTCAATGCGTGCAGAAGTTGTGTTGCCTTGTTCCTTAAATAATATATAATCTTTTGATTGATCAGTGGATAGGAGGGAGTGAATTCTCTCTAAAGATTATTCCAAAAATCAATCATTGGATGAGCCAGGAGCTGGTTCACATGATGCTATATTATCATTTTGTAGACATGTATAAGATATTTTTTCTTTTGGGGCTAACAGCTTTGCTCTGTTTAATGGAAAGTCTAATATGTGTACATAAACAAACTTTCTAGGTCCACACTTTACACATAAATATAACAATCATTCTGCATCCCTATGACCTTGTATTCTCAGATAAAAAAAAAAAAACCATTTCTTTGTTTTCAGGACATGTGGTTGTACCTATCCGAGCAAGATAAATTTAGCGACTTTGGCAGTGAAGCTGCCCTTGCTTGGCAGGAGACGAATATACCGTATGCAGTTTGGACTTCAGATAGTACCAGAACTCTGTCGTTGAAGTATCATCCTACTGAGGTGCTGGTTATTCTGCTAGTGAACTTGATTCCAAGATTCATGATTTCAAACTAATTCACTCATGATTTCACACTCTGATTCACTATGATCATTATTAACTATTCCCCTGTTGTCAGGCCTTAAAAAACAATGGGAGTCTATATGCTCATGTTTTCTTTGCTAGGTCTGGCTATCCGCCAGATCCCAAGGATCCTGAGTACCAGCCATTGGCTGCTTTCGGGCGGACCCACCGTGAGATTTTTTCCTGACTATGTAGCTTTGTTTTGCACACTGCCATCACAATGCTAGGGTTGTTTAAAATCTAATAAGATTTTGCTTACATGTATAGCTGTTGTTATATATTTGCCCAAGTCAAGGGCTGACAAGAGGAAGAGTCTGTTGGGGAATTCAAATGAGTCTAATGATGATGGAAAGGTTTCTGAGGTATGTGTGCTGTTTATCATTAAATGATTTATTACTACCTAAATTGTTCATGTTTGTTCCTTATGAGTTTCAATGCGAGCCTTTAATACTAATATTGAATGTTTAAACTGTTGGGAGTTTCCTTTGGCATTGCACCAAGAAGTTTATATCTGTATAAAGAAATCGATTTTGCTTCAGGTAGCCAAAGATGAACAAGTGGAGGAGAAAGATGAAGGACCGGTGGAATGGAAGTCATACTGGAAGCCCAATATAACCATAAATCTGGTTGATGATTTCACAAAGTATAATTTCTAAACATTTCATCAACTGCTTATTTTTTCTGTTTTTTCGTGACTGGTATTGATTAATATTTTATAGGCTTATATGAATTACTTTTATTGAGATGCTATTTCATTATTTCTTCTTGATAAGGTTCCTATTTGGCAAAAGTGCTAAGCAATTGTTTTTCCCTTTTTCTTGACAGATATCCACAGAATGCAATTCCTCCAAATATTGCTCCTTGTATCCTTGACTGCACTCTTTAAATATAATTCTATCATGTTGTAGGTCCTTAACTGGTGTTTTTTTAATTACTTTCATTCACTTGCTCAACTGAAGTGATGGTTCTGCTGGGCAGTTGTTAGGAAAAACCCGATACATGATTTTATCAGAAAGGTCATGTATCTTATATCTGAAATTAAGCACACTCTGTTCATCAATTTATATTTATTCTATATATGGTACACCAATAATATTATCCAGCTTTTATTCTCGTGACACCTTTGCTTTCTTCTAAACTATTGGTTGCAAGTCTACATACATTGCAATTAGAGAATATTTGTTCCATGTATACTCAGTACTGATTCGGTCAGACTTTTCTTTATTTGATAATTACCTACAATTTGCATAAGACACATTGACCTACCTTTTTTCCATAGCGTTTTTGTTTGCTATGACTAAGCCTGTACCTAGATTAATATATTCATGACTGATTTACTAAGTTTAGCTTGAATATTGTTTACTATATTCTTTATAGTTTATGGTTCTTGTGTAAGAATCGCACTTTCATCTTGAAACATCTCATTTTTGTTACTTAGTGACAGTCCCTATTCTGAGGAAGAGCTTAAAGTTATACTATCTGTGTACCTGTAATTGGGTGGTTGATTTGCAATTTAAACCGTAAAAGCTTTGCATCTATTCCCTGACTTGAATTATTAGACATGAACATTGAGCCTACTACAGGAAACTATTACCCGACTGTCTTCTTCAATGAGTTTTGGTTACTTCGGGATAAGTTAATACAACTGAATGAGACAGTGAATGAATTGTCACTAAACCTGGAGCTTGCTCCTATCAGCATGACAAAATGGCAACTATTCCTACAGATTGACCAATCATTTCAGATTCATAGGAGTTATGGAAGCATGCTCGAAGGTGAAGCTGATGAACTTAAGGTAGGATTGCTATCTATAGATTGTTCTCAACATGTATAACATAGTTCTTTGAGAGAAATCTGTTTGGAGTCTCTCATGTTTATTTATCTACAAGGAATTGATATATTTTAAAGACAATTTAAGCACTCAATGTTATGACTTCTATAGTTCTTTATTATTGTATTGACATTTAAAGTGGGTGCCTAATTATTTGACTGTTTCTACAGAGAGTTTTTCTGGAAGGAAACCCTTATCTTTTGGGAATTACCATGATTGTTTCAGTTCTTCACTCTATCTTTGACTTCTTGGCTTTTAAGAATGGTAATGATATTTACCTTATTTTGTGCTCTTACAGTGAACATGCATCTGAACAACTACTAAAGCATTAATTATGTCTACAGATATCCAGTTCTGGAATAAAAACAAGTCGATGGAGGGGTTATCTGCGAAATCTGTTGTTGTGAATTTCTTCAGTCAGCTGATTGTCTTCCTCTACCTGCTTGACAATGACACTTCATGGATGATACTTGCTAGTTCTGGTATTGGCTGCTGCATTGAGTTCTGGAAAATAGGGAAAGCTATGCACATTGAGGTAATTCATTATAGTGTATGCTGAAGCTCTGATGTTTACTAGTGTAAGTTTTGGATAGCTCATGCTTTCCATCACTAATCATTATATTTGTTTTGCTTTTCACACAGATTGATAGAACTGGTATGATACCTATGCTGAGGTTCCGTGACCGTGAGTCATATGCTAAAAACAAGACGAAGGAATATGATGATATGGCTATGAAGTACTTGACATATGTCCTGCTATTTCTTGCTGTCTGTTTTTCTATATACTCTCTAAAATACGAACGCCACAAGAGCTGGTATTCTTGGATCCTTTCATCCCTTACAAGCTGCGTCTACATGTTCGGTGAGCATTTTGATCATATCTTCAGATTTTTCTTTCGTCTTTGTGTGTGTGTGTGTGGTGTAGCTTTATTATTACTAGTCCTGTGTTGCATTCAGCTTTGAGTCTTTGCCGTGTCTGAATCACCTATCTTGAAAAACTTACTTCTAGTGTATATGCCTCCGCATATCCTGTCATGGATTAAGATTCATACTAATTTGCTTGGGACAGACTGATTTCCCTTGTACAAGGATGTAAATATTTACCCCTTTGTGACAGCCATGCCTTCTGCTATTTAAATACTAGTTTCAGAGCTCTGAGAAGAATGGTTATTATGATGAATATGTTGCCTCATTATGTTGGGTAGAAGCACCAGCAAACAGTTAAAAATGCTCATGTTTCTATGAAGAAATTCCCTGTACCTCTTTTCTTGAATGGTGCCAAACCTATTGAAACAAGTTCGGTGAATTGATGTTTCCTTTCAGGGTTACACACCAGGTTGTCTTGCAAACGTAACCATATTCCATTTTCTCTGCTGCAGGTTTTATTATGATGTGCCCTCAGCTGTTCATCAATTATAAGCTGAAGTCCGTTGCCCATCTACCTTGGAGGCAGATGACATACAAATTCCTGAACACAATTATCGATGATCTCTTTGCTTTTGTTATTAAGATGCCCATACTACATCGGCTTTCTGTCTTCCGTGATGGTGAGTTGTTGCTAGGAAATTTTACTTATGCTATAAAAAAAAATCTGAGTCAACTGAAACCAAGCCTGTGCTGAGTTTATAAACTCACATCTATGGAGAGGTTGATTTTTCGTATGCTGATGACAGCAGAAATATAGTTTAAATTGGGATTTGTTAACGAGGAAAAAGGCGAGAGAAGTTTTGCCAAAGTCGGGCAGCTGTTAGTTTCTTGTACCTTGGTTCGTGTATCTAACCTTTCGACTTATTGTTGTGCAGATTTGATTTTTGTTATATATCTGTATCAAAGATATATGTATCCGGTGGACAAGAAACGTGTGAACGAATTTGGTTTCGGTGGGGAGGATGATGATCAACAAGCCTTAGTCAGCACAGATTCAACAGAACAAACGGAAGAGGAGAAGAAAACTAACTGAGTTAGTTGTGGCAGAAGCAAACTGATAGTGTGTAACTGGAACAGATTAGTTATGGGATTGTTTTCTTCTTCATAGTTATATTTATGAGGTTTTTTCTTTTAAATGTGATTTTGGATTTTGTTTTTCTTTTTTTATGAAAAGGTATTATTCCTTAGACTCCTCGAATCCATTTTTAGTACAGTTACTGTTGTAACTATTGTCCCCGTTTGGTGGCGAGGAATACCTACTAAGCTACAAGAAGATCGTCGTGTTAACTTTTCTTACCTTTTCAATATTTGCTTTAATGAGTTTGAAATAGTGTTAATTTTATTGATTTTGAAATAGTGACAATGTATTTTTCCTTTAATAAATACAAATTTATTTCACTATATTTTGTATGTACCTAGTACTGATTATCATGTCTTGATTGCCCTATCAAAATTATACTCCCTCTCTTCGTGGGGCTCCTTTGCTTGGGGGTATGCTATAAGGTTTGATATGTTTAAATGAAATGTTTTTTACTATATATAATATCAATATTACGTGTTTTGATGTATTAAAATATAAGCAATATATATATATATATAGTAAATTTCATTTTTGGTCCCGTTAGAACAGGGTCAAAACACTTGTAGTTTTAAAAGTTATTTTTTTGGTCCAATAAGATATTTTTTTTACAATTTTGATTCCATAAAATATTTTTCCGATAATTTTAGCCCCATAAGATATTTTTTCGATAATTTTAGTTCCAAACTAACAGAGAAAATAAACTGCCACTAAAATCAAAGTCGAAAAATGGCATCCTCAAGCACATTAACAATATTAAAATAAATACCAACAAAAAAAGTTCAAAGTATTTTCAACATAATATTAAACCATATCAATAAATACAAAAAAAAAAAACTCAACAAAATCATCATTTCACGCATTTTGACCTTGGCTTCAACGGTAGTTCACTTTCTCTGTGAATTTGGGACTAAAATTGTAGGAAAACTATCTTATTGGACTAAAATTGTCAGAAAATATCTTATGAGACCAAAATTGTTGAAAAAATATCATTTGGGACCAAATAAGTAACTTTTGAGACTAAAAATGTTTTGACCATATTCTAATAGAATCAAAAGTGAAATTTACTCAAACTCTGTATATATATATATGTAAATAATATATTATCTGGTTGGATGTACTAAAATTATATATAAAAATACAATTCATAAAATATCATTTAATTAGGTACCATATATTGTGTGAGTATCTATAATAGAATTTTAATTAATATATGTAAGAATATTTTAGTCTAAGATTTTTAATCATCACACATAAATGGTTTTCATATGCCGAGTTCTTGTATAATAATGATCTTAAATTTTACAAGCAAATACATTGTCACATGTATCTATCATTCTTCTTATACTATCTAGTAAGCAAGCCCTTAATATACCCTTATTTAATATTATTTCTAAATCAACTATCTTCATATTTCGAATTAATAAATAAGGCTGTATTATGAATTTTTTATATATGTAATTTTACTTTTTTTAACACCATTAAATACACACACACACACACACACACACACACACATATATATATATATATATTAATTGAAAAAAAAAAATACTGTAATTGTAATTGTGCGCGGGAAAAATGTCAGCGGGTCCCACTCATTCTGATTTTATATTCCTAAAACATATTTCAAAAGCTTTCACACCCTCCCTGAGGAAGCTAGAGAGAGAGAGAGAGAGAGAGAAGATGGTGAGTAAGAGGCGCAGAGAGAGAGGGGAAATGGCGGAAAGTGAGAAGCGCAGAGTAGAAGAAGAAGGAGGAGGAGGAGAAAAGTATGAAGAATCGAGAGCGCAGAGAATCAAGGAAAACATGGAGAGAATGAAGAGCCTCGGCATTGCTGACCTCTCCAACCAGCTGAAGCGTCGCCCTACCCCTTCCCCTTCTCTCCGCAAACCCAAGCCCTCTCACTCTTCTTCGAACGATCCTCCCCGCCGCTCTTCTAGGTTTCATCTCAATTTCAATGTCTCAGATTTATTTTTCTCTGATTTGGTCTTTGAACTGAATCAAACGTGGTCGGAGTTAGGTTGAAGGAGTTGCCGCCTGTGAGGTACTCGGAGAGGAAGAAATCTCCCAAGAAGGACCACTCCTCCAACTCCGCGGTCGAAATCCACATTCCAGAAGGTGAGAATCCTGAGATTTACACAGACGAACACGAGATGCTGTTGGGTGATTCCGTCGCTGCTTGGACTCTCTTCGTCGATGGATTTGATGAAGACGGCCAGCGTATGTACGATCCTCTTCTCGGCAGGTCTTGCCACCAATGCAGGTACTTCATTCTTCCTGATTTCTCACTTATAATTCATTAGTGCTGCGTTAATTGTATACAAATTTGTTCTCGGTCATCTACTGCTTTGCGATGAGAATTGTTGAGTTAATTTCCATTGTTAACTTCTTCACAATGCTGGCCTTTTTCTGCAGACAAAAAACTATCGCACTGCACACCGTGTGCAGCAAGTGCAACACAGGCACAGGGCAGTTTTGTGGAGATTGCTTATACATGAGGTTTTTCGAACAGACGATCAACTTTATGTGAATTTACAATCTAGATTTCATATATTGTTTGCGATCTAGATTAGAAATGTGTTTATGGATCATCATAAGAGCATAAATACCATTGATGTGGTAGTCGGAAACAGGGGAAATTCGACATATCTTTTGATCCTGATGGTATTTGTGTATCCTGTTTTCTTATCCCTTCATCACATATGATGGGATGAACAATAAGATTACTACATACCAGAGAGAGAACTCACTCAGAATAAATAGTTTTGCTCATTGTGAGGTTGCTAAAAGCACTAGATAGAGAGCATGAGCTTGTTCTGGTTTCAGAACTAATATGGTTCTATTGAAAAATGCAGGTACGGGGAGAACGTGACAGAGGTTAATCTGAACCAAGACTGGGTCTGCCCCGTGTGTCGTGGAATATGCAATTGCAGTCGCTGCAGAAGAGATAAAGGGTGGAACCCTACCGGAGCAATCTATAAGAAGGTAAATTTGAAAAAGTCTCTTGTTACCTAGCTAGTTCATATGTTTTATTTCAGCATGATACGTGGAAGGGAACTGTTAAGCATACGATTTGTCAAATTACAGGTAGCGAAGCTTGGTTTCAAATCTGTCGCGCATTACCTCATTCACACTCGACGTGAGGGAGCAATTGTGGAACATGAGGCTGCTGAAGGTTCAATTTCTGCTGATGCACTTCCAGAGTCAGGAGCCAAGGAACATGAATCAGCAGATGAGATTATGGAACTGGAAGTTGATGTTGACTATGAAGGAGACGATGACGGGGAAGAGCCTGATGATTTTGAAAGCTAAACTACTGGTGAGTAAGAAGATGAAATGAGCTTGCTTCTCAGCTACTAGATGGATTGATAGTTATAGCTACATTTTGAGGTAGAATGATTGTGAAGATACTGCATGTGCCTATAGTATTAAATAGTCTCCTAAAACAATGCTTGCTTAGTTTTTGTGAAGATTATGATATCTGATGATCTTAGAAAATTGCTCTACCTGATTAGCATCTGTATGCTTGCTATGCTGCCTTGTGAATCGGGACTCGAGCTACGAAGATGATTCTTGCTCCTAACAGGTAATAGCAGGAGTTGATGCAACACCATCTTATATAAGTAGCTCCTCCATTGCTGATGGTGATGCTCTTTTGTTTGTGAGCTTCATCATCCTTGGATATCAAATCACGTGTTGCTGTGCATTTTAGGTACTGCATTTGTAACGTGTGATCAAACGGATCAAAACTTTCTATCACGGGAAATTCCCTCAAGATTTTCTCTGTTTATGGATGAGGAATAATTCCAACTTTCATGTTTTCCAAACGCAGAAAATTCAAGAAATGTGGAAAGGGGAAATTAGCTCTAACTGGTGTGGTCAATTTGAGGGGGCAGAAGTTTTAATGGAGATGAAGATGGAAGAAAAGGGGAAATGGAGGTGTTGAGACTTCTCTTCTGCCTCAACTGTATGCTTTGTTGAGATTTCAATGAATATTAATTGTCTGGATATACATATACCCTAAGGACCAGGGGTTTTTGACATTGACTATTGGCTCCCCCTCTACATTTTAGATATTTTACGCATAAAATACCTTTAATTTAATCAAAATTTTAAAAAAAGAAGGCATAATATAATCATGATTAAAAAAGGTAAAATATATTTCATAGTGATTTGATGTGTAGGAAGATAGTAATTTGGGGGTAAATTCTACTGTGGAGGGGATGCATCCCCTCTACTATTTGTAGCCCATTTTTTCTATTTTCAATTTTTATTGACCGGCCGATAAAATAATTTTAGTTTCGGACTGTCACAATAGATATTTAAGTGTCACAATAAATAATTGAAGTGTTACGATATGTTAATTAAAGTGTCCCGATAGATTTTTTCGGCCGGTCGAAACTTTTTTATTGACCGGTTGATAAAATAATTTTAGTTTCGGACTGTCACAATAGATATTTAAGTGTCACAATAAATAATTAAAGTGTTATGATATGTTAATTAAAGTGTCATGATAGATTTTTTTGGCCTGCCGAAACTTTTGGCCGAAACTCTCGTTTCTGGATTAAAAAAAAAAAAGGGTTGCAAATAGCCCAAAAATGGTGGGCCATGGACACATGGCAGCAGCAGAAGCAGGGGATGCATTGCATCCCCTCCACAGTAGAATTAACCTAATTTGGGAGGGAGAGCGTTGATTAGCTGTTTTCCTCAATAAAAACAAGGAAAAGTCCGCACTTCATTTCAATTCTATAAGCAAAAGCATGCACACATTGGGCTGTAACTCGGTAAGGAATATTTAAGTTCGAGTTCGATTCGAACTTTTTTTCTCTTGTTCAAGTTCGACTCGATAAATGTTTATCATGTTTGAATTCGGTTCGAGCTCAGTTCATAAAATACTCAAAAATTTACTAAATGAGCTTGAGTTCAAACGCTTGAAAAAAAAGCTCGTTTAATTTACATATTCGAGATCGAGCTTGAAAAACATAGTTTATTTTATTTACACGTTTGAAATATTTATAATATTCATGAACTTGCTCGATTAAGCTCGAGTTTGAACATGTTCGCGAGTTAACCGAGCTGAATACTGCTCTGTTCGAGCTCGGCCCATTTAGAAAATGAACAAACTTTGAATGAGTTTTTTTCGAACCGAAATCCGAATAGCTCGTGAACGACTCTGTTCATTTACAGTCCTACGCACACATAATAGCATGTTATTTGAATGTCACAAAGTGTTGAGTGCAGACAAATCCACATTTTCAATCTATATAAACTTGTATATATTGTTTACATATTTGTAGACATAATAGTATCGATACTAGATGTTGCAGATAAAAAAATAGAAGATGTAACACGATTTTTACGATATAACATCTTACTTAGAAAAGAAGATGCTCTAGCATGAGAAAGATAGTCCCGTGGAATACGGAGAAGGCATGCCAATCAAATTAAATTCTCCCATTATAGCCTAAATTCATTAATTAAAATCCCAACCAACTAACTCCTAACATATATACCCCTCATAATAAATGCAAAAACCTGCCATATTTTCGTGTGGTTTGCAGATTATTGCATATTATCGAGATAATTCGTGTCACAAATAAATAAGTAATCATCAAATTTTTCCTCATATTTAACAGCAGCGTCAACATTCGGCATGATCGCAGCAGAAGACTTCACCTTCCCCGTAATCAGCAGCGGCACCGCCGTCAATCTCTCTCTCCTGCCGCCTCTCTGGAGAATCTCCGACGGCGCTGATTCCGACAAGGCGAGCAGCGGCGGCCGGCAGCGGCGGACGTTCGCCGCCCAAATCTTCAAGATAGATGAGCTAGGAGCAGAATCGGAAGCAGAAGAAGGATCGCAGGAGAAGATGGACTTACTGTGGGAGGATTTCAACGAAGAATTAATGCGGAGCTCCTCCGCCGCTTCTTCCGATTCCGATTTCAGTGGAGAAATTATTCGGCACCGTGACAGCGGCGGCGAATTCGAAACCCTAGAGGAGTGCGCTAACGTGCGCCAACTGAAATTAATCCCCGCGAAGCCGAGGAAGCTGGGATCGCTAGTGAAGGTGGTGAAGAATCTCTTCAACAAGAGAGCTTCTAATTGAGCAATCATCGTTCATAATTCATATACATCTCCAGACTGTTCTATTATAGATACATATATATGTATGTATTATACAAGAAGATTTGATTCTGTAAGTAATTCGTTTTCAGTTTTGGAAGAATTATGAGATCCATTATCCATCTCTTCCGATTATTTACCCCGCTCTCTCTCTCTCTCTCTCTCTCTCTCTCTCTTCTCTCTCTCTCTCTTTCCGGTTAGATAGAATGGGCCTAGTGACAAATTTTATTTGGGCCCAATTCCCCACACTGATGCTGGAGATAGAAAATCAACCAAAATAACTCGATGATTGACTCGTGATTGTTCATTTTGATTAGCTTAAGATTTATGTTCCATGGGTTAAAATTGAGCAAATATGCATTATGTATAAAGTATTAAATTACTTGAACTAGACTCATGAACTCGATTCAATAGGCAATCTAAAAAGTCAGGCCGCCCGAGCCCATGGGCAAAATGTGATGAGGCTATCCAGCCCGCTTTGGAAATGTTTTGGGTATATAAAATCATGGCCAAGCCCGATCAATATTCAGGAGGGGTCGGGCCGACCGTGGACCAAAAGTATTTCAAGTCTATAAAATCATGATCCAACTCGATCCAAAATCGAGTTGCGATGAATCACTTTTGCCACCTCTAATTATGCATAGTTCCAAGAGTAAAAAAAAAGGAAGAAAAAAAATCTTACAAAAAGATATATTCTTGTTGTGAAGTGTCACGTAAGTATTTGATATGGTACTTAAGTGTCGAGTAGAGATCCTTTAATTCCAATTTATGTGTGACAACCATATATCAACATTAAAATTGTATATTGTTAATAATATTTTTTATAAAAATACAATTTATTATATTATAACTAATCATAATTAATATTTATTTCTAAATATTTAAATTTTTAAAAAATTATATACCCTAAGTTTGGAATAATCAACCCCAAAATCAATTATATTAACAAAAAAATAAAAATTAAATATTTAAAAAATGAAAAAAAAAAAATTTTAAGATTTGACACACACAAATTGAGACTAAATAATCTCAAGTGTTAAATGTCATAATAGTTCCATTGTCATTCCAACGATGACGTAGAATTTTCTCTTGAAATGCAAATGCAATGCGTCTTACGTCACTGTACATGCTCCATCCTTAAAATTTGATTTAAATATAGGGAGTTTCTGTTTGCACCCCCATATTTACTCTTTGCACCATAGCTTCTCCATGCATCTCATTTTTTACTCTTTGCACCCCTAAAATTGACTATAATGCCCTTACTTAAAAAAAACATAAAATCTGAAAATTAAAAGTATAAAAAAAAATCGCATTCCGTTTGAAGTTGTGTATTCGAACATTCTGAATATGTTCGAAGTCTTCTGTTCGAGCATAATGGATATGTTCGAAGTCTTGTGTTCGAACGGTACTTAAAAAAAATCATGGAGTCCGTTCGGAAATTATTTTTCGAACATGCCATGTTTGTTCGAAAAATAATTTCCGAACGTGACTGGTTTTAAAAATTATGTATGTTCGAAAATAAAATTTCGAACAAACACGATGAGTTCGAAATTTTATTTTTGAACCACACTTAATTTTTTCTTTTTGAACAAAGGGCATTTAAGTAACTTCAAAACTATTTTATTTTTTCTTTTTTTCTTTTGAGGTGCAAAGAGTAAATATGGGGGTGCAAACAGAAACTCCCTTAAATATATTTGGTGAGAAAAGTGGCCCTACACACACATTGATTTATTCTTCTAGCTAGCGTAATCAACTAAAAAAAAAACTAAAAACTTTCCCCACTAAAATGTGGACAGCCCGAATTAGAACTTAAATGTGGACAGCCCGAATTTACCAAACTGGTCTCGGCCCGGCCCATTTGTCACGAAGCATGGATGACGTCATATGGGATGACGTAAGATTTTGATGACAATTTTAACAAATTGATTTGGCAGTCTCCCCACCTTCGTAGAAGACGCCCTCCTCTCTCAATCGTCAAACGCGTCTTCGCTACTGCAATTTTTATTTCTTTTTTATTTTTAAAAAGTACCAACTCCTCGTCACCTCACAACCCTTCGTCGTTTTGAGAAACGACGAAAATCGAGAATGAGAGATGAAATACGACTTTAGAGTTATTAAATGAGATAATACGTGGGTTAGTCCAAACTTTGTTCATCATATGGCACAAAATATGATTAGTTTTTATACACTATCTCACTAGCCCAGATCTAGATTGTTTGTTTATAGAAACTTGTTGTCACAATTCACAATATTAAAATCCATCAATTGAAAACCAATATTTTGCCAACAAGTTTACCTAACGAGTTCAAGAGATGAAATTAAATATACATGTGCATATAAAAATAAAAGAGGGAAGGAAATAATTAAAAATATTGGCTCATTAATTGGCCCTCGAGTAAATTTCACTTTTGATCCCATTAGAATAGGGTCAAAACACTTTTAGTCCCAAAAGTTACATTTTTTGTCCCAAATGAATTTTTTTCGATAATTTTGGTCCCATAAGATAATTTTCCGACAATTTTAGTCCTATAAGAAAATTTTCCAACAATTTTAGTCCCAAACTAATTGAGATATTTGGTGTGCTAGACGACACAAATTGATTTCAGATAGAATGATAGGATGCATTGGATTTCGGAACGTATATTGTTTGTTTTCATATGAATGAGACACATTAAAGATTCACCAAAATTGTTAGTTTTGAGATTAAAATTATCGGAAAAATAACTTATGGGACTAAAATTGTCGGAAAACTTTCTTATGGGACTAAAATTGTTGAAAAAATATCTTATGTGACCAAAATTGTCGAAAAAAATTCATTTGAGACTAAAAAAGTAACTCTTTGGGACCAAAAGTGAAATTTACTCATTGACCCTCTACTCTTGCCCAGTAAGAATAAATAAATATTGGGTTAACAAATGGAAGGCAAGTTATTAATTACATATGAATATATGATGTATGCAAAAGTATTAATTAATTTCTAAATTAATCATCTCTTTAAAGTTAAGAAACTAATTTTTAATTTCCAATGACGAAAGTCTGAAATTTGAGTTGTTGCACGTACCTTGCCAGTCCATTTCGAGTCCAACACTATTAGTTTTCTGAATAAAGACAATAGAGTGACTGGATTTCAGATTTGAATTGATGAAAATTTTGGAAGATGTAGTTTAATAAAATCAAAATTAAAATTAATGTCGTAATTTTAAGGGTTAATTGCTAAATAAATCACCACGTTACACCCTTTTGCAAATTAGACACCATGTTTAAATCTAGTCAATTATAACACCACATTTTAATTTATGTGGGATTAAACATTCTCAATTTTTCCGACGAGTTAAATACGACGTATTTGGTCTAAAAATCACGTTGACAGCCATGTCAACACACACGTGTAACAAATGACGTCATTTTGTTACTTTTTCTTCTTTTTTCGTTGAAAAAAATCATTTTTTATATAATTATTTATTTCTAAAATATAAAATATACTGAGAAAACTAACAAAATCAACGCCTTTCATTACACGTGTGTGTTGATGTGGCTGCCAATGTGGTTTTTTAGACCAAATACGCCATACTTAACTTGCCGAAAAAATCAGGGATGTTTAATCGCATACAAATTAAAACGTGGTGGTACAATTGACTAGATTTAAACGTCGTGTCTAATTTGCAAAAAGGTGGAAATGTGGTGATTTATTTAGCAATTAACCCTAATTTTAATTATTAAAAATTGTGTTGAATTTACAATTTCGTGAAAAAGACGAATATGTGTGTGTATATATATATATGAAAAACTCTAGCATATTTTAAGAAGGTTGTCACGAGTCACGCCCTTCCTCCGCCTTCAAAAGTTGAATTAATTAATAAATATATAAAAAAGACAAACTAAAAAAAGGCATTTGCTAGGTAGGAGAAATGAGAGAGACATTGATATATTAGTTCACATTAATTCAAAACCTTGCCCATCAAGTTTCTAGTACATATATATGGCGTCATATTTTCATCGACGGCCCCACATATAATATAAGATAATATTTTAAATTTCGAAATAAAATAGTCTCAATAATTTTTTAATAAAATCATTATTCCAAATACATATCAACTTATGAAAATCAACAACTAATTAAAAACAATTACATCATAGCAAGCTTAATTAAAACCGAGTGTCTCGGATGTGAATCACACCAACACAACCAAGTGAACACCATACACATTTGCAAATTCTCCTGAACATAAGGTATATATCAAACGGTCAACACACATTAACTGGGTCAATGCATTGATAAAAAAATTGTCAAAATGTGTTATACTTTTTAGTGTTACGATCGATACTGATTTTGACAATTTTTTTCCTTTATTTTTTTTCCGACCGATACTTTTTAGTAATACAAGTGATATTTTTGGGCTTTTTAGTGTTATGAATGATACTAACTTTGACGGGTTTTTTGATCAACGCATCGATCGGGTCAACGGGCCTTGATCATCTGTTGATATGCACCTAGTGTACACAAAAACTTGCCTATACACGTTGCATGCATCGGATTTTTCAAACTTGATTTGTAGACTATTAGGGTGCTTGCAATGGGAGCACTTTTTTCTGCTTTGAAAATCAAACTAGTTTTGGAAACCATTGCAAAGAGAATTGAGTGTTTGATTTTTAAATTGGGCTTCAATTATTCCTGATTTAATTCAGAAAATATGGGTCCCATTATTATTTTTTATTTCTCTCTCTCTCTCATTCATCCTCTCACTCTTCCCCACCCACACACACATTATATGTGTGTGTGTGTGTTATATTATTTTTTCAAATTTTACTGTAATGTTGTATTAATTTGTAATATTAATTATTATATTGCATAGTATTTTTTTATATTGTTAGTATTTTCTTATATCATTGTGATGTTGCATGAATTTTTGGTGTATCATATATTATTATTGTAATGTATGCTTAATTATATTTTATATTATTATTAAAATGATTTTCGTAATTCATTCGAAAATTCTAATAATTTTCATATAAATGCATATTTATTAAATTAAATTAAATATATAAGTGAATAATACAAATAAATAAACATATTACAGTATATGGCATATGTACGTATATATGATGTGCAGTGGTGGGATCAAGATAGAATTACGTTTTGATCAGTTCATGATTGTAGAAATTGGTTTAAAAAAGTTTGACGGGTTTAAATTTTTGACGTGCCGTTGATATAGCAGTATTAGAGTTGATTTTTAGTGTTAGGATCAATACTGATTTTGGCGATTTTTTTTTCTTTATTTTATTTTTCCGGCCGATACTTTTTAATAATACAAGTAATACTTTTAGACTTTCTAGTATTACGAATGATACTGATTGTGATGGATTTTTTGGTCAACGGGCGGTGACCATCTGCTGATATGAACCTAGTGTACACAAAACCTGCCCGTTCGCATTGCATGCACCGGATTTTTCAAACGTGGTTTGCAGGCTATTACACACGAATCTCGAACGCCCCACCCATCTCCCCCTATATATAACACACACATATCTTGCATGTTAAAGAAAAGATACATACATACTATAATAAGTAAATTTAAAGATGCTACCCTCCATCACCATGAATGAGATGATCACCCAATTAGGGTCTCTCATCGGAGGGTTCGTGGTTGCCTACGCCATGTTCCAAAACTACTTCCCCTACGAGCTGCGCGGCCCCATCAAATTCTACACGCAACGCTACACGCAGAAACTCACCGACTTCTTCTACCCCTACATCGTCATCACCTTCGCCGAGTACGACGGCGACGCCTTCGAGCGGAGCACCGCCTACGCCGCCATCAAAAGATACCTCAACGCCCACTCCACCAGCCAGGCCAAGCGCCTCCGCGCGAACGTCGTCCGCGACACCGACGCCGTCGTCCTCACCATGGCCAACCACGAGGAGGTCACCGACACCTTCAGCGGCGGCGGCGTCAAGCTCTGGTGGGCCTCCCGCGAAACGCTGCCGTCGTCGCAGACCATCTCGTTCGGCCACCGGGAGGAGGCGAAGAAGTCCTTCTCTCTCACCTTCCATAAAAGGTTCCGTGACGTCGTCTGCGATCAGTATTTGAAGCACGTGCTGGAGGAGGGGAAGGCCATCACCGTCAGGGAGCGGAAGCGGAAGCTCTACACCAACAGCAAGGGCGGCGACGGCGGTTATTACTCCTACCGCCGGAGATTGTGGAGCAACGTGGTGTTCGACCACCCCGCGACTTTCCGTACCCTGGCGATGGATCCCGACAAGAAGAGAGAGATCGTCGACGATCTTCTTAACTTCTCCGAATCGAAGGATTATTACAAGTCGGTGGGGAAGGCGTGGAAGCGGGGGTATCTCCTCCACGGCCCCCCCGGAACTGGGAAGTCCACCATGATCGCCGCCATGGCTAATCTCTTGGAATACGACGTCTATGACCTCGAGCTCACTGCTGTTAAAGATAACACCGAGTTGAGGAAGCTGCTGATCGACACCTCCGGAAAGTCCATCATCGTCATCGAGGACATTGACTGCTCTCTTGATCTGACTGGGCAGAGAGAGAAGAAGAAGGAAGAAAAAGACGGCGGCGGCGGCGGCGAGAAAAAGGATGACGAGAAGGAAGCGTTGAAGGAGAAGCTGAAGAAACTGGAGGAGAAGAAGCCGAGCGAGGTGACGCTTTCTGGGCTGCTCAACTTCATCGACGGCCTCTGGTCGGCGTGCGGAGGAGAGAGAATCATCGTCTTCACCACCAACTACGTGGAGAAGCTCGATCCGGCTCTGATTCGGAGAGGGAGAATGGATAAACACATCGAGCTCTCTTACTGCGGGTTCGAGGCGTTTAAGGTCTTGGCGAAGAACTATTTGGACGTCGAGCACCATGATTTGTACTTCGGCAAGATCAGGCGGCTGTTGGAGGAGACGAGCATGACGCCGGCGGATGTTGCAGAGAATCTGATGCCGAAACTGCGCGGTGAAGATAAGGAGAGTTGTTTGGAGAGATTGGTGAAAGCGTTGGAGGAGGCTAAGGAAGAAGCCAAGCGCAAGGCGGAGGAAGAGGAGAAGCTCAAGGCTGAGAAATTAGCTAAAGAAGAAGAAGACAAGCGGAAGGCGGCCGCGGAGGCCGCGGCGGCGGTTGCGAAAGAAGGAAATGATGTGAAGGAAAATGGTGAAATTACAGATAAGGCCATCACCGTCACGGATGGAGTCAAAGAAAATGGAGTGGCAAATCATGTTGCTTAGTATAATATTATTTCAAATTTCCCCTTACACTTCTACGTGTTTACGTTATAAAATTTATGATTTTAATAATATTTATTATAAAATAAAAATAAACTATAACATAAATAATTATAGTCAATATTTATCAATAAAAATGAATTAAAAATTAATCAACCATGATAATGAATTATTAACTGAAAATTAAAAATTAAATACTAAAAATAGATTATTAATTCTAATTTGGCGGTGTGAACCCTGAAAAAAATCTTAAAATTAAACTAAATTTCAAAAAAAATATTTGAAGAAAAAAATATATTAAAAAATACATAATTTAAAAATGTAACAAAGAATAGATAGTGTAATAGAAAATCTCAAGTGGTATAGTATAGTAGTAGTATGTATGTGAGGAATGGAATTAAATGATATGGAAATATTTGTATTGGCTTTATATAATAAACAATTTAATTTTGTTCACAAGCTCATCTAGCTGTGGTTTTGTTAGAGTTGGTAATTGAATGCTAATAAATATATATTTTGTGTGGTTTGCAATCTATTATCACAAATTTGATGCATTTTACTAATCTTCTTCTATAGCTTAAAGAACACCGTTTCTGAGTTGCATCATCGTGTGGCCTGACTTGAAAATCAAATCAAATAGTTCGATACTCGACTTGTGTCCGTTTGTTGAAAATTCGATTCGATAAACATATCACATGATTTCGTGCTCGATAACATTCAAAGCTCTGCTAGAACTCGAGCTCTGTAACTACAAAATGAGCAAACTTGTGTAAGAATATCAAATTACTCAAGCTCGACTCATGCCCAATTCAATTAAAACTCATTTAAACTCGACTCAATAAATACTCAAATAAGTTTAAACATAAACTTTAAAAATTAATATAATTTCAAGCTCAGATTTGACAGCTGCCAGAGTAAATGCCTTGTGTGGAAATATATACCATTTTTGGTTGTGTTTGTGTTGGGAGTTAGGTGTGCTAAATAAGCAAAGATGGGGGCTAAAATGAAATAAATAGGACACTGGAGGGGGGAATTGAAAAGCTTAACTTGTTCATACATAAATTTGTTCTTCCACTGAAAGGCACCAAATTTCTCGAATTTCGTCGGCGTGAGAAATTTTTCGCAGTTCCGACGACGTCCGCTGCGGCAAGTATGGATTTTGAGGCGGTGAGGAGGTTCGTGGAGAAGGAAGGCGGCGCGTATGAATTCACGGTGGATTCGATGCCGGAAAGATTCATAGAGCCAATGGTGATGCAGGGCATGAAAATCGATACCATCGAACGCGGCCGTATCGTTTGCTCTTTCACCGTGCCCCCTCGCCTTGTGGTCAGTATTTTACTGTTTATTTTTCCAATTTCGTTATTCGATTACTGTTTATCGGTGAATTCGATTTTCTGTAGAACACCGGGAATACGCTGCACGGCGGAGCCACGGCGGCGCTGGTGGACGTAATCGGCTCGGCTGTTATTTTCACGATGGGGGCTCCGACCACGGGTGTCTCCGTCGAGATTAATGTTTCATACTTGAACGGCGCTACCGTTGGGGTAAATTCCTTTACATTTATTCAACTCAATTTTTGGTTTCTTCTTATTCGCTTCATACGTAGGTAGGGTTGTAATCGAGTCGAGTCAAATTAGTATCAGGCTGGAGCTAGCTCGATCACAAAAATCTAATTAAATTGTTTTTGTTGAGTTTCTTAATTTTAAAATCTATATTGATTTGATTACAAAAAAACTGAAGTTTAACGTATATGGCTTGATAGATAGGCTTGTAAACTTGATGATGGCTACTCAAGTAGTTCGAGCTCGACTCAACTAACTTCGAATTGAGTTCAGATATTTAACAAATCGAACTCAAGTAGCTCACTACGCCCTTTTTCTTTGGTGTACAGTTATTGTGAAGAGAGCTCATTTAAACTATTTTTCAGCTAACATTGAAGGGATAATTGCAAGATTTTGATTCTTTCAAATATGGATCTTTATCTGGCCTTTGTTGGTTATGGATAATAGCCATCATTCAATGTGCAGAAATCTTAGGATCCATGATCAGGTCAGGTGGATTGTGGTATGTTTCTAGCAATTCTAGATAGTTATGATTGGTTTCAATTTTCGTAGTGAATGTGTCGAGCATAAGATAGCACGATGAAGCTTGCTTGAACGAAGTTGAAAGTCTATCCCGTTGCTCTATTTGCATCTGTGTAGAGGCACAAGCATTTATATGTGTATTTTAGTTTTAGCCATTATTCCATGTGCAGAAATCTTAGGATCCAAGATCAGATCAGGTGGATTGTGGTATGTTTCTAGCAGTTGCAGAGAGTTATGATTGGTTTCAATTTTCGTAGTGAATGTGTCGAGCATAAGATAGCACGATGAAGCTTTCTTGAACGAAGATGAAAGCCTATCCTGTTACTCTATTTGCAGCTGTGAGTGTTTTTCGTAGTGAAGGAGCTTAGCCATG
The DNA here is from genome assembly GCA_026008535.1 of Perilla frutescens. Classification (NCBI taxonomy): domain Eukaryota; kingdom Viridiplantae; phylum Streptophyta; class Magnoliopsida; order Lamiales; family Lamiaceae; genus Perilla; species Perilla frutescens. The sequence goes on along the minus strand of BRKX01000002.1, from coordinate 77,229,413 downwards.
TCGACTCTTTGAGCTATGTTTTGTGCATGTACCTTTTCTTATTCTTCGTGCAATCTCTCAATGCTCGAGTTACTAATTACTATGCAAATTTGCACCAGCAAGAAGATGAACTGATATGGAACCTGTGGTTATATTTGTGTGATCAGGAGGAAGTTGAGATCGAGTCCAAGGCATTGCGCGTGGGGAAGGCGCTTGCTGTTGTCAGTGTCGATTTGAAAAGTAAGAAGACCGGGAAACTCATAGCTCAGGGGCGCCACACCAAGTATCTGGTTCTCCCTAGCAAGATATGAACACACCCTGCTGCAGCATCTATGCAACCCGGTTCGAGTTTGAGACGAAAGAGATGAAATATTTGAATCACATCTGCTAGATTTAGTAACTTGAGCTCAAACTAATGTATCTGAATCACTTTTGCTATACTTAACTGTGAAATAATTTGTGTTGATTTTTCGCACGACAAATGGCAGCTAAGAGCAACTCTAGTGTGGGACTAAAACACCAATCTGCAGGAATTCAGTTCAATGTTGTGCCAAATCTTGCCTTAATTTGGAGCAGAATTTGGTATTTCGTCAAATTGGTGCTAATGGATCTCACAAGATTTAATAAACTATTTTATTATTTAAGATCATTTAATAAAATGGGTTATTTAATAAATTTTATTTAATTTATAAATTATATATTCATTTAATTTAAATTATAAATCCTCTAAATAAATAATTTCAGTAAAAAACAAAGAAATCAAAAACAAAGATGCTCATAAATTAATTTAACAATACACTACAAATACCAACAAAGAAATCAAGAACAAAGATGCTCATGTTGCGCTTCGAAATGCATTAGTAGAACATATGTGGCCAAAATATACTAATTCTGAGCATTGTGATCAAAATATATATATTTACATAATTATTGTAGTCTCGTAATATTTTTCACTAATTTTAAGAGTTTGGTGATCATTTAGAGTATTTTTATTGTTCCAAGCACATTTTAGCATATAATTTTTTAGGAGAATTGTCAATCCACAACTTGAAAGATGGGTAATCTACCGATTCAGGACCCAAAAGATGAAAACTCTCAATTCAGGATTCGAAAGATGAAAATTCTCAATCCGGGACCTCAAAAATCACAAATTTTGATATCTTTTTATTTTTTAATTAATTTTATATTAATTTTCATTGAAAATTTCTTCATTAATTATCTATTAAATCTAATAAAGAAATTTTTAAAATTAATTAAAAAATAAAAAAGAAATCAAAATTCGTGATTTTTGAGATCCTGAATTGAAAATTTTCATCTTTCAGGTCCTAAATTAATAAATTACCCATCTGTCAGGTCCTGAATCGACAATTCTCCAATTTTTTAATATTATATATATATATATATATTTTAAAGTATATATATAATTAATAGTTATTAATTTTAAATAATTATCATTTAAAAAAAATAATAAATCTTTTAACATATTCATATTTTCAATTCTAAGACAAAATTAAATTTTTAAGAGAATATTTTTATTTGGTCCAGAGCATCTGAGTTGCCAAAAAATTTAGTGCTGAAATTACGCATATTTCGTGCAGAATCTGCACCAATAGATGCTTAGCATAAGAGTTGCTCTAAAATAGACATCAAGAATCTGCAGATTTCACAAAATGCAGGGATTTGTATAATGTGTGATCAAGAAATGAAGGGCTTAACTGTTGATAAAAAGCTCATATGCATCTCTGATTATATTGTGGCTGAGTACAAATTGACAGCTTATATTCTCAATTAGAATGTTCAAACTTCATTTTCACACCAAAATGAAGCTAAGATTTAACTACAAAAAAAGAGAAAAAGAAAAAGAAAAAGGAAAATCAGAGTTGAATCCAATTAGCTTTGTCAGTTGCCTCCTTTCATCTCTTTAACCCCTAATCCCAACCCCAGTGCTTCCCCCAAGTTTATAGTTTTCCTCATGGTTCTCCTCCCAATTCCTCCATTCCCTTTTCTCATCATTGCCGCAAACTCTCCGTAGTCTATCTGTCCGTCCTGCAAAGCATTCCACACGGCATCAAAATCGAACGAAGGGCTCAAGAACCCCGACTACCAACGAAAACCAAACTTACGTTGTCTTGGTCAATCTCTCTGATCATCTCATCAAGATTAAGCTCGCTCAGACCGAATTCTTTGCAGGCTTGTTGAAGCTCGTCTATGGTTATGTAACCGCTGCCATCTTTATCGAAGAAAGAGAAGGCCGAGAGCAGATTCTCCTCTCTTTCCAGCTTGTTCAAGTGTACCGTGGCTGCAAGAAACTCCCCGTAATCTATCGATCCACTGTTATCAATGTCAGCCTGGAGGCATAAACAAAGCATTTGAGCATGCAAAAGTCATCCATGTGATTCAGATCGGTGGGTTTTAGGTTCTTACCGCGTTCATGAGGTCTTTAATTTCAGACTCCATCAGCTCGGAGCCAACCCGCTTTAAACCCTCTTTCAGTTCGTCGAAAGTTATGGTTCCACTGTCGTCTGTATCTATCATTTTGAACAGCTCTCTGAGGCCACCGATTTCTTCCTCAGATAATCTCTCTGCAATAACCTACAAAACAATGAAGGCTCTTTCCCAGTCACTCTGCAAGTTTATGGAGATAAAAATTAGGAACAGTGTAGAAGAGCAAACCCATCACTGCCAAAATTGGCCAGTTTGGTTACACCAAAGAATACGAGGTTGTTGAAAGTCTCACTCTTTTTTGAGATGGGAAGTTCATGAAACATGTGACTATTCACACAATCTATCCAAATAGATGGTAAAGGATCATGGGAAAAGTGCAATTTATATATTATCGTAGGAAGTTCTCATGTGTCATGTTTCAGAAAGTCGAAAAGATTTGCACTGGGAAGCTGTTAGAGAACTTTTGGCACATTATTCATCTGGGAGATTTTTGGCATGCCATTCATCTGAGGCTTGGGTCCACATAAATGCTAAGCAACATAGCATGTGCTACTAAAGCTTGCTGGACACAATGATAAAAGTAAAAAGAATGAAATAATCACGTGGATATGTACGATAATATGTAGAATAATGGCTGCTTGGTCTTGATCTATAAATAGTTCTACTCGATTCTTCAAAACTAAGCTCCAGATTCGTAGTAAAAAATCACACTACATTTAGATAGCTACTGTAATTGCAACCAAGAAAAACCATAGAGTACTGATAAAAACCTTACACGTAAAGCCATCTTCTTAAGTTTGTTCATTGCAGAGAACTGTTTTAGGCGTGATAAAACAGCAGAATCAAGAGGCTTATCAGGAGCCATTGTATCATCCACGATCCATGGATGACCTGACCAAAAAAGAATAGTACATAAACAATCTCATTTTAGTGAACCACAAAGACCAATTATCCCATTTTGCAGAAAATTTGCTTACACAGAACTTCATGAGCAGTCAGCCTTGTCTTTGGGTTTCTATCAAGCATCTTTCTTAACAAATCCTTGGCAAAGTCTGAAATCATTGGCCAAGGTTCCGAATCAAAATCCAGTTTCCCTAGTAATATCTGACGGAAAATCCCCATCTCAGTTTCTGGAGCAACGAGAGAAAAAAAAAGAAACACCCCTAGAGGTCTTAGGCACTGTAATAGAAACTGCGTCTTAGGGAGATTTTGAAATAGCAATGAAATTGGGAGATAAAAATAATACCAGCCCAGAAAGGTGGTACACCACTGAGTAAAATATATAAAATAACTCCTGCACTCCACACGTCTGCCTCAGGTCCATAATGCTTGCGCAGAACCTCGGGTGCAACATAATAAGGACTTCCCACAACATCACAGAAAGTTTCATCTGAAAAGGTGATAATATGATACAAAAGATCAACTAATAAGAGATGGAAATCAGATACAACAACCACTTCAGCAACATTTAGTAAAAAAATAATGGCTTGACTCCAACAAAGATAGACTGGGGGAAATTATCGCGTCTCTTAAGCTATATATAAGGAACCACAGAGCATAAGTTGAAAATTAGCACCATGTTCCTCTACTTCTTCATAATGTTTAGCTTTGGATTTTGTTTATCTTCCTGTATTTTGCTTCTTATTTTCAGACCGAAAGAATAATGAGGGAAATGCAAGATAATTTTGAACTATATCAAGCATAGTTGACAAGTGAACACACACTGAACGGAATGAAAATATAAAAGAAAGAAACAAGAATGTCCACCAAAATAGCCATGACAATGACAACCAAATAAAAGAAGTTAGGAAACTATCATGAAATCAATATGTAAAAACCTGTTATTCAAAACAGCAACACCCTGCATCAATGCTACAAATCAAGTTTTGATACACCAAATTAAGATCAACAAGAAAGAAAAATCAATCCCAAGAGCACAAAGTCCAATCCAAGGGAGCCAATGTCTCAACTCTCAACCCTGAACAATCCATCACCACACTCAAAATCACATCATCAACCTCAAAAAACTCAAAGCACAAGCATCATAACTAAAGACTTTAAACATAGCAAAGTTTGATCAGACCTGGTTTGTAGAAGACAGAGAGGCCAAAATCAGTAGCCTTGAGAGCAGCATCCTCATCAGCACTGATAAACAAGAAATTCTCAGGCTTCAAATCCCTGTGCATAACCCCCAAAGAGTGGCAACTCTGCACAACCCCGACGATCGTCTTGATGAGCTTCGCCGCCTCCTTCTCACTGTAATGGCCTTTAAGCACAATCCTATCGAAGAGCTCCCCACCCGCACACAACTCCATGACTATGTGCACGAACAGCGCGTCTTCATAGGTGCCCATTATCCTCACCACATTCGGGTGCTCCGACAAATGGTGCATTATCTGAATCTCCCTCCAAACATCCTCGTAATCCTCCTTGCAAATCAGCTTCTTCTTGGGAATCGATTTGCAGGCGTAGTCAATGCCGCTCGATCTCTCGGTGCAGAGGAAGGTGATCCCGAACTGCCCCTGCCCGAGCTTCTTGCCGATGGTGTAGAGGCTCTTCAGAGATGGGGTTCTGTACGGGAGGACCCACGTCGGCTTCTGCGGGTACAGCTGCGACGAGAAAGTCGGCTTCTTCATCTCTGATTTGGGCTTCTCCTCCTCCGCCGCCGCCGCCGCTGCTGATGATTCTTGATTCTTGCTGGGTTCGTGGTTGTGGGATGGAGGTGGAGCTGACGACGACATGGGTTTTTTATCTTGATTTTGATTTTGATGATGGGCTTTTGCGCCTCTGAATCTTTGGAATTTTGGGTGGAAGTTGAATGAAGGAGAAAACCGAGTGAAAAAAGATTGAAACTTTCTTTCTTTCTTTTTTTTTTTTTTTGGAGTCTAATCTTGAAAATTAGAATCTCTAGATATTCTCTCTCTAGATTTTCTCTGTCTAGATTCACTCCTTCTGTAATTTTCTTGGTGAAAAATAAATAAATAAAAAATTAATAGTACTAGTTGTCTCGTTTATTTCATTTGATTATCATGTATTTAATTTTGTTTTTATCCACTTGCTCTGTCACATTTTGAATTTTTCTATTTAATGTCTCATATATTATGAGAGATGGGAAAATGATTGTTTATTTATCTTCATTAATAATTTCTATTTCAATGAAAATGGATTTTCTGTTAATTGCCCTTATTTAGACATAACTTATCCTATTAATTTGCTATTTTAATCCGTTTTTATCTTAGATTTGCAATGAAAATGGTTTGTTTTTTTTAGTCAACCAATGAAAATAGTTATATATCTAATGACATTCAAACATTTTGTTTCAAAGATGGTAACTTAACACACAATCGAACATTTTTTTTATTGTTATTATTTGCCTAAAATATCACAACATTTAGGTCAATATGCAATTACAATATAAGCTTGCAATTGTTACACGTAAAACACTATCATCTGTCTTAATGACTTTTGCAATTACGATACGCCTTAATTTTTCGATCAATTTAATACCCAACTCAATATGAGATGTTTTTAAAAAATTAATAATGACTCTTGGTATGTACACGTGTAAATTTGGTCCGACACGAAAAGTGGTGGAAGAATTTGAGCATGTTAATTGTAAAGGTACGGTAATTAAAAGTGGGGTTCTATTTGCAACAATTATAAGGACAATGTTGTAATTACAAAGCGTCTTGCTAATTGTGATTTTTAATGTAAATAATTTAAGAGAAAAGGCGTTTTTTTTTATAAATGAGGATTACGAATGATAATACTATTTTAAAAATGTGTGCAAAAAATATATTTTTCAATGATTGAGTATATTTATAAGTTATTATTCAAACATTTTCGTACAATTATTTAAGGGAGTAGGGTCTTGGGCAATTATAAGATTCTTAATCTTAAAGATTATGATTTTACCCCTCAAATCTCCCATGCTACCAATTATCTTCAAGGTTTTATTATTATTATTATTATTATTATTATTATTATTGGCGAAATACATATATATGTCCCGAATTTTAACCTTTTTTCTAAATGAAATATATATTTTTTCAAATCTCAATTTGAAAGGTATACAATTTTTTTCTGCAAATTGGGTTGGTTTTGTTCGGATTGAGATTTTGGGAAGAATGAGAAGAAATTATTTAATTTTCTTTTCCCATTGGGATTGAGAATTTCAAAATGAATGAAAAAATCATTTTTTTCTTCAAATTGGATTGATAATGAGACATTTGTTGGAAAGAAAAGTTACGATTTTGGAGATGAAAGCGGAAAATAATGTTGTCATTATTTATTTATTTTTTAAAAATTACGAATTCCACATCACTTTGGCATGCTAGACTTCGGTATGCTTCTTCACTAATCCGCCGCCGAAAATTGAATCTCAGGACATTTTTGCAAAAAAGAAAAGAAAAGAAAAGTTTAGGATTTTTTTAAGTTCGGGTCATTTTTAGACAAAAATCAAAATTCGGGACATTTTTTTATAATTAAATGTTAAAATTTAGGACATACTTTGATATTATTTAAAGTTCAGAACATTTAAAAAAACAATAAAATTAAGAACATAAGTATATATTTGGCCCTTATTATTTTGGCTTACAATATTTGGGCTATAACAAAGACCAATCTCTTAACATATCAATGCACCTTTAAATGATTAAGAATTTAGATATTATAATTGTTTAATTGGGCTTATATGAGCTTTGGATCTTTCTAACAAACACAACGAAATTTTATTGACTTAAAGATATTAATATTATTTGGATCAAACCCATCCAAGAACACAAAAAATTATCTATTCGAAATTTAGCATTCCACCTCGTATTCTAATATCAAATTTATGATGTTAATAATTTTATAAAAATAAAAGTAAATTATACTTAAAATCAAAACATATACAATTTATAATAATAATACCATAACATATATTCAACCACAATTTTACCCTCGACATTTCATTTTATTTTATTTTTGTAATGATTCAACCATTCATAAGCTTTTCAACAAAATATGGCATGCAACCAATCTAGAACAGAGAAACTTATCCATTACGTCTCAAATTATTAAGGTTGTAAAATAAATATTTTGAACTATGACTAATTACACTCTATATCTCAAACTATTAAGTTTTTTTTACGTATGTCATGAAATTATGACTAATTACATAACATAATCCAATCTATCGACAAATTATTAAATTTGTTCCGACATGTCAACTTCAGACAACTAAAAATCTATGAAAATCGATGTGGCTCGGAATAAATTTGTTCATTCATCAATAGTTCGTGACATATGATATTATTCATCACAGTTCGGAACATTTTCATGAAAACATTTATAGTTTTAAACATACAGTGTAATTAATTGCAATCCATTACATTTTGTTCCAATCTTAATAATTCGAGACATAAAGTGCTATTTCCCCATCTAGAATAATCAAGGTTGTGAAAGGCGCTAGGCGGGCGGCCGAGAGGGACCTACGCGAATTCTAGACGTTTTTTTATTTTATATATTTATTAACAAATATAAAAAAAAATTCAAGTATAAATTCATAAATCTTAACATTCCAAATAATATCGATTTAAAGTTTAAATCATCCAAAATCCAAAATAAAACAAACAATGAAAGTTCAAATGATTCAAAGTTCACGACAAAATAACATTCAAAGTTTAAATGAAACCATATTTGAAAGATAATTAATATACTAAAAAATAATTTTACTTAAAAAAAACAAAATCCGACCACGTAATCGCTGAACAATTTCACCTAGACGACCCGATAGCATAAAATTACCGATTACATGGTTTTCATCACGGGAGAATAATGCATAGTTTAAAATTTCCAATCAAATTACAATTAGATTTGGATGTGTGCCATTGAACTTTTTTCTTTAGCAAATAGCTAACTCAATTATAAGATGGTTGCTAATTTCATATCAAATTGGAATTTTGGACAAAATTTCGAAATTTCAGCAACGAGAAAAAAAAAATCGATTTTGAAAAGCATTTTTCTTAGGAAGAAGAGGGCGTTACTTGTTATTCATGGGCGCCACAACCTTAAAAATACACTACAACCACTCAATGTCCAAATCAACTCACACATTCTGTCTTTAATGGAAAAAAAATATGTATTGTTAACAAATATCTTCACCGATTCCGCCATAACTTCAGCTCAAACTGAGAAAAGCCCGCTTAAATTCAGTCGGGCCTGCGTCAAAATCCCATGTCAACTTCTTGCGCTGCTTTGCCCGGTTCTCTGAAATTGGAGTTGCTGGGAAGGAAAAGTTTCCCAAGATTTCATCGTCACAGTAAGCTCTAAAAATTGGATCTTTTTCTGGAAATTGTTGTTGTGATCGGAAAATGAAGAGGCCCATGTTTGTTGTTTTTCATTTCTGTTTCGATTATGTGAAGGCAGCAGGTGTGGCTTGAGCAGGAGAGGTTTTGTGTTTAAAGGAATTGTTGCTGCTGGAGCTTCAGTAGTGGCTTCACCTGTTGCTGCAGAACCCACAAAACCTAAAGGCAAAGACTGATTTTTTTTTTATTTTTTTTATTTTTTTTGCTAATTGATTGTTAATGATCATATATCATATCTGTGGTTTTGTCAGTTGATGATTTTTATTTTTTTTAAATTTTGTGTAATGATATTAGATTGCTTTATCATGTTTAGGTATGGAGGTGTTACCATTTAAACCGGAGGGATATAATTATTGGACGTGGAAAGATCGAAAAATACATTATGTAGTGGAAGGGGAGGGGCTCCCCATTGTTCTAATTCATGGTTTTGGGGCTTCTGCATTTCATTGGAGGTTTGGCCTCTTCCTTTGATGCTCTCTGCCTCTGTAAAGTTGAAATACTGACCAAGGCTTATGTTGGCTGAAATTCTAGTTTTGTCTGAGGGAGATATGATTCATCAGCTTCGTGTTAACATTTTGTTATCATTGAATCATGGCAGCAAGAATTTGGAATTCCTATAAATGTTGCAGCTATTTGCAAATCTAGTATGGAAGAATATGAATTGTATCTAGACTATTGTAGTTATGCTTTGTGGTTAGCACTTAGCACTCAGATTGTGTGATCAGACCAACTATTTTGGATATGTTTTTTCTGATGTAGGACCTGTTTTAATTTCTTAGGTACAACATACCTGAATTGGCTAAAAATTATAAGGTATATGCGTTAGATTTGATAGGATTCGGCTGGAGTGAGAAGGCACTCATCGAGTATGATGCTCTGGTGTGGAGAGATCAAGTTGTGGATTTTGTGAAGGAGATAGTTAAAGAGCCCGCGGTTTTAGTTGGAAACAGGCAAGTGTTAATGCTATTATGTCTACGTATTACTTGCTCTATATCAATGGTTGAATGTGCTATTCACATTCAAAATTTTGGGATCTTGCAATGCATGCAGCCTTCTTAATGGTATACATTTGAGGATATTCCCCCTTAAGCCTGCTACATACGTTGGGAGTGATATTATAAAGTGGAATGCTTTTATTGTCTTTATTGCTTGATTGTGAACAGCATGAATGTGGAGGTTTACATATCTTCGACTTATGCTACTTAGTCGTATATTCTGTACGGGGAAATGCTACTACTGAGGCATCAGCTTCTTCTAATAAGCTTTTATCTCACACTCTATGGAAGCTCAATGAACGTTGCATGCATGGTTATAAGCTCATTATGCACCTTCCCGACTCCCTCTTTTCTTGTTGGTGTGCTCCATCTTTTTCTGTCTTGCAAATTTGACCATTATACGAATCAGTAACGAGCTAATGACAAGCTTTTCTTTCTCGAAAAATAGAGCTTCTACTGCATTAGGGTACTACATTATCTTCTATTGATCACTGTTCTTATATAGATGGGCGGTTACCTTTTCTATTATTTTTTGTCATCTCATTTTGAGGTGCGATTGAAATCCACGACGTTGTCTCAGTCTAGGAGGATTTACTGCTTTGGTGGCAGCAGCATCACTGCAGGATCAAGTTAAGGGGGTTGTATTGCTAAACTCAGCAGGACAATTTGGTGATGCCATTACTCCCGCAACAGAGACTGAAGACACCGTCGTGCAAAAATACGTTCTCAAGCCACTGAAGGAGGCTTTTCAGCGCGTTGTTCTCGGGTTTTTGTTCTGGCAAGCCAAGCAACCAGCACGCATTGAGTCTGTCCTGAAAAGCGTACGTCACTTCCTTCATACTTCAACGGGCTTTTTTGCATTTCCTTTTCTGATATAAGTAATTTTTTTTCTTTTGCTCATACATACACTATATTGATGAAGGGTGCTTATTATTCCATGTCACAAATTTCTGAACCTCAAAATATCCAAAGATGCATTTTTTTTTTTGTTAAGTTGCTGCCCCAAGTATTTTTCTCCTTATCACGATGGGTTTGAATTCAACCAATCTCTTGTTGAAGATCAAACAAAAGTTGGGAGTCTCATCATTTAAAAGATCATCAAGAAAAGGGAAGCAAAAGATTCGTTGATCTCGTATAAGTTGTCTGTGTATAAACCATCTTCTTGGTTTATGGTTCTTTTTCCTAAGATAAATCAGACTGTTTTTCTGGGGGTTTTTTTTTTTTGCTTGAAAAATCAACTGCACCTACACAACTGCACATGTTAGCTGTTGCTGAGATGAAATTTGCTCATCCATTTATTTCAGGTATATATCAACGCTGCAAATGTGGATAACTATCTAATCGATTCAATCACAAGGCCAGCTGATGATCCAAATGCTGGCGAAGTTTACTACAGGTACGAGCATAAGTGGTCGATATGAATCCCCATCCATGATCACAAGTGATGTAAGTTTGATTCCTTAAGATTCTTGGCTCTCTGCAGGCTAATGACACGGTTCATGTCGAACCAAAAAAAGTACACACTGGACAGCGTGCTGAGCCAACTGTCGTGCCCGTTGCTCTTGGTGTGGGGGGACTTAGATCCTTGGGTTGGCCCTGCTAAAGCTCAACGGATCAAGGAGTTCTATCCGGGCACTTCCCTCGTACACTTGCAGGCGGGGCACTGCCCCCACGACGAGGTTCCAGAGCTCGTGAATGAGGCCCTCTTGGAGTGGCTGTCGACGATAACACCTACACCTTCTCTTCAAGCTCCCTGAGCTTCATTCATGTCATAGTTTTGAAAGATTAAATGATTGATAAATTGGTATATAATTGATTATTTTTATATGAAAAATATGTTAGTTCTTGATTCTTGAGTTGGGGATAACTTCTTAGCTTGTGTTTGTTGTATGTTTTTGCCTTGATTTTCAATTTGGTTTTGAGTAGAATTGTTGATCAAAATGTTAAATGTCTCCGGTTGAAATTTCCTATTGCATTTTTTCTCAATAACATTTATTATAAAATAAAAATTAATTATAACATAAATAATCATAGTTAACACTTATAAAAAAAAAGAATTAAAATATTATAAAACATAATTTTCAAAAAGTCAACCATAATAATGAATTGTTAATTGAAAAGTTAAAATTTAATATTAAAAAATAATTATAAAGTCTAATTGGGTTTGATGAATCCTAAGAAATAATCATAAAATTTAATAAAATCACAAAAAAATAAAATTTAAAAAATATAAAAAAAATTCATAATTTAAAAGTGCAACATGAAATTTCATGTGAAATGTAACTATTGCAAATTTTTAATTTGTGACTAAGACGACTTTGACACGGTTCATTAGTCACGGTCGTCAATTTATTTAATTTAATTTTCTAAGTCTCGTGCTTTATTTCTTATTCATTTCAAAAGCATAAAAAGATGTTTTCCACCCATATATGTTTTTTAAAAAAAAGGATATTTTATATTCATTTTAGCATGGGGGTGTTTTTAGGGTTCTTTTATTGTGTTTTTAGGGTTTTTCGAGGGGTTTTTATTGTGTTTTTTAGGATTTTTTTTGTACTTTTTTAGGATTTATTAATTTCATTTTAGGGTATAAATTTATATTTATTTCAAATAAATTGTATCAATTCGCTTTAATTTTAGGGTTCACTAATTTTATTTTAGGGTATAAATTTTGTTGAGAAAAATAAAAAAAACAAATAAAATCAGAAAAAAATAAAAAAATCACCATAAAAAATTAAATATATATTTTTTCTAAAAAAAGAAATTAAAAATTGAAAAAAAAAATTGAAAATAAAAGAAAAGAGGAGAAGGTGTGGGAGACCACTTAAAGAAAAATAAAAAGAAAATAAAAAATAAAGGGGACCACTTAAATGAGGAAATATTATTTGCATCATCATCATGTATTACCTATTATGTCACACATTATCACGTTATCATGTGACTCTTGCAACAAAGTAATCGTTATCATTATTTATGTGGAAAATAAACATTTTCCTAATCCTTTTTGGTCTTTGCCTCTTTACATTTCTTTATTGAGTAGATAGATAAACACATGGATGTAATATTGTAATTGATAATTTAGGGATGTTGAATAATATCTAAGTTCAAAGTTGATGTTTCAATCGTCTATTTTTAAAATTAGCTTCCAATCTGCAATTATGTAATTAAATTTGTGGATGTTGAATAATATCCAAATTCAAAGTTAGCGTTGTAGTTGCCTGTTTCTAAGGTTGATGTTAAATCTGTAACCATGCTCAAAATTCATGTTTTTTTTTGGGGTAATTAACCCTATTTTATATTTAATTCATATGGTGATATGAAAAAAATCGAGAACGTATTTGCAGATAAAAAAAAGTGCCGATGTACATATTTTTTTAGTTCCGCACAACGCTTGTACATGAAATATCACTTCAAAATCATTTGAAAATCTTGGATTATGCATATTTGAAAAAAAAAATTGGGATGGGTAAATTCGATACTATCCATACGGCTATACGTAGGGGTAGAAAAATCAGGTCCGGCCTGGCCCGAAAGTGTCCGGCCCCTGAAAAAGCGGGCCAGGTCGGGCCACCCCCGGCTTAGTGTATTTTTACAGTTTTTGGGCCTAGCGGCCCGACCAGTTCAGACCACTCTCTATTTGAACCGGACCGTTAAAATTATTTCAGGTCTATTTTTTTGGTCCAGTCTGACTCAAAATGGGATCGAATCGGGACGAAATTGCCATCCCTAACTATGCGAATAGTGCACAAGTATTCCAAAATACAAAATAGACATAATGCAATATGATTCACATGACATAAAAAATGTATGTCTCGATAATTCACACAAATTTATGCCCTTTGTAAAAAGATAGAAAATATAAAAATGTAATAAGGTTCAAAAGGGTCATAGACTCATTGTTGAACTTGAGAAAGTGAGATCAGCATGTTTGTGGGGTTCATGCCAACTTTCATTCTTGGTCGTTTTCTATGTAGCTAAAGCACATAGAATTCTCCAATTTTGCATTTTTGGTCAATATTTCAACTTTTGAATTCCATATTCTATTCATTAGTACACAGCTCTTTACAATATCTATCATTAATAAAATTAAATAATAAAATATATATAATAGATGGGGATTCTCATGTGAGTGTGTCTCATGAATATCAATCATATATCTAATCTAGAAAGGTGGTCTTTCGTAGGGGTATAGTGGTTATTTTTCATCAATCCGATACGCTGACCTTATAGAATTCGGTATTTCAATAGATAACAGTTCAATTTTAAATTCGAATTAACGTTGCAGTTCCGCCTTATCCGAAAGGGTTGACGAGTTCATTGGAGTCGGCACATCCTTCAACCGCCTCCGTGATCCACGTGAACCCTAGCTGCTACCTCCACCTTTAAAATGAGGCCTCCTCCTTATTTGACGACTACTCTGAAATACTCACAAGCTTCATATCATACCCTAATAACATCGAGTTCACCATTTTTTGAATTAATTCCACACCGACGATTTAACATCCGGGCATCGTTCTTACGTTCTTATTGGATTGAATGACGTTCCCCTGATTTCTACTCACATTCTGGCTAGAGATTACGTTATTTAGCTCTTTAAATTATTCAATTATTTTATATCCTTCTACTCTTCTCCTTTTCTTGACTTGAGCGTCGGAGGCCCAACGATCGTCACCCCTCAACGGTCTTTTGCTCTTGCGGTTTTTTCTGGTTTTATTTCACAGATTGTCTGTTGCTACGGAATCATACGATTAATTGCAGATTTTTGGATCTACAAGTGGTCTCTCAATTTCTTTTTCTTTTTAGTTTTTTTAATTTTTTATTTTCTTACAAATATATATTAAATTTTTTTGAATTAATTTAATTTTTTTATCCAGTGCCGAGTTAGTGCACTGCGCTTGATAATTAATTTTTTGAAATAAATATATACCCTAAAATAGAATTAATGAACCTAAAAAATAAACTAAATTAATTTATTTTTTTTATCCGGTGTCTCGTGCACAACACTCGTCTGATGCTAACGTGTGAGTTCGTGCATTGTGATAGACGAAAAATAAAGATAAAAAATAAAAAAAATTGGGGAAATAAAAAATAGATAACAAGGGAGTGTGGGCACACGTGAATCTCACGCAACCAGCTAAAATGGGCGAGTTTGGGTATTTGGACATATTTAACCAATATATCATAGCGTGATTTGTTAGATTGTCTCATACAGATTTTTGTCATAATAAATTATTGAAACTAATGAATGTCGAGTAATAGAGTGTCAAGACACGTGAAGTTATATGTTGAGTTTTGATGAGGATAAACTAGTGATGGAGTGAAGTTGTTCGGAGATAAAATGTTACAGGTTTGAATCTTCTCAATACCACCAGATCGGGTGCGCGAGTAAAATAAAAAAAAAGTTATATGTTTAAAGTGAACAAATAAAGATGAATATTTTAATTGTATCCATAATTTCATCATAATATTCAAAGAAATTTAAGAAACAAAGTTGAATAATCGTTGACATACGCGTGTATAAATGTATAATAATAATCTCATACGTAACATAAATTGCTTGTTCATTCACGTGGAATTGCAGATTCTTGTAAATTTGGTGGAAATGAAATCAATGACGATACATCCAATCCTGTTAGTTAAATATTCCATCGTGATGATATTCATGGAAAATTGCTAGCACATGATCTGAGAAAAAACCCACTTTCTATAATTAGTGAGTTTACGATCCAACGCGTATTTTCGTGTATTTAAACCCCGCAAATCCGAGAGTTTTTGCAGGAGGTTTTGGATTTGGAATTGAACGGAATTAAGGGTTTTGGAAGTGACAGAAATAGATACAATTATACATATATAGGTTTTCGCGGTTGATAATCATGGGGCAATGCTTCTCCGATGTGAAAGGCGGTCAGCAGGCGGTGGGTGGTAGGGCGCAGGTTGGTGTTGGCGGCGCCGCCGCCGCCTCTTCTGGTCCCAACGACGCCGTCGAACACTTCTTCAGGGCCAGAGGCCAACATGGGCTTTGCACGAACATCGAGGTACTACAATTCGGGGGCTGTATAGATTAATTTGATATAATGCAGTCAGTATTCACTGTTACATTGCTAGAATATTTAAAATTTGACGTTGATAATGCCATAGATTAGTGTTATTATTCATCATCTCTGTAAAATTAATTAAAATGCTAGGGTTCAATCCCTAATTTCTCAACCCCAACTCAAAATAATGATGTGATAATAATGTATAGGATTTTGTATGTGGCTTGCTAGCATTATCATGTTCATCTCCTTTGTTTGAGTTTTGGCTGTAACAAGCGATGGTAACAAGAGATATATTAAAGCAATAAAGCTCCATGCCCCGACTTGCAGTCATGGAAAATGCCACCTAGAGTTGGCCGCCGTGGACGTTGGTGTGGAAGTTTGGTTGAATGTTATGGTCCCATTTTGAATCATATATATCACACATTGCTAAAATTATAGATTGACTTCTTAAATTCCTTAGCTTTTGCATGGGCTGCTTATTAACCTTGTATGCTTCCAGTGTCTATTGGTCACTTTTGAAGGTCATTTAAACGTCCATTTTCAAGATTATGGCACTGAGACGAAAAGTAACGATGAAAATCTCTTTTGTTTGATGGAATGTAATGGAGTCTGCATGTGTCACTTATGCATGATCTTTTTTTCATATAACTTCTTTTTTCATAATCATGGATTTAGTTAAGTTGTGGATGGAGTCCTGTGTGGCTCCTTTCGATTCTTCGTACAGAATACGCAGATGTTCATTAAATGAAGTCGGGGAATTTGTAGAACTTAACATATTATCTTCAAATATGAGGGAAACGAGTTGGGATGGTCCAGGGTGTTTAATCTTATTACTTCCTAAGCAGGTTTCCTCTGTTCACACGAACATAATAATATTAAAAATAAAGAGATCCAGCCTTGATCATCAACAGTAATATTTATAGTTGGTAGGGACATCTCATGTGTAACTAGCTTTTTTGTTAGAAGAGATAATGGGACCATGGTGGAGGATTCTATTTTATCTCTCATTTGCATTTGCAATTGGTTGATGAATGGGTTCTAACATTATTGTTTATTTCTTATCTGCAGTTGTCTCTATCAGCTTCAAAGCTCCTTGATCGTGATATCACTTCAAAGGTAAAAAGAAGAGCTTGAATAGGGTATATTGTGGGACATCTTGATCTTTTTTCTCATGTTTTAAGTCCTTGATGTCGTGTAATTGCACATTGACTTCTATTCTATTCCTAGGTCAATGCTTTTGTCTTTATTCTTCTGTGGAGAATATGTAACTTATTTTCCTTTTTCCCTTTCCCTTCTCTTTTACTTTAGATTGAAATGCTGCATGGATTTCCTTTTTCCATTCGGCTCTAGCAAGATCCATCTCCATATGTTAAGATACAATGACATTAATTAATAAAGAATAGACTTTCTTCTCTATCTTTAAAAAAATAATGAACTGGCAAACTACTTTTTGCATGACTGAATAATCCTTTAAGAAGGGAAAGTTATGAAAATATTCATGCAAGTAACGTAGGGTTCACCTTCTTTTGAATTAGGGCTTTACTTATAATTTTTGCTTTATATCAAAGTCATGATCAACAGTATAATGTAATCCTGAATCGTACTAATTAATATCATAAAGAATTTACTTCAGCTAGTTCCACCATATTACTTCTAATGTTGTTACTCTTGAATGATTTTGAGGTGGAATTTCTTCTTTATTTCAGAGTGATCCTATGGCGGTGGTTTACATGAAGAGAAGCGATGGGATGCTTGATGAACTTGGCCGCACTGAAGTAATAATGAACAATCTAGACCCTGCTTGGATTCAGAAGATAAACATTACTTATCAATTTGAGATTATTCAATCACTAATGTAAGTGAATCACGCTTCTGAGTTTTTTTTATTTTTTTGCAATCTGATGATCTATATTGACCTAATATATTATTTTCCAGCTTTCACGTGTATGATGTGGATTCAAAATATCATAATTTACCTGTGAAGGTATGGTGTATTTCCTGCTGGTGATTTTGGTGGTTAGTTTCAGTTGGGATGCTGCAGTGTCATGTGACTATTTTAGATAGAAAGAAAATATCTAGAAATTTGAGCATCTCATGCTGTTTCCTTCAAACAGCTATTTTCTGATGATTTCCCACTCATTTAGCCATTAGTAATTTTCAAATGGTTAATTTCAAATGATTTGGTAAATTTGCAGACGCTAAAACTGAAAGATCAAGATTTCCTTGGTGAAGCTAGTTGTGTTGTCTCTGAGGTGAGTTTCTTTGTTTCTTATTAGATTATGTTATTCATGTGTGACGGTGGCACCTTTGCATGTTGCTTTTCTCACTTCTATTGTATCTTCACATTTATAGGAAGTTTGTAAATCCACTTTTTATCTGCCTGTTTTGCTTTATAACAGTCCATTTTGGAATAATCTGTAGCATTATTGTCTATCAAATTTCCATGGCAGATTGTAACTAAACGAAACCGGAGTTTGACCTTGAGTCTTCATAATCGAGATGGAAGAGGTATGAGAAACTTGGGGAAGCTAACTGTCTGTGCAGAGGAAACTGTTGCTTCAAGGAATGCCATAGAGCTCCAATTTCGTTGTTCAGCTCTAGAAAACAAAGATCTGTTCTCCAAAAGTGTAAGTATCTTCAGATCAGTTCTTGGCAAATGATAAACTACTTCATCAAGTATTTTGTTTCACTTAATATCTTCTGCTTGATTTTACAGGATCCTTTCTTAAGAATCTCGAGGGCTGCTGAGAGTGGAGGTTTGATTCCTATTTGCAAGACTGAAGTCGTGAACAACAACTTGAATCCATCTTGGAAACCTCTTTGCCTAACCATGCAACAATTCATGAGCAAGGTAATAATTACTTCGTCGCTGTATTTCTGGCACAAGGCAAACTTCTTTTACCCATCTACTTCAACGACAAATGACAAGATTCATATGTTCTATCCCTGCAATTATATGACAATGTTGCATTCTTAATTATCTGTTCATAAGTGCATGCTTGGTTTTCTTACATATTAATCTTCAACTCTTTGCTTTCGAATCAATTATTAACAATGATTAAACAACCAATTTTCGAAGAGAGGAATCAAATCAGGAATTATAAGAAGTTTACAACCCCCATTAGGTGTCAATTTCTTATCCGAGTTTTTACTTTTTCTGATTCGGTCTATGTATTCTGCAGGAGAATCCGTTGGTGATTGAGTGCTTAGATTTCAATAACAATGGAAGTCATGTGCAAATCGGGTACCTATATCTCAATTTTGCTTGCTGTTAAATTAATTTGCTGTATGTTCCTCCCTTTTCCTCATTGATTGTGAACTGTAATAATAGTGTGTAACAACATTCTTTTCTCAAACAGAAAATTACAGACATCAGTAGCAGAACTCGAAGCCCTTCACCAAAGTAGAGCTGGTGCTAATTTCATATCTCCACCTTCCGGGATGAGACGTCATGACAAGGTTTACATTCTCCCAAAATTTATGTATCTGCATAACTGTTGTAACTTGTTTTGACATGTTACATATGCACATTCAGGTTCTGAAAAGCCAAATTTTTGTTGATGGGTTTGCCGAGAAACAACTGTATAGCTTTCTTGACTACATCTCCAGTGGATTTGAACTTAGTTTCATGGTAGCTGTTGACTTCACTGGTACACAACTTGATTTCCCGTTCCAAAATCCTCCTCTTTCATATGGAACCTGAATAATGATCGTTTATTCGACTTTCTTCAGCTTCGAATGGAGACCCGAGAAGTCCAGAGTCCCTGCATTACATTGATCATTCAGGTCGCCTAAATGCCTACCAGAAGGTAACAATCTATATAATTGTGGCTGTCAACTCAAAATAACCATATGCACACAGAAAGATCTATATATGTGTGTGTGCATTTATTTGCTTGTTTATATAATAAATTTGAATATTACATATATCTTTATGGTGCTAAAAACTCATTGTAGGCTATAATGGATGTCGGGGAGGTTATACAATTCTACGATTCAGATAGACGCTTTCCTGCTTGGGGATTTGGCGGGAAATCACCCCAATACAATGGCTCGGTATCTCACTGCTTCAACTTAAATGGAAGCCCTGCTGCTGATGAGGTAAATACAGAGTTTAGTTGAGCCAACTCCTCTCACAGTTATCTAAAATTTATTGCATTTTATTATCCACAACATTTGTGAATAGCTGAATAAGTCCAAACTCCAGCTATTATCAATTCTGTTAGTACAAGGGAATATCACTAGTAAACTAAGGAAGTGTTGTGTTGTGTGTTGTTGTCTTATTCGTCGAATTGCTGTTGCAGGAGGTTCAAGGTGTTGAAGGCATCATGGCTGCTTACACGGCTGCTATACACAACGTCGGCCTCTCTGGACCTACGCTGTTTAGCCAGGTCATCAATAAGGCTGCAGATATTGCTGCTGGCTCTCTCTCTTCCCAGCAACCCAAGTATTACATCCTCTTGATTATTACAGTAAGCATCTGAGAGAAACACTTGCCAGTCGCCAATTAACTTGTGTTGTACTCTTCTTCTCCTTGGTAATAATCTCGACCAAACTTTAAATTTGTAGGACGGTGTGGTCTCTGATTTTCAAGAAACCGTGAATTCTGTGGTGAGGGCTTCTGACTTGCCGCTCTCAATCCTCGTAGTTGGAGTTGGAAATGCAGATTTCGAGAAAATGGAGGTATATATGTCTGAAATATGATCATCCTTAATTTCTTGCAGTTGGTTGTTAAGGATGTTTAACTAGGTCTCACATTTATGAATGGTAATTTTCTTGATCTAGAAACTTGATGCTGACAATGGAAATCGATTGGAGGGTAGCAGCGGAAGGATAGCAACGAGAGACATCGTTCAGTTTGTTCCGATGCGTGAAGTGCATGGTGAGTAAATTAGCTAAATATATACTCGAACGAGAAAGATGTAACACGAAAATGTAACAGATTGGATAAACGGGGTCGATTTTCTTAACCGTTTTCGGTTGGCTTTTTTGTGCAGCGGGGCAAATCTCTGTGGTTCAGTCTCTTCTCGAAGAACTGCCGTCTCAATTTCTGAGTTACATGCGTTGTAGAGACATCAAGCCTCTCAATGCTTTTCACTAGTAGAAATTCAAAACCAAACATCTCTCTCTCTCTCTCTCTCTCTCTCTCTACTAGTTTACATTCTACCTTTCTTTTATTCTTGTTACTTAGAAATGGAATTGGTGTAATTAGTCTATTCATTTACATTACTGTTTAGTGTTTATAATACAAAGATTGATATTATCCCAACATGGCACAGGTGTATGTGCAGGAGAGAGAGAGAGAGAGAGAGAGAGAGAGAGAGAGAGAGAGTGGTGCATGAGAAAGAAAAAAAGAACAAAAAAAGAACACAAAAAAATTCAGGAATCTTTTATAAGATATTAATTAAAGATACTTCACCCTTTTTCTCTTTTGAAGCAGTAGAAAAAAGAAATCTCATTTTATAATATGTAAAAATGATGATATATAATTGTAATACGTCCACTACAAATAGTGTACACAAGCAAGTATTCCAAAATTTTATAATAAATATTAAATTTGTGTTACTCTTTTGTAATTTACATGAATTTTGAATTTAGTTATAATATTCATTGAAAGCCTAAAAAATATTATCAACTATAATATAATAATTTCATTTTGCGATAGAATGGAAGTGAAGACAAATTCTATATTCATGATGGAATTGAATATTCTAACACCAATCCTTTTCTTTTCCATTTAATATAATAACTCAATTGATGGAGATTTAAATGATCTTACAATTAAAAAGATCAAATTTGTAAGTTAAATTGTACTTTGATATCTATATTTCGGTCATTTTTAATAAATAATCCATTTTTTAAAAATTAACAAAATAATTCCAATTTTTTCAAAAAATTTGCAAATCCAACGTTTCATCAATTTTACGGTTTAAAAATTGTACGTAATTGATTGTAGTTTAATATTTATTGATTGGATGATTTTTGTTACGCAGCTAGGGAAATATAAATATTTACAAACAATCAATTACATATGATTTTTGAGTTAAAAAATTGATCAAATGCTAATTTATACTCCATCCATTTTGTTTTGATTGTTGTTTTAGATTTTTTTTGTATCTAGAATTAACAATTAATTTTATGGACTAATATACTCATTCCTCATATATCACATAAAATCTTATTTACTTATATTATTCTAAAATAGTGGTTGGGATGAGGTTAAAATCGGGAGAAAGAATGTGAAAATATATAAAACAACAAACATTTTGATAAAAAAATAATAATTAAAACAACAATCAAAACAAAACGAAGGGAATAAAATTTTCCAAAATAATAATACTGTTTTATTTATTTTTTAAAAATAAATTATTTTTAAAAAATAGTTCAAAATATAAATATCAAATGGTAATTTACCCATATTTTTAAGTCAGAATTTAAATTTAAAAGTGAAATAAAGAAAAGTGAAAAAGAGCCTCAAATCTTTTTCAGGAATATTCTGGTGGGCAGGCCGAATTTCTAAGCAACACGTGGCACGATGTGATTGGTTTGTTCATTTGAGACCCACTAGAAACTCCTTTTCTTTAGATAAAAGTGGCCCACCATTCTGACCGTTGGATGTAGAGAGAGAACATATGATCTACGGCTCAGATTGATCAGCATCAAACATTTGCCTGAAAAAGTTCCACATCACTCTCACTCCTCACCCCCACGTACTACTACTGGTCTACTGCTGCTGTTACTCTCTCTCTCTCTCTCTCATCACAGAAACACTCACAGCTCTGCCAATTTAGAAATCTTGTTAGCTTTGCACTTCTCCAACCCCTCTATCTGTAAGTCACACCTCCCTTGTCTCATTTTAAAGAAAGATTATGCTTTTGTTTTCCATTTTCCTTTGTTTTGTGGTGAATTACTAATTTCTTGAAAAGTGTCATGCATTAGTTCTTGGTTTTGAGTAAGTGGGGGTGTGTGCTGAATAAATTGCTTTTATGGGTATGCAGAGTTTTTTGCTTCCCTTGTGTTGATGGGGTTGGTTTTTGAGAAATCTTGCGTTTTATTTTCTATTTTCAAAGAGTTTTGCTTCTTTTTTTTTTTCTGGCTTACTAGTCTGTTGATGATAATGAGTGTTTGCTTGAATTTTGATTTTTTTTGTTCATTTGTTGGTCCATTTTGTTTCTTGATATTGATTTGAGCAGATATGATGATAATGAGTGTTTGCTTGAATTTTGATTTTTTTTGTTCATTTGTTGGTCCATTTTGTTTCTTGATATTGATTTGAGCAGATATAAAGATAGCAATTTTAGAATTATGCTGTGTTGCAGCATGTTTGCAAGTGTTTTCTTTTTTCTTCCTCCTGTTGGAGCATGATTCATTAATATTATATGGTTTTGGTGAAATCAAGAGTGTGATAGTTGTAAGTAATTTGGAATTCAAAGCATAAAGGAAAAGAAAATTAATGATGATCTTGGGAGAAAGAAAGTGAAAAGGAGCTGAAATTTCTTTTGTAGAATCTTTGTCCGAGTCAAATGTGTTAACAATACACTGCTGCAAATGCTAATCTTATGTAAGAATTATATTGTCTATCGATTTAGTTGGATATGGCTGACAAGCATGTGACCGGTCGAGCTGCTCTCAACGAGAGGATTCTTTCTTCTATGTCACGGAGATCGGTTGCTGCTCATCCTTGGCATGACTTGGAAATTGGTTAGAGCTTTCATACCCCTTGTTGATTATTCTTTTTCATTATTGCAGTGCCAATCTGAATATCATTTTGGCAATGATAAATGATATGTTATGTTGTGTAAGAATTCATATAATCTTGATCTTTTAATGACAGTTCCATTTGATGCTTCTTGTTCTATGATCCCCTTTACTTTGCTATCTACAACATTTGTTTACATGTTTTTGACATTCAGTGTTATATGTATATGCAGGGCCAGGAGCACCATCGGTTTTCAACTGTGTGAGTGGTTTCTTCTCGTTGCTTCGGATTTTAGAAAGTGCACAAGTAAAGAAAGAAAAAGACTTAGTTTAGGTGCATATCATACTAGAGGTCTATCTTCAGGAGATGCATCAAGTTCTTTATTATTGACCAGAATCTATAATTTGAATCTTTTTAAATTGCAGTTCTAATCCCAGTCACCTAATACGGATTTCCATTCGTTTATATCTTGTGATGATTGTGCATATCTTGCTCGTACATATCAAGTCGTTTTATGTTAGTTTTCACTTCACACAATCTGAACAGCTGATTCATCATCCAAATTAACTTGGCAGGTGATTGAAATTCCAAAAGGCAGCAAAGTAAAATATGAGCTTGACAAAACCAGTGGCCTTATCAAAGTGAGCAATTCCTTCCAGTTTTTATGCTTTGGTGTGAGGAAAGAAAACTAAATGAGTATGCATTTAAACTGTAATCAGTTGAAACTTATAGCTAATCGAGATCAAACTGTGATCTTCCATTGTCTTTTCACATTTACCTTGGGGTGATCCATATGTATATCCAGCATTCTGTATTCGACGAATGAGTCAAATTCTTCACCCTTTGATTGTTTCTTACAGTCTATTGCAGTACAACAACAGTTGGTGATACATTTTGTGTATTTTCTTTTCCTTTGATGAGTCTCACTTTCTGCAGGTGGATAGAGTTCTTTACTCATCAGTTGTATATCCACATAACTACGGTTTCATTCCACGAACCCTCTGTGAAGACAACGATCCCATGGATGTTTTGGTGCTGATGCAGGTTCCTTCCAAGTTAACCTCATCTTTTTTGTTGCTGATGATACTTTGACATTGCTAGATTGGACATGAAACTATATTTATATTTCTTGCTTGACATTTGTTTGGTTCCTGCACAGGAGCCTGTTCTTCCCGGTAGCTACCTTCGTGCTCGTGCAATCGGGCTAATGCCAATGATAGATCAGGTAACTCCTTTCTTTCTTTTCCCTCAGTGACCACACCAACACATGGTTCGTAAAGTTCGTGTTCCAATCGAACCAACCACTCCACAGGGCGAGAGGGACGACAAAATTATTGCAGTGTGTGCGGATGACCCTGAGTTCCGCCAGTGTAACGACATCAAAGATCTTCCACCTCACCGTCTGGCTGAAATCCGCCGCTTCTTTGAGGACTGTATCCATTCCCAGATAGTAATTGTTTTAAACTGTCTGAAAATAAGATCTGGGAAACTCTATTTGGTTGCCTACTTCCTTCACTTGGTATTAAACAGATAAGAAAAATGAGAATAAATCTGTTGCAGTGGAAGACTTCCTCCCTGCTGAAGCAGCTGTTGATGCCATAAAATACTCAATGTGAGTAATCCAACTTTCTTTCATGCAGTTTATAGTACTAGGGGTGATCAAAAAATCGAAAATCGAACCGAACCGAATAAATTTCAGTTCATTCAGTCCGGTTCTTTCAATTTTTGGTCCGGTTCGGTTCTTTTTTTAATAAAAATTTAGTCTTCGGTCCTCAATCCGGTCTGACAGAAAATGGACCAAACAGACCGAATAGACCGAGCCTTTTTTAGTTATTATTAATTTATTATTTTTTATATTAGTTATAAAGGTTTATTTACGATGTTAGTTATAGATTTGTGAAGTTTGTTTATTATTTATGCTATTATTTCCACAGTTAGTCATGCAATTCAACATTGAAAAAAAGAAATAGAAAAATCGGACTGAACAATTTCGGTTCGGTCCTCCCTCTTAATTCGGTTTGGTTCGGTTCAGTTCTGAATATTTCCTAATTCAGTCTATTGGGTTTAGGATTTTTGAACCGAAACAAACCGAATAGTCCAAATGCTCACCCCTAGTTTATACAACACTTAATTTCCAAACACGAATTGTGAACTAGAGGGTTTCATCTTGGAAATCAATACTATTTATTCGAGTTTCGTGTTTGTGATTGGTTGCAGGGATCTGTACGCCTCCTACATTGTTGAGGGCTTGAGGCAGTGATCGTGATGGCCGGCGGGCTTTATCGGCATGCATGCTCGTGTTAACTCATGACCAAACTCGTTAAATACGTTAATGTTGTCTTTTCGTGTAATGTCGTGTTTGCATTAGTCTGGTGCTAAGGAACTTTTGCTTGATGCACGACAAAACTATTCGAGTATTTTTACTCTTCGTAATATTTTTCTTTTTAAGTAATAAATAAACGAAATCTACGCCCGTTAACTAGACTATTCGGGCGACATGAACTCTACCGTGTTTCTTATACATAAATTAGGGGTGACAATTTTGACACGATTCGGCCCGAAGTCGGGCCGCTGACTAGCCAAAAAAGTAGTCCTGAAATAATTTTAGTTCCCACTCGAAATAGATAGTGACCCCCGAACGGGCCGGCCCACTAAGCCCAAAAAACAATAAAAATACACTAAGCCCATGTGGCCCGGCCTGACTTGGCCCGCCGAGCCATTAAAATATAGGCCCGAATAGAATAATAATTATATATTGTAATGAAACTTAAAAAAAAAAACAAATTATGTTATGATAATGCCAAAATCTCATTTAAATTGCACCATATTACAAAATTGAAGATCAAATTTAGCAAAATGTGTTATTGATGTCTCAAAATCCATCGCTTAAATTAGTGAATCAAATTGACATTCTAAGAATTCTCTTTTTCTTGTTAATTATGAATTTTTTACAAAATTTAGTATCATTAAGTAACATTTTTTTTAGAAAAAACATTTTGGCACATTTATATATACTAGGATATATGAATTCTTGCACTATTATTTCACGATAAAAAACAACAACAAAACTTTATGAATGAAATTTATTTAGAACACAACTAACGAAAAACAATTATCAATTTTTTTTTGTTTAAATTACACTTCGATACTTTATTCGGGCACCATTTCAAAAATGATTTTTTTAAAAAAATTAACAAAATAATACTCATTTTTTCTAAAAACTTGCAAATCTAACATTTAATCAATTTTACTACTCGAAAACATACGTAATTTGATTGTATTTTAATATTATTATTTCCCCAGCCACGTAGAATTGATTTTGGATAATTTCCAAGCCGTAAAATTGATTAAATGTTAGATTTGTAATTTTTTAGTACTGTTTTGTTAATTTTGAAAAAGTGAGTCATTTTTAAAAAAATATTCAAAATGCAGGTATCAAAGTGTAATTTACCCGATTTTTTATCGTAAAAAAAAATGAAAATAAAAAAGGTTGGGTAGGCGAGTAACTCGGAAGAGTAACTCAGCTGAACTCACTGGGTCCATATTCATTTATTCAGTGACGAACAGTGAGGTCTCAAAGCAAATGCTCCTCTCTTAATCAAACCTCCCCATTTCCAATCTCAAAACCCTAAACCAGAAACGCCCAATTCGGTGATCTAATCAAGAAGGAGATGGGCACTTTGGGAAGAGCCTTCTACGCCGTCGGATTCTGGATCAGGGAAACCGGCCAAGCCCTCGATCGCCTCGGCTCCCGCCTCCAGGGGAGCTACGTTTTCCAAGAACAACGTAATCCCTCCAATCTTCCTCCTTTGCTTTGTCTATTGCATCGTTTTCACCTCTCCTCTGCCTGCATTTCTTTGTTTATCTTGTTTTCGGTGAAAACTGAGGTTAGGGGTGCTGAAGACTCGCTTTTTTTTTTTTTTAATTTGTCAATTCAGCTAGCTGCTAGCCGTTGATGTTAATGTGTTTTCCGCTGCGTTTTCTGTTGTGGTAAGGTAATAATTTCGCAGTCGTATGGGAAAAAGCTTTGATCTGTGGAGTGTGGAATGTGTAGGACTGAGAAGGATTGGGCCTGAATGAT
Organism: Perilla frutescens; assembly: GCA_026008535.1. NCBI lineage: Eukaryota > Viridiplantae > Streptophyta > Magnoliopsida > Lamiales > Lamiaceae > Perilla > Perilla frutescens. The sequence goes on along the minus strand of BRKX01000002.1, from coordinate 77,201,829 downwards.
GGAGTGTTACCTTTTTTTTCCCCCCCTTTTTGGGGTTTTAATTTAGATGAAGTATAGACCTTAATCAGAAGTATGTTGCCTCAGTGAGTTAGCGTTTCTAAAATGCAGTAAAGAAGCTGGGATTTTGGAGAGTGGCTCAGCTATGCCTTATCTTTGGAACTGATAGTTTAGTTTGATTGGCTTTATGCGGAACATGCATTTCTTGTACCTTATGCAATCCATCTTGTCAACCCTTTTAGTGTTGTTGAATTCAGATGATTTCATGTGATATTAAAGTGTAACATACCAGTCACATTTCTTCTCTCGATTATTAAAATGCCGATCGAATGGAAGAGATAGATGGAAAGGGTGTTGATGTTTAGTTTGTTTTAAAAATTGGTCTATGTCTCTATGGAGAGAATGTCATTGTGATATGTCATACATCCAATGTGTCAATTTTTGGTGATTTCCTTAGAGTGTATCTCTCTTTCTCTTTTCATGGATGTATGGATAATTGGGTAGACATATTACTTATGTGTCTTTTCTATTTGTTTGGTAAATCTTCTTTTACATTCTTCAGATATATTTGACGTATGTTTATTTCTTTCCAGTGTCAAGGCATAGAACACTCATGAACTTATTTGACAAAGCCCCTGTGGTTGATAAGAATGCCTTTGTGGCCCCCAGTGCATCACTCACGGGGGAGGTTTATGTTGGACCGAGCTCCTCCATTTGGTATGGATGCGTTCTCAGAGGTATGGTCTTCACTGAATAAAATATAGCTTCTTGCTGTGTTGTAGTTAAATTTGATTGCTATGACTATACACAGTTAACTCCTATCAATTTTGTGCTTCAGAAGTTATGTTTGTTGTCTTCATCTTAGTTCTTCTGATTATCCTAAATTGTAATGAGTGGACTTCTCAGAACTATGTGAGAACACAATCATTTTTTAGTTAAGTGAACAGTAAAGAGATGTATTGTAGCATGTCTTTTCTCATCAGACACCGAGTAGCCTTGAAGTCTAAGTTACCAGTATATGCACATCCTGTGGAATGTGAAGGTCACATATAGGAACCGTCTGATGGCCGCAGTCTTCTTTATTTCAATTTGATGTTTCTCAACTGATGGTGCTTCCTATTCACATGTATTTTATATAGTGATTTTGGTTTTCTGTTGCAACCGTTTTGAGTTTCAAGGTTTATGTCACCTCTTTGATGTAGTAGTCATGAGCTTATGGATTGACACTGACCAAAAGAAAAAAAAAAGAATAAAAGGTTCTTCAACTTTTCATTTGATTCAGCGAGCTTTGTGGAGATTCGTCCGTAGTAATTTTTCTATTTATAGTGGTACCTCATCATTTCTTATTGTCAATGAAGTGCCTAGGCAATTGCTTGTATTTTCTTTCAAGTTCCCCAGAATCTTCATATATTCTTCAATGCCTATTTCATTTTTCAAGTTCATACAGGAGGCTTAAAATCTCATGTGAGGTCACTATTGTTTCTGTCCCTCCTTACTTTACCGTGTTTTTTCTGTGAATTTTCTGTTCGGATCAATTAATGGAAGAAAATGTTTAAAAATACAATCTAATGAATACCATAATTTCTCTTGATTTTAGTCTGACTGTCTGAGTGAATAGAAAATGAAATATGGAGTAGTGTCCATTGTTTCCATTCTGCAAAAATGCAATGCATCTACTTGATATTTCTTCTCTTTAAATATAAATGTAAGCAAGTGTTGTGAGAAAAGGCTACCTAGAAAGATGTATGTCTTAATAAACATTTTTGAGAAGTAAGTTTTTGGTAATAGTTGCTTTAGCTAAATGAAGGTCTTAATAAACATAAGTTGAAGGTCTAAAATCTTAGTGCAAGTAAATAGAATCCGCCTGGACATGCTTTCCTTGTTTTTGTGTGATCATTTCTGGTTCAATCCTGGTATTTGGGCAACGTGTGCTTGCACCATAATTTTTCTTTAAATTGAAATGGTCTCTTTGCAGGTGATGTGAACAGCGTTAGTATTGGATCTGGAACCAACATACAGGATAATTCTCTAGTTCACGTAGCTAAGTCTAATCTGGCTGGGAAGGTCTTACCCACCCTTATTGGCGACAACGTCACCGTCGGTTAGTAACATTAGACCACATTTCTGGATAATCTTTTCTGCTTAGAATTTCTTGATCCTGAGTGGTAATTTACACACTGGACTCGCCAGGGCATAGTGCTGTCTTGCACGGCTGCACTGTTGAGGATGAAGCATTTGTTGGTATGGGTGCAACATTGCTTGACGGCGTGGTTGTTGAAAAACATGCCATGGTTGCTGCTGGAGCTCTTGTGAGACCGGATACAAGAATACCCTCTGGAGAGGTTGGTGAGCTACATTGTTGAGTTGCCTATTATAAATGTCTCATGCAGTTTAATAATGAAAATATATATAGAAGTGTTACTAGTTAAATTTAAACTTCAGCATCTTTGCACATTTGGCTTCATGTCATAAACTTAAATTGCAAGCCAGAGGATATTTCATATATCTCTAATTTAATTTGTTTAACAATACGGACTGATTAAACGGAGAGAAAGGGCCATTTGAAGATGGCAAATAAAAAGTCTTTCTGAATATGTGATTTTTCAATACCAGATATGGGGAGGAAATCCAGCCAAATTCCTGAGGAAGCTCAAAGATGATGAAATCGCTTTCATATCTCAGTCAGCTGCCAATTATGCAAGCCTAGCCCAAGTTCATGCTGCTGAAAATGCTAAGGACTTTGACAAGGTAGAGTTGGAAAAGGTACTTCGGAAGAAATCTGCTACGCAGGATGGAGAATATGACTTGAATTTGGGCGTTGTTGGGGAGGCACCACCAGAACTTAACACTAATGCTCCGAAGGCTTCCTAATATGGAACGCGTTCCAGCTTTGTTTTTTGTTTCCAATGGATTCCAAGAAAATGCCTGAGTTTTATTCCAATAATTTCTGGGGCCAGGCTGAAGTTTCAAAGGATCAATCCTGGTACACAGTGTTTATTGTGCACAACTTCTTAGTCTTCCATTAATGAAGCACTTAGATATTGCTTGTTCTTTTCATGATTATCTATTTCAACTTCATTAGATGCACTTTCTTTTGATATCTGAGGAAAGGCATCAGGAAACTGAGTTATTATGTCCATGAATTTGATATGGGATTACAAGAAAGTCATACTTGGCAGAAGTAGCTTATGAAAATGGCTTATTCTTTTCACAATTATGGAAGGCACCTTTCTATTATTTTTCGATATAAGCTTGATAATTATAACACCATGGTAACATTTGCTTAGCACAAATATGCATTAAACTTATGCCAGTTCTGGAATAAGAGGAGTTAGTAAATCATCCTACTTCATGTGCTGCTTCTGCTCTCTCTTTAATCTTGCCTTCTCGGCCCAACTCTAGTAAAGAACAGTTTTGCACTCTGCCTGTGGCCATTTGAGGCAATTTTGTAATCAGCAAGTGAATTTTTCACATATTATTAGTTAGTTATTGCAATATTTACTGTTGAGTTTGCTTTAATAAAACTGGAAGATCACGAAAGGAGCTGCTCTAACTTCAAAGTGATTTCTGAATATGTAATTGCTGCGATTTGTTATACTGATTGGAGTTTATATTGCACTGTGCCACTAACAGCACGTTGTTTCCTTACTTTCGGTACTCAGTGATATTAAAAAGCTGAATAGCCATATCAATAGACATCATTACACAATAACATAGTTTTTATTAATGCAGGTGGTAGATTCTTCATCCAACTTATTTGAAAACAACAGATCTTCACAATGTTCTGCATATTCTAGATCAATCATATCTGCATTTCTTGTCTGTCTGCATGTGCTTCCTTTGGTATTGGAAGCAACTCTTTTTCTTGATTGTTGTCGGTGTCATGCTTTTCCAGGGAATTGAAAATGGATTCTTTATTTTCTCCATTTGTGCGGATCTGAGAATGTTTTTCCTGTGAATTCAAAATGGATTCTTTGTTTTCTCCATTCGTGTGGATCTGAGAATGTTTGTCATGGGAATTCAATATGGAATCTTTATTTTCCCCATTTGTGTTGATCTGTGAATTCAAAATGGAATCTTTGTTTTCTCCATTTGTGTTGATCTGAGAATGTTTTTCCTGGGAATTCGAAAGGGATTCTTTATTTTCTCCATTCGTGTGTATCTGAGTCGAAAATGGCAGCATTCCCTTCTCTCTGCAGCTCTCAATGGCACCTCTATACATGTCCTCTAATGTGTACTTGAATGAAAACCCCATATCCACCAATTTCTTGGAGGAGAAACTCACCACTGCTATGTCCTTGTGAATGCCTTCAAACCTGTCCATGAAAACATCATTTCTCTGAAATTTTTAGGGTTCAGGGTTTAGCCAAATCCGAGATCATGCTTACTCAGTCGGGACATGGTATTCGGGCCAGTTTTCTCCGATCATCTTTGCTATATCGTAAATTGTTGCATCATGTGAGGAGCATATGTATCTCCCTTCTGCTGCAGGGTGCTCAAACAAGAATATATGAGCCTCACACAGATCATCTACATGGACAAACTGTCCTTGCTTTATGATTGAGTAGTGAGCTTCATTCCCTAGTTAGAATCAAGGAAAATGTTAGTCGAAAACCGACTTCAACTTCTCCGAAACTCGACTCTATATCGACATGAAAACTACCAGTAATGGGGGAGAGTGCTGTGATTAAGCTAGGTGGGAATGTAGGCATGAAAAATGGTCCAACCACCACTGGTGGTATGATGCTGATGAAGTTGATGTTGCTCTCTTTTGCTGCTTTCATTGCTTCTTTCTCAGCCAAGATTTTAGACACAAAATACATCTGCAGGAAAATCATATAAATCCCAGAAAATTTTAGGGGAGAGAGAGGGAGAGGGAGAGGGAGAGGGAGGGCAACCCATCCAGTCATTTTCTTGGAGTAAATGAAGTCCAGATCACTCCAATTTGCTTCATTGTAGACTGGTTTTTGGTGTTCTTCAACATTCAATGTCCCAGCTGAGTTTGTGAAGATCAATTTCTTGACAGTTTTGGCTTTGGTGCATGATCTCATGATGCTCAACATTCCATCAACTGTAGGCTTGATCACTTCATTCTGCCAAACAAACATGCACGAAGATTAATCTATTGCTCGATAACCTATTATTGTAGATGTCACATGAACCATCATTTCAACGGTGAAAGTATTTTGAAAACATGCATTGAACATGTTTGTATAGGAAGGAATCTTCATGTGTAGGATAACATTCTTCTCGATATACGTGATACATACCTCGGGGTCGTCCGATTCAAAATCCATGGGCGTGGCCATGTGAAACACGCATTCACAACCTTGAACTGCTTCGTCGTAGCTTCCTTCTATGTTCATGTCCGCTCTCCATAGTGTCAAGTTTGTATCCGCTCCTGGCAGTTCTATTAGGTGTTTTACCTTCTTCGAGTCCCCTGCAAACACCCACACACCCACAAACTTATATCGTAAATTCAAACTTTGTAAATGCTACACTCGATGAAATAACTTTATGCAATATATACCGGGATCACGAACGGTTGCACGGACTACATAACCACGTTCAAGAAGTCTCATGATGATCCATGACCCGATGAACCCGGACGCTCCCGTGACACACACGGTGGTGGCCGGAGGCGGCGCTGCCACGGTTTCGAGTGACATTTTTAGTAAGTGATTTATTTTTCAGTCTTTTTAAGATACTAAATCTTCAAACTTATTCAAGAATGGTGGTCAAGATTGTTTCATTTATAACATTCCATTTCAAATATTTAAATTCTACATAGGTGGTTGTGCTACCACGTGAGTTTACTCACCATTCATTGTTTTCATTGTTTGTGAAATTGAAATTATTGGCTGGTTTAAAATTAGTCATTGCGAATTTTATATTTTAATAAATTAGTTCATCCATGTTTTATAACATAATTATAAGCTTCTTCTCATAAATTAATAAAATAAAATTAAAATTCATGTTAGAAAAGAGTTACCTCTCGTGGCATTGCAAGAACCAATAATTCCGGTTTGAACTATTAAATTTTTCGCGTTTCACCACCAAATTTATGATTTTAATAATTATTATTGGAAGAAAAAATTTAATTATAACAAAATGGGCCATGCTCAATATTTATTAACAAAAAATAATTATTCGAGTTCTAGCTATGAAATAATTGACAACAATAATTAATTATTAGCTATTAAATACTAAAAATAATTATAAATCGTGATAATGTGAAATCAATCAAAAAATTAAACTAAAATATAATAAATTAAAATTGGAGAAAATCATGAAAGAAAAAATAATAAATTTGATAATAAAACACTCTCCAACTATTATGGATCCTTTATATTACAATAATATTGGCCAAGAGATTTATGAGCATGTTCTATATATTTTCGTAATTTAATGTATTCAAATTCTTATATATAGGAAAAGTAAACATTTTATGATTGGCAAAAATAAATAATTTAAGAGAGAGAGAGAGAGAGATTAATGGTGTAGACACTATACAGACTCACTCACTCACTCTTCAAGCGTGGGCGGTGGGGGGTTACCACCAATAAGTCAACAAAAGAAGCCCCAACTTGCAAATCCTGTTTCCTAACATTAATGAACCATTCTTGTCTTGGCTGCTTCTATTATTCATTTTTATATGTATTTTTGGTTTTGTTTTATTTTATTAATCATGCCCTCATTTTATGTTATCTTGATTACACGCATCTTTTAAGATACCATTTATATACTCAACATGATTTATAATATGAGAATCATATATTATATCCCTATATGGATATGATGTAATTAGGGCTGTAAACGAACCGAATTGAGCCCAATAACTTGATGTTTGAGCTCAGCTCATTAAGAAATATTCGAGCTCAAGCTTTTTCCCTCTTGTTCAAACTCGGCTCAATAAATATTTGTCATGTTCGATTTCGGTTCAAGCTCAATTTGTGAAATGCTCGAAAATTTACTAAACCAGTATGAGCTCGAATGCTAAAAAAAAGCTCATTTAATGTACATATTTGAGTTCGAGTTCGAAAAAAAGTGGTTAATTTAATTTACTCGTTTGAAATATTTATAATATTCATGAACATGTTCGATTAAGCTCGAGCTCGAGCATGTTCGTGAGCTAGCCGAGCCAAATACTGTCATATTCGAGCTCGGCTCGATAATTTTATCGAGCTCGATTCGAGGCTCGAACTCGACTCGTTTAGAAAACGAACGAACTTCGAATGAGCTTTTTTCAAGGCGAAATCCGAATAGCTCGTGAGCGGCTCTGTTCATTTACAGCCCTAGACGTAATGATAAAATATAAGATTAAAGTGCAGAGTTGATCTCGTGCATTAACCGACTCGTTAAAAGCTCAAATGAGTTCGTTCGGATCGATAAACACAATCAAACAAGTTCAAACATAATTATGTGTTTGATAAAATTTAAAACTTGGCTCGAACTAGAGCTTGAAAAGTAAAATTCCAGAAAATAAGAATAAAAATATCATATAACTCGAACTCGACTCGACAAGTAGATCAAACAAGCCCAAATATAAATTTTAAAGCTCGAAATTATTTCAAACAATCTTGAACAAGTCTATGTCTGGCTCGACTCGTCTCGATTCATTTACCGTCATACCCATGTGACAATTATGTTGAAGATGTCCATTTTGAATACTTATAAATTTTAATTATAGTTATAGACTTTGTCGTTCTAGTTCCAATTGGCCACACCAATGTATAATTAAGCACATTTGGCGGTTTCAATTAATTAATTAATTATTAATTAAAATAATCAATGGGGATAAAACTGAAACTATACACCAAAAAATATAATCCATCATCACCTAATCCAAATTTAAAAATATTTATAAGGAAGTAGTCAAAATATCACAACTATAATCTATTAATTATAATTAATTAAATAAACATAAAATAACTCTCTCATATGCCATCATATATACACCTCCTCTTCACATTGGCTCAAAAAAACCAATCTTCAACTCTCTCTCTCTCTCTCTCTTAAAAGTCATAACCACATCTTAGCTCCGACATATCAATGTTTAGAGCTTTGAGCACACGGCGGCGGGGCTACGAGCAGCTCGGCGGCGATGAGGCGTCGTCATCTTTGGTGCCTAAGCTGAGCAGAGCGAGAAGCTTGCCGTCGAAAGTGTTCGGTTCTCCGGCGAAGATAGCTACGCCGGCGCAACAAGCAAAGAAGGCTAGCAAAGTCCACCCCTTCTTCACTCTTTTCGAGACGAAGCGGAAGAAGAAGGCGACGGCGAAGCCGGAGTTCTCGAGATATTTGGAGTACGTGAGGGAGGGGGGAGCATGGGACGTCGCAACGAACAAGCCCGTTATGTACTACAAGTAGACGATCTCGTAACTGAAAGGTCGTAACAGAGGCGAAACCCTAATATGTAATATAAGTGAAGTTTATTATCTAATGTCACAATGATTATTATATGATTTCATATTCGATTCTTGTTTCGTTTTTCTCCGATTTATTTATTTTTGTGACAAGGAGAAGTTCGTGGTCGTACTTAATAGTAACCTTGGTGGAAAATTGAGCTCTTTTCTTTGTGTTCAAATCGAAAGTTTTTGACTATTTCTAGAGGTGGGTATCAATCATTTTCTTTCACGTTGGAGCACTCCATGGCCATGTTCGAAAAAATGGGGAAATGTAACATGATTAATTAGATAATTAATTGGATCATATCTTTTAATTGAAATATCAAATGATTCTATTATTAGTATTATTTCAATCGTTACACCTTTTTATTACAATTAGCAAGATTCGACCATGAACGTTTTCAAGAAATGAGTTGACCACTCCAATAATTCGACCATACATGCATATATATAACACCGCAAATTATCCTGTATATATGATGTACATCGGACAGTTTAGGGTTCAACCTGTTGATCAAAAAAGTAATCAATATAAGTGATACTTTTGAGGGATACGAGTGGTACTTTTTTTTAAAAAAAATTGAGTGATACATTTTAGTGTTACGATTGATACTGATTTTGTCAGTTTTTTCTTTATTTGTTTTCTGACCGATACTTTTTTATTGATACAAGTGATACTTTTGAGTGATATTTTTTAATGTTACGTACGAATGATACCGATTTTGACGGATTTTTTAATAAATACAGTAATCATATCAATACGTTAACCGTTTGGCGTGCACTTAGTGTACACAAGACCTTTCCATATAACAATTAACACCACTAAATAAATAGATGAAGGGCCAATTCTATTTTATTTTTCTAATTCTAGGTGGATTGGACCAAAAAAAATTAATTTTTTATTTAGCTTTTGTTATGGACCATTATATTTATTGTTGTCACGGCCGGCCATGTACATATATAATAGATCTGTGAGCTATTTTTTATTGGCTTTTCGTGTATTGAAGAGAACTAACTAATTCAAATTTCACACGTTAAGCCGATTGACTCTTTGGAAGTTGGAACATATAAATTTTAGTCAATACTATGAGTTTGACATGCAATTTTTTATTTTTATTTCATAAAAATAACTTTGTATGTTATAATTCATGTTTTTAGTATCCATATTATTTATTAAATATATCACGATATAAAGAACTTATTTTAATGAAAATGATAACCAATCGAATCATTTCTAGAGTCCCATATTTAGTAATGCCCGAATTCTTTCAAGTTCTATTTAGTAACTGCTATTAAATGTCCGTCTCAAATTGAACTTTGAGTTGATATTTCGACGTCAAATATCAAACTTGATTAAATGTTTTGAAACCCGACATTTAGTCTATCCGAAAGTGGGCTCAATCTAGATTTTCCAACAGCCGATAGTAGGACGGGAAAGGCTAATAACGGACCTCAAATCCTCAATGGAGCCGATTGTCAAAGTTTGAAGGTTCAATTGAACCTAAAATTAAAATCGATACACACCTAGAATTCAAGATTATAATTTAACTCTTATTTCGACATTCTCCCTATCGTATCCTCAAACGACTATCTACAATTGAATTCGATTAGAATATATAAGAATCCAATGTGAATCTAAACCCTGCAATTTTACAAAATTCATGACAAAATTAAAAAAAAAAAAAAGAATTATAAAAAAAGATCACAACTTTAATTTTTTGAAACAAATAATACTCATTCCACATGTAAACACAAAACTTTTTCTTTTTTAAATCAGATAAACAATTTTTTTTTTTTGGGAAAAGGGCAATCAGATAAACAAATTGATAATATATATAAAAGGGCAACAAAGAACAATTATTTTATGGAAATGAAAAATAAAATAAAAAAAGAAGAATATCATATCACTTTACAAAATTGGAAATGCGCCGATGAAAAATATGAGCAGAAAAATCGCCACCACCCGCACACTAAATTCAAATTTCAACATACTATAATTCAGCAAACGATTTCTTGAGGAAGAAGAAGAGGAGAGAGAGAGAGAGAGAGAGAGAGAGAGAGAGAGAGAGAGAGAGAGAGAGAGAGAGAGAGAGAGAGAGAGAGACTGTTTTTTTTATCCAGATATCGTAACGGACTCTCTCATCCTCCTCCCATTCTTATAGGCTTCTCACTTCGGGCAAGATTAGAGAGAGAGAGAGAGAGAGAGAGAGAGAGAGAGAGAGAGAGAGAGAATTCATCGTAGTTATGGATCCATCCTTCGTTTCCCACGCCATTAAACCTGATCCCGTAAATCCACAATTCTTTGGATGAACAGCTGCTGCTTCTTTCCACGGCTGTTTTTGTTCCCTTTATCGAGGGTTTCTTCTCTTCTCTTCTCCGGCGGTATGTGTTATTTTTTGCGTTGAAATGAATTGATTGATTGTTGCGAGGAGTGGGTTCGCGGGAATTTTTTTTCTCAATGCGAATTTGGCGGAAAGTTATTGTCTTTGAATTTGGAATCATCTTTTTTGGTGTATTATTAAAGGCTGAATTTTTGCGGTCTTGATTCTTATGTCTTAATTTGTTTTGTGATTTATGGTTTGAAGATGTAACTCTTACGGTTCTTCGGATTTGGAAGAATATCAGGTTTAGTAAAGAAAAGAAAATAACAAAAATATATATATACAAATCCTTGTAGATGAGGGAAGCGATTAAGAATGAGCTAGGAGCTATGAATTTCCTTTGTTGATTGTTTTCTCCTGAAAAAAAAGGAGGATATAAGAATTGATTTAGATGCATTTCTGGATTAGGTTTCTAGAATATGTGCTTGGTATTTCCTCTTTGTTAGCTCCAATTAAGAAATGGTTATTTTGTTGCTGGAGCTCATTTGTGATTTTAATTTGATGTTTTCAGTCAAAATTGACTTCATTTGTGGTGTGATACTCTCTACAGTCATGAAAATAGTTATGATTTGTCTTTGCAGATTGGTTGATGCTGGGAAGCCATGCCGACATTTACAGCTATAGCCTTCGATAGGCTGATAGAACCTGGAGCTGCGAATTCCATGGTTGGGAGAAACTCTCCTGACTCGAAACTTGAGAGGAGACGTAGCACTTCTAACACTATAGAAGTCAGGGGAATGGATGCTCCTAGTTCAGTGGTGGAAAGGGGATATGGCATTCCTCCAAATCCGAAGCTAGAGAGGGGAGTTAACTTTCATCCGAACCCGAAGCTGGATAGGGGGGTTAACATTCCTCCAAACTCGAAGCTGGAGAGGGGAGTTAGTGTTCCTCCTAACGCGAAGCTGGAGAGGGGAGTTAGTGTTCCTCCGAATGCAAAGCTGGAGAGGGGAGTTAGTGTGCCTCCTAATACGAAACTAGAGAGGGGGGTTCTTATTCCTTCTCAAGCCAACCTTGATAGGAGGAATGGTGCACCAACTGCAACAGCTGTAGATAAAGAGAATCATTGGACTCAGATCTCACCAGCACTCTATGCCACTCCTGCATCGACCCCGCTTCCTGATTCCCCGTCTTCATTCCCCCCATCACCGTACATTATTAATCACAAGCGACGGGGCCCACGACTCATGAAGAGTTTCTCTGAAGATGATGTCGCTACTCGTAAAAACGAAACCGGAGAGAGTAAGGTGGATGTAGAAGAGAGTAGGGCTGAAGAAGGGGTGCCAAGTGGATGTAAGGATGACATTAGTGATCCTGAAAAGGTTCTGGTTTCTACCACGGATAACAATATCGAACCTTCTGGTACTGGAGATGTCGAGGAGAAGCATTTGACTGGTGTTTCTAATGGCGTACTTGGAAGCAGTAAAACTGCAAATGCTCTAGTGGGGCAAAATGGGGTGACGAAATCTGTCAGCTTCAATTTGCAGCAGGATGATGTGATTGGTGATTCAGATGATCCACAAGACTTGGTTAGTGTTAAGAACATTGGTGAAAATGAGGGTATTGGTGGATCTGAACGGTCTTTGAATTACACAGCTGCAATAACCGAATTCTATGATGCTTGGGAAGGTGCCTTCCTTTTACCCCTTTCTCTTCGTTTGTTTCTTAGTTTCCTGTTCCTTCTGTAGGATATAGTTTGCCTGAGTACAGCTGAAATTGAGAGTTATCTCGTTTTTACCGAATAATTTCAGTACATGTTCATGCGGCATGTTTCTTTAATCAGTTTTTACAGTCCATGAAGGTATTCTCACACAAATAGATTGCTCTGTGAATCAATATCAAGATATTCTCACATATTCGGATGGGGATTGAGGGAAGGCCGAGTGAAATTGAACATTATTCTCATTAGTTATTATCCCTCAAATACGGTTGAGAAATCGTTTCACTAACTTGGATCTTGGTTGTGTTTCATAACTCAGAATTGTCGTCAGAAAGCGGACCCCATCTTCCGTACCCTGATATTGAAAGTGAACTTCGAGAAATGAGATTGACTTTGTTGATGGAGATTGAAAAGAGGAAGCAAGCTGAAGAAAACCTAAATAATCTGCAAAGTCAATGGCAGAGGATCCGTGAACAATTATCTCTTGTGGGGCTGAATCTTCCTGCTGATCCGACTGCTTTCGGGGAGGGTGAAGAACCCGCTGATCCAGTAGCTGACGTATGCCAACAAGTCTATCTTGCCCGTTTTGTGTCTAATTCAATCGGGAGGGGAATGGCAAAGGCTGAGGTTGAGATGGAGACGGAGGCACAAATCGAGCTAAAGAATTCTGAAATTGCTCGTTTATGGGATAGGCTTCGTTACTATGAAGCTGTGAACCAGGAGATGTCTCAGAGAAACCAAGAAGTTGTAGGTGAGTTTCTAAATACATTCTATTGCTGTCATCTTCATTCTCACCTATATTGACTGCCAAGAATAACATTAGGTTTCTTGGCTGATGGAGAGGCCCTATATAAAATCTCTTGGAATTTTTATTTGAGTCTTATACATATACATATACATATACATATACATATACATATACATATACATATACATATACACATATATGTTTTTTTCCCTTTTTCATACAGCTTGATAAATGCTCTCAGACATGTTAGTCGTTTTGTGATATATGTGGAGTTAAGGCAGTCATTGTGATTGGGAATGGATCTTGTGAACATAGTATAGTATTCTTGAATATATAAGTTGTGTTTATTTTGTTAAGCACTGTGCAATTGCAATGCATCAAACCAAAGATACAGAATTTACAGTTAAACCCCTCTAGAGACAATTTGATCATATTATGCTGTTCTTTAATCTCTCCTGTCCTTGTGTAGAAACGGCGAGGCGACTCAGGCAAAGACGGAAAATAAGACGGAGATGGATCTGGGGTTCGATTTCTGCAGCATTTGCCCTTGGCTCGGCCGCCTTAGTGTACTCTTACTTGCGGAGTGGAAAGGGGTCGTCTTCCCAAAGCCCGTCCCAAGCTTCGTCGGCTGACCACGGCTCAAACTAGACGACAACTCCGATCGGCCACTGTAGGAATAATAGTAGTAATAATAGAAAACAAGGGGTTGCAAAACCATCTTGTGAATACACACACTGCCTTCTTCCTGTTTGTTAAATTTCTGCTGTTGCAGGTTGTATGAATTCTCAATAAAAACATAGCTACAAACAGCTGTATACAGAAAGCAACTTAAAATGCTGACATGTATTTTTGACCATGCTCTACAATTCAAGAGTTAATTAAAGGGTGTGAGCATTCGATCTATATCGATTCAAAAATCATAAAATCAGATAAGTTGAATTCAGAAATATTTAGGATCGAACTGAATTATGAGACAAATCAAAAGTTCCTTGCAAATTAGACAGATAACCTAAATCATCAGGAATCAGGCCACCAAATGCATTGTAAGAAATATCAAGTTTCTGCAACAAAACCAAGTTTTCCCCAATCCCAACAGGCAAAAATCCACTAAAATTATTATGACTAATATCAAGATTCCTCAACCTTTTGCACTGAACTAATGATAACGGCAATGACCCATTAAAGAAACTATGCGAAAAATCGAAATTCCGAAGGTATTCGAGATTTCCAACCTCAAATGGCAGAGTCCCAGAAAAGGAATTCCCATGAAGAACCAAAATTTGCAGCTCCTTAAGCTTAAACAATTGAGAAGGCGGCCATAAAGGCAACTTCAACAACCAGAAAGAGTCGACAAACTAAGAAATCATGCAAATATGGAGCACATAAAATGTCAGTAGTTCATATAAGATGGCAACAATAAGTGCTCAATGTGAAACTGCACAACAAAAAAAATTACAGACGATAGGAGTAAATTGGCGTCTTAATTCATGGAAAGTAAATTGCTAGGTAGAAAAGCTCTCTCATGCCATTATTTTGGCAGACCTCGCATAGAGGCTGTCCACAACCTTCTCCATGTTCGATATCGTCTCCAACGTGGCCGGGTAGATCGCGTCAGTCTTGGGATCGTCGAATATAATCAGGCATCCAGCACCCTGGTCTAGAGTCCCTGCAAATTTCTTGTCCAGAATCATCTGGGACAATTTCTTCTCCACTTGATGAGATGGCAATTCAATTAGCTCAGCAATGTGGGCAATCTCGACTCTTGAGAATGGCTCGATCAACCTGCAAAGATTCTGCTCCTGCAGTGTGTCGTAGAGGGCGGAGAGGTGCCTGTGGACAATAGGGTCTTCATCCAATTGGGTCTTGAAATTCTGCAGAGCTGTCTCAAAGAGCTTCAGAGAGCGCTTTGAGTGAGCATCAGCAATGGCTTTCATTGCATCTAGCTCCGGCCCTTTATATTGCAGGCCAACCTTGGGTGATGATATTATTCCCGCCACGTCTTCAGCCTGGTTCACCATGATTTTACACAGCAGCATGTACTTGAGGCCATAAATCGCCTGAGGGTCTCCAAGAGTGTTAAAAGCTTCAAACGCCTCGAAGAAGTAGCTGTAGGCAGTTTTGTAGTCCTTCTCTTCTGCATGGAGAATCCCACTTTGCAAATCAATGGTGCCCTGCTGCGCTGGAGGCACGTAGACTGCATTAGCTGCGGTTCTTGCAGCAGTGAGTGCAGCCTTCGCTTTGGGCAGATTCCTCAGAGCGAAGTGGAGTTTGCTCTCGAGCAAGTCAATCTCCACGAGCAGCAGCTTGTCGTCTAGTCTCCTAACCTCCTTGATGAGACCCGACAACAGATTCAGTGCTTCCGAATATTCCTTGTTCTCCATCAGCAGAGCTGCAAGCCTAGCCTCAATTCGCTGACGGAGGAAAGTTCTCTTTTCCGAGCGTGTCCACTGCACTATCTCCTTGCAGAGAGAGATCTGTAGATCAGAAGTCCCCGGGATTTTCGCAACCGAATCAATAATACCACGAACGAGTTTTGCAGTTTTGGCCTTGGGGATCAAGGAAAAGAACGGCCTCAATTTAGTTAGCAGGCTCTGCAGCTCTTCTGCTCGACCTTCTTCCCTCAGACGATCCGATAGATCTGTAATCGCCACCTCTTTAATCTTTATGGCCTCTGAAGAAGACGAAGGATCTTCAAGTATCCCATAAAGAATAGGGATAGCCTCAGCTGCAGTTTTCTCTTTTGCACCAGTAATCGAATCCTCGGTAGCAGGAAAACGTTGGGACGACATAGTTACCACTTCCAGATGAGAAATTTCTGCCATATTCAACTCATAATTATGAACAAAACCACCCCTAAATCTCCAACAATGTGTGACACGAACACGACAGACAAATAATCACAAGAATTCAACAAAAAACTTCAATGTCGCACAGTTCCCCCAATTATTTCTACCATATTTCACCTCATAACTATTAACAAAACCACCACTAAATCCAACAACAATTCCCCCAAAACATAGCAATTAGGGTAAAAACAGAAACAAAAAATCCACCAATCTTAACCGCAGAAACTTACACAAATCAGAGCAAAATACAACAATCACAAAAAAAATCAAATCAGAGAAACCACGAGAATGTACCAGTAATTCAAAGACCCGTTGCGTCGATGCGAAGAGAGAGAATGCAAAGCTTCAAAACAGAATTTTTTTTCCAGAAATCAATCAAAAAATTCGAACCTTTTCTTGTTGGAGAGGGGAACCCCTAAATTTGGGCCGTGTTTAAATAGTAAATATCTCGGCCCATAAAAAAGCCCATTATTCTGCGTTAAATACCAAAATTGCCCTTATCGAGGAACGGCGTCGTATTGCCGAACAGATAACGTTGAGTTCTGGCTATGGCGTGAGAGAGCACTCCCGCTTACACTGCTCGACTTTGAACTCACACCTCCAGCGGCGGCGGGCGGCGGCGGAAGAGGCGGCGGCGATGCTTATTGCATTTCATCTCTGAATTTGGAGAAAGCCCAGAATGAAGGAATTAGCTCTGCAGCACAACATTCCCCTCCCTCCCAGCACAAAGCTCGGATTTTTTTCCCAACGGAGAATTCTTCCCCGTTTTCAATCCACCACGAATAAAATCAGCAAAAGGGTTTTGAATTGCAGCTCCGCCGCTGTTGGTAGCCGGAGAAAATCGAGCGTACCTGTACAGGTTGAAGAATTCCGTAGCTGTTACGTGCGGAGTAAAGATAAGGAGGAGGTCGAGGAGGAGGAAGATGAAGAGATGTCGTCGTCGACGTTGCTGTCTTTGAGCATGAAGCCCGACAGGAGCATGGCTTTGCTCGACGATTACGAGATGGAAGAGATGGATTTCGTGCCCGACGACCCCAATCACCGGAGCGGCTACGTGGCGGTGGTCGGAAAGCCCAACGTCGGAAAGAGCACGCTGTCGAATCAAATGGTTGGTCTGAAGCTTTCCATCGTCACCGACAAGCCTCAGACGACTAGGCATCGCATTCTTGGAATTTGCTCTGGCCCCGATTATCAGGTTTGGTTTTTAAGCTCGTTTTGATGAAGATTTTGTGTGTTTCTTGGTTTTTGTAATGGTTGAGGAATTGTTGGTTGATTAGTTTTGGTGGTGAAGTATGATTTTTTTATTTTTTTTTTCCCATTTGTGTTGCATTGTCTGAGTAGGTGATAGTGTTTGGCAACTTGAAATTTGGATAAACAGATTTGCTTACTATGTTTGGCTGTTGATGTAAGTTTTTTGGGATTCTGCGTAGATGATTCTTTATGATACACCTGGTGTTATTGAGAAGAAAATGCATAAGTTGGATTCTATGATGATGAAGAATGTGAGAAGTGCAGCCATCAATGCAGACTGTGTTGTTGTTGTTGTTGATGCTTGTAGGCCGCCCGAAAAGGTGTTCTTTTCGTTTCTGGAAGAAAGTTGCGATTTTTATCTTCTTTAGTTAATCCAATGCCACTTTACCTGCTATCAGATTGATGAAGTGTTGGAATATGGAGTGGGAGATCTTACAAGTAAGCTGCCCACCTTGCTGGTTTTGAACAAGAAGGACCTTCTCAAACCGGGTGAAATTGCTAAGAGAATCGAGGTATAAGTTGCTGGTTTCTGTTAGGTATTGTGCTGTGAATCAACCTTGTGATTGTGACTGCAGCCTTTTATCTTGTGTGAAATCTGATAGATTTAATAACTTGATCGATATTGTTTTGATTTTGAAAGCACGGTTCTGTCTAGTGACTTTAGTGAGTGCAGTATGCTAGAAATATGCAGTTAATCCTTTCATTACAGCGTCTGAGATTACTACCACACAGTTTCTAGTCTTCTGTGATCTTTAGTTTTCTTCTTCAAATCCTGCAATGGGCATCCTTTCTTGCAGTGGGTAGTTGTATATTCAAACACGATTTACCAATATTATAACGTGCACCACATCTCCTGCAGTGGTATGAGAAGTTTACGGATGTTGATGAGGTCATTCCGGTGAGTGCCAAGTTTGGCCACGGAGTGGATGATGTCAAGGAGTGGATCCTATCGAAACTTCCCTCCGGGCCAGCTTATTATCCTAAGGTGTATATCCTATTTTCCAAATACTTACTTCAAGAAGGTGGAATTGTAGCTGAAATCTTGTAGAAAGATCGGCTTTCATCTCTTTTAATCAGTGTACCTACTTAATGCACTGGTTTGAGCCATGACATTGCTTGATTAAAATTTTCCGGTTTTCTTGTCTTCAGGATATATCTAGTGAGCACCCGGAAAGATTTTTTGTGGCTGAAATTGTCCGAGAAAAAATCTTCATGCAGTACCGAAATGAAGTCCCGTATGCTTGCCAGGTAAACCTACATCTGAAACTCATATAGAAATTCAATTTTCCTGAATATTCTTGAAGATATTAGTTCATCTGCTCACTGCAACAGTTTGCACAACCTTACAGGTTAATGTGATTAGTTATAAAAGTAGGCCTAATGCAAAAGATTTCATCCAAGTTGAGATTGTTGTGGAGAAGAACTCACAGAAGATTATCCTTATTGGAAAGGTAATCTTTTCTGTCCATAAACATACACCGTCTCCTCGTTCCATACATCGTTTGTTCTGCTGATTCGGAGAGACGTAGAAGCAATACACGGTACAGAGTTTTGAATTTGCATGCACACTTCAATGACTAAATCCACTGTGGATCACAATCAGGAAGGGAAAGCTTTGAAGGTGCTAGCAACAGCAGCTCGGCTAGACATAGAAGATTTCTTGCAGAAGAAAGTTTTCCTCGAGGTATGAAACTATTCCGATCACTAACACGAACACCCTTCTGCAAGAACGAAAGCAATGATTCGAGGAACCTTTGCAGATAGAAGTGAAGGTCAAAGAGAACTGGCGACAAAACGAAGGGCTCCTCAAATACTACGGCTATGGTGGTCAAATTCAAGCTTTGTGACAGCTCGAATCACCCCTTCACCTCACGAACGAAAGCAAAGCATCGAGCCCTGCTGGCTGCGTTGCGCGACAATGCAAAATTTTCCGAAGCAAGGTGAGTTGTGGTATGCACATTTGAAGGCTCTAATTGAAGAATGGTAGTGAAAGGTGGTGTGTTGTAACTTGTATTATTCACTCCAAAGCTTGTTTGAATATTTGTCATAAAAAAAAAGGTGAAAAGGCAAAGAGCTCTTTGTGTGTTGGCATATTAAATGGCATCAATCGCGGAAGGGGTTAGTAAGTCTTCATTTTTTAAAATACTTGTCCGTTTTCGTCGACGGAACGGACAAGTATCGTGTTTCTTGATCGGGGTTCGATCCTCAATTCTTATCCGGACTAAGTATCGTGTTTCTTGATCGGGGTTCGATCCTCAATTCTTATCCGGACAAGTATTGTCTTTCTTGATCGGGGTTCGATCCTCAATTCTTATCGATGATGACGACGAAGAATCTAGAGTGATTGGTGACAAGTGAAAATACGATGAAGAGAGATGGTCACGTGGTTGGTTGTGGCTAAGGAGCTCAGACACACCACACAACGCCACATGTCTTCACATTTCAGCTGCCTCTCTTCACGCCACAATTAATTAATTCATAGCCCTCATTGCTTTTTTCCCCCTCTTTTCATTTTCATAAAATTAATTCATTTGCTCATTCTCACAATATATATATGTATATATGCATGTATGTGTGCGCGCGCTGTCAATTTTCGACAGGATATGAAAATAACGGGTTAGTGTTTAACCTTGTCGTGTTCATGTCGATACGATAATGATTTGAAATTATCGTGTTGTTTCTTATCAACCTGCTAAGCATCACGATAAAAATTAATAGATTATCCGATAACCCTTTAATCTGCCAATTCGATTAGAATTAGTTAACATGCTAACACGTTAAAAACCTTATAACTCGTTACACTAAAAAAATATACATTTATTATTCCAATTTTTCTATATTTATACATATATTTTTAATGAATTATATTTATTATTCTATTTTTTTAGTTGTTGTCGTGTTGTGTCGTTATTATGTCATGTTGGCACGATAAAACATCGTGCTTGTGCCGTGACAAAATTACCACGTTCATGTTCGTGTCGGATAAATTCTTATCGTGTCGTGTTCGTGTTTGACCTTATCATGTCATGTCGTTATTATGTCGACACGAAAATATGGATTGCCAGCCGAATATAATGATAAATTGAGTGAATTTGTTATAAAAAAAAAAATCAAAATGTGACCTTTTTTTAAAGAAGCAATGAGGGAGCAAAAGAAGATTGCTTTAGTAGATTTGTTTAATTGCTTTTAAAGTCTATTTTCCCATTTTTTCTTTTTGTAACTTTGTTTAACCATTCAAAATATTGTATTTTCAAACGTCGGTGCCCTTTATTTCATTTTGTTTTTATCACAAATATTGCTTGTATAATTTATTTATACTCAGAAATGAGCAACATTTTTTTTTAGGTTACTCGTAATCGGGGAGTGCACACATAATATCTCGATCTAACATTTACTAAGAGGCGTATATTTATACTTATTTAATTCAAAATGTAATTCACAGTTATTTGTTCAAATGTTATCTTACTTCCTAAAAAAAATTAAATTAAATTAAATCACAAAAAATATAATTAAAGAAAAAAAAATATAATTTGAAAGTGTAACACAGAGAGTGTAATAGGAAATCTAAAATTAAATTAAATCACAAAAAATATAATTAAAGAAAAAAAAATATAATTTGAAAGTGTAACACAGAGAGTGTAATAGGAAATCTAAGTGAACAATGGCTGCCAAACTATCATGAGTTTGGATTTATTTAATTTAATTCCATAAACAAAGTTTTAAAAAAAACATTTACTTCACATTAAAATTTAAAATCGCTCAAATGAAAAATAATGACCCACAAATAAATACTTGTGACCCACTAAATTCTCCATAATATCAAAAAAATAATATATTTATATAAAATCAAAATTTCTCAAATTTGTAATATATATTTATTACATTGCCCGTTAATTCCGGTGCACATCACTGCACAATATTAACTTCTCTCTCTTCCCCCCCCCCCCCCCCCTCTCTCTCTCTCTCTCTCTCTCTCTCTCTCTCTCTCTCTCTCTCTTTTTTCTTGGTTAACACTTTTATTGCAGTGCATTTCAAGAACAGCCATAATTAAACACCCTTTCTTCTCCATTTTCTTCCTCTTCAAAAATCTCCCAACACAAAAATTGAAAATGAAGCAGCATTTGTGTGTGATCGTGTTCCTCATTTACCTGGCTGTGGTTGCAAATGGAGATATGTTCATCAGAAGCAGAGGAGTCCATTTCATGCTCAACGGCAGCCCTTTCTACGCCAATGGCTTCAACGCCTACTGGCTCATGTACCAGGCCTCCGACCCTTCTCAGCGCCCCAAGGTCTCCGCCGCATTCCGCCAGGCCGCCGCCCACGGCCTCACCGTCGCCAGAACTTGGGCTTTCAGCGACGGCGGCTACCGCCCTCTGCAGTATTATCCCGGCTCTTACAATCAGCAAATGTTCAAGGTCTCTTGCTTCATAACTGTAAAAAAGTTTCTTTTTTTTTCTCCAAGATTGCAACTCTCTCTCTCTCTCTCTCTCTCTCTCTCTCTCTCTCTCTCTCTCTCTCACACACACACACACACACACACACACACACAGAGCAAATGTTCAAGGTCTCTTGCTTCATTACTGTAAAAAAGTTTCTTTTTTTTCTCCAAGATTGCAACTCTCTCTCTCTCTCTCTCTGTCTCTCTCTCTCTCTCTCTCTCTCTCTCTCTCTCTCTCTCTCTGTCTCTCTCTCTCAGCAAATGTTCAAGGTCTCTTGCTTCATATCTGTAAAAAAGTTTGTTTTTTTCTCCAAGATTGCAACTCTCTCTCTCTCTCCTCTCAGCAAATGTTCAAGGTCTCTTGCTTCATTACTGTAAAAAAATTTAATTTTCTCTCTCCAAGATTGCAACTCTCTCTCTCTCTCTTCTTGTTTGGTAGTTGCTGATTTTTGTGTGTGTGTGTTGAGTATTATCCTGGCTCTTACAATCAGCAAATGCTCAAGGTCTCTGTGCTTCATTACTGTAAAAAAGTTTGTTTTTTTTTCTCTCCAAGATTGCAACTCTCTCTCTCTCTCTCTCATTTCTTGTTTGGTAGTTGCTGATTTTGTGTGTTATGAAGGGACTGGATTTTGTGGTGGCTGAAGCTAGGAGATATGGGATTAAGCTGATACTGAGTTTGGCTAACAATTATGTGAATTTTGGGGGGAAGAAGCAGTATGTGAATTGGGCTCGAAGCCGAGGGCAGTATCTCACTTCTGATGATGATTTCTTCACAAACTCTGTTGTTAAAGGGTTCTACAAGAATCACATTAGGGTATGAAACAGTCATTGCTTGTTGATTTCTGAAGCTTAAATCAAGATTACCTCTTGCAATTTTGTCATGAATTTTGATGTGTGTGTGTGTTTTTGCAGACTGTTCTTAACAGATACAACACAATCACTGGAGTCCTCTACAAAAATGATCCAACAATCATGGCTTGGGAGCTCATGAATGAGCCTAGATGCACCTCTGATCCATCAGGCAGAACTATTCAGGTACATTTTTCTGTTCTTTCATTTCTACATTGAGATATGAAATGAAACACGAGATTGAAATAGAAGCCCGGATCTATTGTTAAGCCTCTGGTGCCATTTCAATTGCTTTTTTCCCCAACAGGCATGGCTAATGGAGATGGCTTCTTATGTGTTTTTTCTGTTGTTACATTGCTACATCGAGTGACATGATAAGAGCAAATGTAGCATATTCGTTTTGAGATATGAAATGAAACACGAGATT
Organism: Perilla frutescens; assembly: GCA_026008535.1. Classification (NCBI taxonomy): domain Eukaryota; kingdom Viridiplantae; phylum Streptophyta; class Magnoliopsida; order Lamiales; family Lamiaceae; genus Perilla; species Perilla frutescens. Next base: position 77,178,830 of record BRKX01000002.1, on the reverse strand, counting down.
GAAATACAAGCCCGAATGATCTATGGTTAAGCCTCTAGTGCCATTTCAATTGGTTCTCCCAACAGGCCTGGCTAATGGAGATGGCTTCTTATGTGTTTTTTCTGCTGCTACATTGCTACATTGAGTGACATGATAAGAGTAAATGTAGCATATTCAGTTTGAGATATGAAATGAAACACGAGATTGAAATACAAGCCCGAATGATCTATGGTTAAGCCTCTAGTGCCATTTCAATTGCTTCTCCCAACAGGCCTGGCTAATGAAGATGGCTTCTTATGTGTTTTTTCTGCTGTTAAATTGCTACACTGAGTGACATGATAATAGTAAATGTAGCATATCCGGTTTTGAGATATGAAATGAAACATGAGATATGAAATGAAAGCCTGGATCTATTGTTAAGCCATTTCAATTGCTTTTCCCAACAGGCATGGCTAATGGAGATGGCTTCTTATGTGAAGTCCGTTGATAGAAACCATTTGCTCGAAGCCGGCTTAGAGGGCTTCTACGGCCAATCTTCACCTCAAAGAACTAGGCTGAATCCTGTCTCCAACATTGGTACAGACTTCATTGCAAACAACATGATTCCTGGCATTGATTTTGCAACTGTGCATACCTATCCTGATCAATGGTATATATTTGCTAACTAATTTCATAAGAATTGCCTTAACATAGTTAGTTTTTGAAGTTTGTGACATGAATTTTGTGATCTCCTCTTCTCTTAGGCTATCCAACTACAATGATGCAAACCAGCTTTCTTTCCTGAGCAACTGGCTTGATGCACACATTCAAGATGCTCAGTTCATTCTCCGGAAGCCCATACTCATCACTGAATTCGGGAAATCTTGGAAGGACTCGGGGTTCAGCCCCTACCAGAGAGACCAGCTCTTCAACACTGTGTATTTCAAGATTTACACATCTGCAAAGCGCGGTGGGGCTGCTGCCGGAGGCCTCTTCTGGCAGCTTTTAGCCCCCGGCATGGATAACTTCCGGGATGGCTATGAGATCATCCTCGATGAGAAGTCTTCGACTGCAAATGTGATAGCTCAGCAGTCTCATAAACTCTACCAAATCAGAAAGCTTTTTTGGAGGATGAGGAACTTGAAGATGTGGAGGAGGGCTCATTGGAAACACAATGGCAATTGATTCTCTCTCTCTCCCTCTCTCTCTCTCTCTCTCTCTCTCTCCATATATATATAGGTAACAAACAAGTTTATATGTGAGAGTTTGTGTGTATCTTTATCTTCTCTTGGTGATGGATGATGTTCATCCAGGAGGGTATGGCTTGCAAGAAGCAAAAGTTATATCTATATAGAGAGAGAGAGAGAGAGATGTAATAGATTGTTAGTTTGTAGTTTGATGTTTGAGATGAACTATAATTCTATAAGCATATGTTAAGATCTTCAACCTTTTAAGTATTTGTGTGTGCGGCTTCAAGTTTTGGTAATACAATTAGCCTTATCACTATTTTCAACATTTTGCATTTTCTTCAGGGATGAATGGCAAAATTTAACACAACGTTTCCACCATTTTGTAATTTTTGCACAACGTTTGAAAATTTACAATTCATATTTAAATCTTAAATCTTTTTGCAATTGTAACGTTCCTAATATCAATCCGGCGTAAAACGACGTTTTATGGAGATGGAACTGATGTAGAATCTTATTTTATGCAGTGAATCTATGTAACAACGTCGTTTAGGTAGCCGGAAACAGCAGTACACGTAGATTACAAATCAGGTGAACATGATAGATCGCTCGGATTAATATTGAGAATGTTATAATTGCAAAAATATTAAAGGTTGTGTTATGAGTTGCAGATTTTCAAACATTGTGCGAAAATTGCAAAATGGTGCAAATCCAATGTTAAATTCTACAATTAACCCTTTTCTTTACAACCCTACGAGGTCTGTACATGATATTTTATCTGCACGACTCGACTCGACTCGTGTATAATGTGTTTATAAATCGCAACGAATCTAGCATCCCATTTGCTTTGATGTGAATTTACATGTGCCATCAATAACTACAAGCCAAAAAGTGTCTTGATTAAAATTGACAAACAAATCCATTTGTGACTCTATTTGATATTTTAGCTTTGCAATGTGCATATGCACACATAATAAAGATTTTATGATATTCTCAATTTTATAGCTTTCATTTATTTTAGAGTTCACTAGATTTGTAGGCTTCATTCACATTTGTATTTTTTCCCAACTACCAACTCAACTAACCTTGCCAAACTTCTAGTTTTGATTGAGACAACTAGAATCAAATTGAGCATTCAACAATTTGAATTTTTGAGTCATTTTTGGCCAAATAGTTCATAACTAAATATATACTTATATATTGAACTTTAATCCGTGTTAGAAAAATATCAAGAATTTCGAAATATGTGAAAATATATACATATTTTCCCAAATTTTTGCAAAAATGTCATTTAATTCAATTTCTGGTGTCGCTGACAAAGCAACACTCAAGTCCAACATTTAAAATGATGTAGAAAATCGTAATCTATGTTGGGACAAAATATGATTTTCTACGTTATTTCACACGTTACACAAGGGACATCTTATCAGCAATCCGACATAAAAAAATTAGATCATATGATATTTTTTACAGAAATGTGGAAGTGTAAGGTATTTTTCTTAAATATTTTGAAATTTAGGATATTTTTACAAAATAAATTAGAATTCATGAGATAAGTACATATTTGACTTAAAACACATTTTTCTTGTATTCCATTTCCCAAACATGGTGTTATCATTGAGGTCTCTTATTACAAGAAGATTATATACGAAACCATGCTTAGCGTACGCTGATTCCATGCAAATTTCTTTGCCGGAACAAAATGGAGTGTTTGAAGCCGTGGAGACCCACATCGTGCAATTCAACTCACAGCTGAAGCAGCTCACAAAAGCTGGCGATTTGAGAAGCGCACGCAACCTGTTTGATAATTTCCCTCACAGAGATGAGATATCTTGGACGACCATGATCTCGGGCTATGTGGGTGCCTCCGATTCATCTCAAGCGTTGTCTTTGTTTTCGAAAATGTGGGTCGCCCCGAATACCCGAATGGACCCCTTCATTCTCAGCATTGCTCTCAAGGCGTGTGGGCTGAAGGTGGATGTGAGGTTTGGAGAGATGTTGCACGGGTACACGGTGAAGAGTGGTTTCGTGAACTCTGTTTTCGTGGGGAGTGCGATGCTCGATATGTATATGAAGAATGGCAGAGTTCTTGATGGTTGTAGATGCTTTGATGAGATGCCTTTGAGAAATGTGGTTTCTTGGACAGCAATCATCACGGGGCTTGTTCGTGCCGGTGATAGTTTGCAGGGACTGTTGTATTTTGGTGAGATGTGGAGGGATGGCGTCGAGTACGATTCTTATACGTTTGCGATTGCGTTGAAGGCCTGTGCTGATTTGGAGCTCTTGAAATGTGGCAGAGAGATTCATGCTATGACAATAAAGAATTTTGTTGATACCACCTCGTATGTGGTTAACAGTCTTGCGTCGATGTATAATAAGTGCGGGAAACTAGCTTGTGGTCTGCATCTGTTTGAGAACATGAGTAGACCGGACGTGGTTTCTTGGACGTCTATCATAACTACGTATGTTCAGACGGGCAACGACCAGCAGGGGATTCGGACATTTTTGAGGATGAGGAGGGAGTGTGATGTGTGTCCTAATGAGTACACTTATGCAGCAGTCATTTCAGGCATTGCAAATATTGCAAGAATTGCTTGGGGTCAGCAATTGCATAAACTTGTTCTGCAAGTAGGTCTTGCAGATTCGTTGTCAGTAGCGAATTCGCTCATGACAATGTATTCAAAATGTGGACTGACTAATTCAGCTTCAGCAGTTTTTCATGAAATGACCAGAAGAGATGTCATTTCTTGGAGTACCATTATTGCAGGTCATTCTCAAGGGGGTTACGGAGAGGAGGCATTCGAGCTCCTATCCTGGATGAGGCGGGAGGGGCCAAAGCCGACTGAATTTGCTCTTTCAAGCGTGCTGAGTGTCTGTGGAAGTATGGCGATTCTTGAGCAGGGCAGACAGCTTCATGCTTATGCTCTGACTGTTGGTTTGGATCAGACAGCTCTGATTCGAAGTGCTATGATAAATATGTATTCGAAATGTGGGAGCTTACAAGATGCAGAGAAAACTTTCTCTCTGTCACAGAATGATGATATAGTGTCATGGACAGCCATGATTAATGGATATGCCGAACATGGATATAGCCACGAAGCCATTGATTTATTCGAGAAACTTCCTCATTTCGGTTTGAAGCCAGACCCCATTACATTCATTGGTGTTCTTAGTGCTTGCACCCATGTTGGACTTCTTGACCTCGGCTTTCATTATTTTGATTCAATGACTAAAGAGCACGGAATGGCTCCTTCGAAAGAGCACTATGGTTGCATGATCGATCTCCTGTGCCGAGCTGGGAGACTGCGTGAAGCTGAGGAGATGATAAAAAGTATGCCTATGGAACGGGATGATGTTGTTTGGTCGACTCTGCTAAGAGCCAGTAGAGAACACGGGGATGTTGAGCGTGCGAGGACTGCAGCAGCGCACATTCTTCAACGGGATCCAGATTGTGCGGGGACTCATATCACACTGGCTAACATTTATGCTTCGAGAGGGAAATGGAGAGAAGCAGCAGATGTGAGGAAACTGATGAAATCAAGAGGTGTTATCAAGGAGCCCGGTTGGTCTTGGATAAAGATCAAGGATCGGGTTTCTGCATTCGTAGCCGGTGACAAGAATCATCCTCTGTGTGAAGACATTTACTCAATCTTGAAGTTAATAGCTTCAAGAGACGATGCCACGCTCCGGGAACTTGCTTCGATCCTCCATGTTTCAGAAGGATAGCAAATGATTGAGCTTCCAAATGAGACTTGGCTTTTGCTTGCTTTCAAGAAATTTGTGCCCTCTTGATCTATATGAATGAGACTGTCTATGAAGATTACTGACATCAGAAAGAGATCTCTATTACAGCACGAAGGATCAGAGCACGTCGGCATTTGAGTTGCGATAGAATGCAAATACGAGTAAGATGACTTCCAAACCAAACGAGCTCCGGTGTGACCGGAGGCTGAAGATCGCGTGGATCGGTATTCTGATGAACATGCATTTGCAGGTACACTGAGCTTATTGTTCATGTATATGTTGGATATTGCAATATCTTTAATAACATTCAACAATGGTAGAAGTAGAACTATTCAAAAGTTGTTTCTTTTCTTCTTTTTTCATAGATTCTCTCTTTCATTGCATAAAAGTAAAAAAAAATACCTATAGAAACAAAAAGAGAAGGCTGTGAAATTTCATTCATTAAGCTCATCCAATTGAGCAAGAATCATATGAAGTCAATTCAGAGCTACAAAAAAGTTAAAAAAGATGTCATCTAAATTTCTATAAATCAGCAAGCCATCCCTGGTAATGGTGTATGAAAGTACCAACAACAAATGCAACAGCAACCCCAATGATCAATATTCTAACCCAAAAGTAGGAAATGAACAAGTTGAGTACAATAGTGTTCCATGACCAGAACCAGAGGAATGAGAATATGGATCCCACTACAGCTCCGACGACCACTTGGCTGACCGTATGAAGACGTTGGGAAACCCGCAGCCACGCCTGCATTGACAGCATTCACAAATTTAACAACAATGAATTCAGAGGGATCCAATCCAAGTGTTGTTGTTATACTTACGAAGTAAGAACCGAGTATAACAAAAATGCCGCTTAGAGTGATTGTAAGTGCATTGCCCCCGAACCTCTCTACCACTGCACAGAAGAATACAACATGCACGGTAAGATAGAACGAAAGCAAACAGTTAAGAATGTAATTAACATATGCAGTGCAGCAGAATGTGAGTGTTTTTAGAACGTTTACAACTGGTATCCTAACTTCAAAAGGCGCAAGCCGAGCTCAAGTGCCAGTGGTGAACCTCTTAAAACAATGAAATATCGCAGAATTATCTCATTGGTTAGACAGACTTACATGAAATAATGAGAAACGAGACTGTATAGACTATAGATTGCGCATGAGATGAAGGCATCCCTGGGTCCGATCTTAATCCAGAAACGGGCCTTTCTTGGTTTAGTAAATTCTTAAGTGTGATCGAGAGCAGAACATTGACTGCAGACCCCAAAGCAGCCCATACAGCTCCCCCGTCATGCCTCCAGACGAGGAATGCAGCAAAAATTGCTGAGATAAGCCACTTGCTCTGTATCAAGTGAAATACGCCAATGAAATCCGTAAAAATCTTAAAGTGAGTATTCTTCAAACCCAAACTTTTTCAAGAAATGGTTATTTTTCAATCTGATTCATGTACATATGCGTCGGGGGTTTGATAGTCAAGAAAACTGCAGAATTCAAAACTTTCTGAAAAGCAAGAAGCAAATATGTACATGAAAGAACAAAAAATGAAAAAGAATAACATAATTTGTTGATTACTACATGCAATGAAAAACACCAATAACTTTTATTGAAATTCTTATCAACCGAGTAAACACTAAACATCGCGAAGACCTATAAATACTAAAACACATAAAAGGCTTCTACTAGACTAAAACCCTTTATTTAACAACGGAAACTAACTCGAAGATATCTTGTAGATAACATAAAGATCCTACCTGTACCATAATTCTATCATTTTTCCACCATACAAGGTATTATTGGTCAAATAATTCATACAACATAGAAAGTTCTTATTGTTGCAATATTTAGTTGCTAAGTTCCGTCTCACAACATTACGCTATTTCATGCTCAATTCTGTGAAGTTGAGCAGTATCCAAGTCCATTACAGAGTTGTTTATCTTCAAGAGACCATATTCAATGCTTTCCATTTAAAAATCCAACTATTTCCCTTTATCTTCAGACCAATTCCTCAAATCAAATCATTACCACTTAACTTCCACTCTTAGATTATGATGAAGACCCTCAGAAAAATTTCAAGAAAGTAACTGCTATATCCACATAAAATAAGTGGAAACTCTAACCAAAATACAACATCTAGTTCTCAGTATATTTAATGAACTTGTATCAATCAGCAAATATACACACCCTCTATATGAAGCAACAAACCAGAAAATCATTACATGTTTGCAGCAACACCACAGAGGAATTATGCAAAGAAACACCAAGTTTCAACTAAATTCAAATTCTAGCTTCAATCTGTTATCCCAAATTTTTCCATGCACTATCTAATACAGAAACTTTAAAAAATGATAGCAAAAATCAACAAGATTTTTTTTATGGTATACCAACCAACCCTATAGATGAAGCAACAAACCAAAAAAATCCTTATATGTTTGCAGCAACACCACAGAAGAATTACGCAAAGAAACACTGAGTTTCAACTAAATTCTAATTCTAACTTCAATCTATTATCCAAAAATTTTCCATGCACTATCTAATACAGAAACATTAAAAAAAATGATAGCAAAAATCAACAAGATTTTCTTTTGAAGGCATACCAACCAACCCTATAGATGAAGCAACAGACCAGAAAATCCTTACATGTTTGCAGCAGCACCACAGAAGAATTATGCAAAGAAACTCCAAGTTTCAACTAAATTCAAATTCTAACTTCAATCTATTATCCCAATTTTTTCCATGCACTATATAATACATAAAGATTAAATGATAGCAAAAATCAACAAGATATTTTTAACCAGAAAATCCTTATATGTTTGCAGCAACATCACAGAAGAATTATACAAAGAAACACCAAGTTTCAACTAAATTCAAATTCTAACTTCAATCTATTATCCCAAAATTTTCAAGATTTTTTTTGTGAAGGTATACCAACCAAATTATTTATAGAGGCTTCAATTCCACCCTCTTCCAAAGCCAAAGACTCATCCACAAAAGCTTCCTGCTCAAAAGCAGCTGGAACTCCATCATCAATCGTACTCGCACGAACCCATTTAAAACCCTTCATTCTACTCAGATTTCTTCTCCTAATATCCCAAGAAACCGATTTTCTGCTGCTGAATTCCCCAGAAAAACTCAATCTTTTTGAGAAACTCTTAGCGGGTTCTTGAATATTTCTCAATTCAGATATAGAAAAGGTAGTTGCCGTAATGGGCGTGAAAATTGCAGACATGTTGACCTCTTTTGATTTTGGAAGTTTATGGCTTCACCACCAACGGATTTGGAAATCTTTTCATAATCAAGAAATTTAGAAAATGTCAATTTAAAAAGAAAATTTGAAAATGTAATTAATTGGGGTTAGGTTAGCAATTGATGGTTGGACACTTGGACTAAATTAAATTTTCAGCAAAGGGTAACCAAAAGTGCTTGCGTGGACTTTTTTTTATTAATTTATTATTTTACTTAAAAAAATTAAAATTAAAATTAAATTAAATCATAATAAATAAAAAATGGCCACCTGGGATGCATTAAAAAATGTCACAAGGATCTCCGGCGTGTGAGATACGCATTCGAATAATTTTATTTTTGTGCAATTGCTTGCAAACTCAGGAGGGTGTATTCAATCCAGATTTTATTGGATTTTAAAGGATTTTTAAAATCCGGGTGTATTCAATTCAGACTCTTAAAAGTCTTTTAAAATTCTGGTGTATTCAATTCAGACTTTTAAAAGTCCTTTAAAATCCGGGTGTATTCAATTCAGACTCTTAAAAGTCTTTTAAAATTCTGATGTATTCAATCCAAACTTTTAAAAGTCCTTTAAAATCATGATGTATTCAATCCAGATTTTTAAAAGTCTTTTAAAATCCGGAGTTATTCAAAATCCATGGACTTTAAAAAGTCATTGACTTCATTGGATTTCACTTCAAAATCACGTCAAAAATATAAAGGATGAAATCCGACCTCTGGACACGAGATTTCGATAGATTTGGAAAACCCGGCACGCGCTATGTCTCAGCGGCCGGTGATGAGTTGAAATCGGGCACCCCAACCGTCACCCGACCCCAGCGGCCGCTGGCTTTGCCGATGATGGCACTCCAGCGGTCGCTGGGAGCAAGGCGGCTGCTGCCCAGCGGCCGTTACGGCCCGATTTTTTCCGGGTCCACCGATCGCTGTGTTCCATCGAGCGCTGGCAAGAAGGATTTGAAATCCATTGAAATCGTCTAAAATCGGTCCGAAATCCATACACGAAATCCGCCAGACTCTGTGTGGAGTTGGGAGACTCCATGTGGAGTCTATATATTTATAAAATCTATAAATATTTTAAAGTCCATCAAAATCCTAATTGAATACACCCCCTCAATTTTCAAAACATGACCTTCAGAAAGAAGAAAAAATTGTTTAAAATTACAATAAATAAATATGAATTTAAGTTTAGAATGATGAGGTAATAGTACAAACTAACTGTAAGATATTTGTATATAAGTCTCGTATCAACAATGTACATTTCAGTAACAGAAGTGATATTTTTTAATAATAGAAATAATTTTTTTATATTATAAATGATATTTTTTCCATATAATATAAGATTTATATACCAACGGCATACGGAGAGATAAATCTAAAATAAGACTCCACAAGGAAAAGAAGGAAAACATGACTTTTTAGTATCAATTTTGGGATAAACAGTGAAATGACTAAAACACCCCTTGTCTCTTATGTACTCCCACAATATAGGCAAATTAGAAACGTACAAAAAGGGCATCTGGAATCTGATTCGGTGACTCAAATATGAGATCCAATTTAGCCCTTTCTTCTTTTTTCCTTTTTTTTTTTGTATTTTGTTCCTTTTTTTTGTTTGTGATACATAGCAGATCAGATCACACGTGTCCAACCGCATAAAATTGCGTGTGTCATAATTAATTTATTTAAATTTATTTTTTAATTTTTTTAATATTCTTAATTTGGGAAGGATAAATCCTAAATAAAAAATTTAAATTAAATTAAATTAAATCACAATAAATTTAAAAAAAAAAAAAAAGAATAACGTGGATTCACTGGGCTGACTGACAATTTGTATGATTCGTGATTTTATCGAACTATTATATAATAATAAAGACAATATAGTAAGATCAACATATATAAACACCACGTATACGATAGTTTTTATAATAACATATTACAAAATTAAATAAAAGTCGAAATAGATGAGAAGGCCCTAATGCATGAAATATACTTTATTATATATAGATATAAATGCTTGATATATTTCGATATATAAGAATACCTAAGTAACCTTTTTTTCCCATCATTACTTCTTCGTTAGTATTTATTTTTCGGCCGCCAATAATTAAATACATGTGCTATGAGTTAAAGCTAGAGAGCACATAGATATATAACCTTAAATTGGCTACTACAGAAATATTAAAGATATTGGAATTCAGCAATTATTTATTTATAATTAAAGGATTTCATTTTAAATACAGTGGTAGAACCTAGATTGCTCTATAATATTGTTTCTGATAAACTCATTAATTAGTAGGTTCAGCTGATAAATTCATTGATTAAGTGAACTAATGGTTCAAGTTTTTTTTTTCATGCATCCAATTTAAAGATTAATCCAAACTTATAATATTTGGGCTGTCTACAAGGCCCATTAACAATGGTTGACTACTTTTTTTTTTTTTTGAAACATATTATTATTTATACTTGTGTAGTTCTTTTTCTAATATAAATTACTAAATTTGTATAAGAGAAATGACAGCCAAGGATAATAGAACATGATCGTCTGATCCTCGATTCTTTCCACTTGATGTCTTAATAAAATTTTTCTTAAATAAAAATTGACCAAGTGCATGCAATGGTGATGGATGGAACAAAGTTTAAATTCTTTTCTAGTTGAGAATCACACATGTTACATTGATACTGACGTTTTTAGCTACATGTAGTTATTTTCTTGAGCGTAGCTTCACTTAGAAAATATGCCAGGATTTGTGAATGCTTATATATTAGTACTACCAAAATAATAATAATTGTAGATCCGGAAATTTACAATTAATCGTATTCAATCTATGAAACAAAATCAGAAAAAACCGTAAGAGCCAAAGACCGTCGGGAGGGGGAGGGTGACAATCGTTGGGCCTCCGACGCTCAAATCAGGCAAAGAGGAAGAGTAGAAAAATATAAAATATGAAATAATTGAATAATTTAAAGAGTTAGACAACGTAATCTCTAGCCATAATTTGACTAGAAATCAAGGGGAACGTCGTTCAATCTTAGAAGAACGTAAGAATGCTTCACGGATGTTGAATCGTCGGTGTGGAATGAACTCAGAAAAATGGTGAACTCAGTGTTCTTAGGGTATGGTATGAAGTTTGTGGGTATTTCATTGTAGTCGTCAAATGAGGAGGGAGGTCTCCTTTTATAGACAGAGGAAGCGGCTAAGGTGTACGTAAATTACGGAAGCGGTTGAGGCATGATTTGATTCTTTTGATCACGTCAACCCTTCCAGGTAATGACGATGGCTAATTCAAAATAATTCAAATTATCCGATATTTATGAGGTTGCTCGGTTAAACGACAATGTTTAATGTTCATGGACCAGCGTAGTGGGCAACGAAAAATGGCCACTACAATAATAATAATAATAATAATAATAATAATAATAATAATAATAATAAATGTAAAGAAAAAAAAGATTATATATATATATATTGCATTATAAGTAAGAGTGTACGTAGATATATATCATGCAAACTCTAATTTGGTGTATACGTGTCAAATGCCATTTTAAGGTGCACTATTAATTATAGTATTTTAAGGTGAAAATTAACATGACATATATATATATATATATATATATATATATATATATATATATCATTCAAGAAAAAGTTAATATATAAGTAGGTAAAGAATACTTTGACTCAACTATTTGTCATTGAAAAATATTCTTTTTTTGTAAAGATGTTCAGAGACAAGCTGGCTTAAATTATGACCATCCAAAAGCGATTACTTGGAATAAAAATCACTCACTATCTTTTTCCTCTTATATATCAGTCACTTTGAGATTCTCTCCTGCAACTTTTTTTTTACCTCTTTTTCATTTTCTCTTTCTGCTACTCTTGCCAATTCGATATATATATATATATATTTTAAATAATATATACGATGACAACTGATGTTTTATTAAATGTTGTTTGTTATTTATTTATGAGAAAATCATCACTTATTTATGGAATTTTAAAAAATTTATAATGACGAGATATCTAATCATTACTTATGTAGAATCAATACATTGCTTGCAAAATACTAAATTATTCCTAATTGCATATCGATAGCCTCATGGATTAGGGATTTTTTTAAAACTATAAATAATTCATTGCTTCTGTTGTGACATTTTATTGCTTCTCAATTACAATTTCATTGCACAATGTGTAATTTTTTTATTTTAAAACAAATAATATATGATGACAATTTCTAAATGATTCATAACAATCAACAAATAAGAAAAATGAATTAATTAATTTTGAATACAAAAAATAACTCATTATTTTAAGCACAACAAAAAAATACAAAAAATAACAAGAATGTATATTAAATGAATCGTAAAAGATACAAAAATATATATATAAGAAGTGTTGGTGGATGATAAAAATTGTGGTGAATGAAACTGAAAAATAAAAAACTCGGATAAAAACCGTAGAGAAGATAAAATAGATAAAAAAAATTATACGGAATAAATATAAAATCGATCACGATATAGTGGGAGAGAGAAATATTGTGGGATTGAATTATCAAAACACTATGATACTCATATCTAATTAAAAAATTATAATTAAAAAGAAATATTACATCTCAATCCAAATTTGCAACATTAAATTTGATAAATCTGGCGATCGTAAGTAGTTCATATTTCTCAAAAGATGTATTTTCATTTGAACCCAAAAAGTCCTCTTATTTTAAAACTATAAATTTCTCTCTTCATAAATTAAAAAAAACCAAGAAATATATATATATATATATATATATATATATATACTATTCTTGTTTTTGGAACGTGAACAGTACACAACATAACACACGTATAAATACTATTATTGGCATTCGGGATAACGTAACACCAACGATATAGAAATATATAATGCGACATTAATCACATTACAATTAATGAAATAGTAACAAATATTACTACAGGTGGTGGTGGTCGTTGAGAAAAGATAGTAGTACATCAAATAATATTAGACAGTCAAACCTAAAAATAAATTTATGGCAGAACTGATGAAGAGATGTTGAACAACACACACACACACATATACAACAACATCAGTTTGATTTTCGAATCAGGCAGGCCTAAATTATTGTAATGAAATTTGGTCAAATTTTGGATAAAACATTGACTCAGACAGGCACCTAACCATACATAGATATGTATTAAAATATTTGTAACAGTGAAGTGAAGGAATTCATTTGAATTACGTGTATGTATGTATGTATGTATGTATGAAATTCCATGCTATACAAGTGTGTGGTGCATTGGAATGAGATCCTTCGTTTCAAATTTGATGTTCCAATTTATATTCTGCGATCAAATTTATAAATTTAATAATATATATTATAAAAATAAAAATTAATTATAACATAATCAACCTAGTCACATTTATCGATAAAAAATTAAAATTTAAAAAATTATAAATTATATTTTTAAAATAATCAATCATAATAATTATTTCTTTAAAAATTAAATATTAAAAAATAATTATAAACCCGGGTGGGGTGAACCTTAAAACATAATAAATTAAAATTGAAGATAAAATGGAAGAAAAATTTATAAATTTGATCGTGAAACACGGATTGAAACATCTGATAGTGCATTACTGTAACAATAGATTTAATGTGACATTTTCATTTGTTATAATATACATATATATATATATTATGACACTTAAAAAAATCTACTTTAAGAGTAATGCGATATACCATGTAGCATGTAATTTATCATGCATATATATAAATATATATATATAGTGGAATAGGATACGTACATCCTAGCCCATAGGCAGAAAAGCTAATTCATGCAGAGTGGGGGTCGGATTATTGTGTGATCGACAACCAAATTGCACGTTGCAGTTTACTATTGGGTGCCTTAAATTTAGGGATAGAGTATTTATTTATTTATTTATTTTACCATAGTTTCTGCTTTGTCAGAAACAAAGTACCCAGCTATGTATACATGGATATAGATACTTTGTCATCGAAGACTAGCTGTATATCAAATATCTTCACTGATCATCTCTATTTTCAGACATATAAATATATATACATATATATATATATATATATATATTTCAATTATTTTTTAACGTGCATGTATATATACAACATATATTTTTTAAGAAATTAGATTTACAACTTAAATTATACAATATATATAGGGAAAGAAATTAAAATACCCAGGTCCTTAATTAAAAATCTCTTTTACCCACACCACCTTGTTACAACATTCAAGAAAGACCCATTTTGTCTAATATATTCTTACTTTTTATTTTCCAATGTATTCAAACGTTTTATCAGAAATTGTAAAATAAAGTACTCTTTTTTTTTCCCTCTTTTCAACATCCAATAAATATGTAAAGTGATACCCCAAGTGTGTACACCAATGATTATTGTTCCAGTCAAACCTAGAAAAATGATATACTGCACGAAATTCGTAATTTTTTTAGGCGGTATCCCAACGGTAATGGAAAGGAACCGGACTAGAGTCGAAATACTTTCATACCGTCCATAAAATACACGGACGATATCATCTTTAAATTGAAGTGAATCGGACTAGATTCTAAATACTTCCATACCGTCCATAAAATACGCGGACGATGTCATCTTTAAATTGGATGGGAATCAGTATACAGTCAAAGTATTTCAATACCGTCCAAAAATAATTTCGGGTGGTATCCAATTTAAATTAAATACCGTCATTCGTAACAGTAGGGGAAAATGATACCACGTGTTGTTTTTTCGAATATCGTCCTTCAATTATCGGACGATGTTTTGAGTATTTTGAATGTTCAGACGTGGGTCCTATATAGGCAATTATTTGCCATAAATTTGAAATTAATATCCGCATCAATCCTTAAATCAAAAGAAATCAAATTCTATTCCCAAATACCGACATTAAAATCAAACCAGTAAACCAAACCAAAATCCATTTACGGCATAACTTGGAACATCAATGGAGTTCGGCGTGAGTAGTGGTGTTTATCAGTCTGACAATGCGGATCGAGATTAGTTATGACATTAATCTCAAACCAAGCATGAATACCGTCGAGATGACCCAAGTCGGGCGGTATAATTAGAATTTTTTTTCTTGCCAACAGTATCTAATTTTTTTTGTGATTCTTGTTTGATTATGCTTGTATTTAAGTTTTTAACTATTTTAGAAATCTTATAGTGTACAAAACCTGTAAGAAAACCACGAATACCTTCGGGTCGAGATTTAAGTCTAAACAATCTAAACGAGCCACTTTATATTTAGCATGACGCTGAATATTCCATAATCCCACCGCGATTGACAGAGCATCTTTGGTCTAAAAGATGGATCATTTACAGAGTTGGTCGTCTGGTACCCACTCCAAAATAGATATCACAAGTGAATCATTGGTATTAACCAATTATTATTTAGCTCTTCAATTGAGATTGGATATTCGGTTATTGGTGTAGGGTTGCCAATCCCTAACATAGACAAAAATTTATTTATGCCAGCCTCTCCGCAAATCCATGCAGAGAATTCTGCAAACGAGTGTGTAAACATATTGGCAAAATCAGTATCTTCATCTCCATCTCCATCTTCCTCATCATCTTTATCTTCCTTACCATTGCCTCTAATGTTACCCGCGCACTCCTGTGAGGGGTTGCCTCCAGCATCACCTGCATGCTCCTATGAGCCTTTACATCTACTGTCACCCGTGTACTCATGTGAACTTACTGGTTCATGATATGCGGTGGTAGTTGAAATACTTCTGCAACCACTGCAATGCAGGTCATTATACCAACCAGTTGAGACAAGCTTCTCAATATCGACAAGTGAAGAATCAAATTGTGTGTATTGTGTCCCACAGTTATCAAACAAAAGACTTGAGTAATCCATTGACGGTATGTACGGTTCTTGTTGACAACTTGACCTAATGCCATTTTGTACGTTGTGAACAACATACATTGTCGGTTTTCCTTCTCGAATGCACAACCCTTGGAGATCTTGATCAGTACTTAAGAGAGACCTCAATATTCTACCATTTCGAGTATATGATAAATAATAGAAGAGGTAATCTGCATCCACTAAATTGGATCACATGATGTAATTAATGTTCTGGATTAACACTCTCAAAGATATAGGTTGAGCCGAAATGTGTGCAAGTTGCTCATCACTGCCTTCGTAGTTGGAATTTTGGCATTGCCCACCGCATCTTATAATGATACTTTGCTAATGATCCGTCTATAAATTATACAAAAAATAATATCAACGAAAATATTATATAATAGAAACATAATCATGATAAAAAAAATGAAAAGCTGTAATGAAGATACTGCTCAATACCGCTCGGATACCGTTCAGATATCGTTCTGAGCGGTATTTGAGCAGTATATATTTTGCATGAAAAAAAAATCAAAATATACCTGATGTTTTTGTTTGAAATTGATATGTGTAATATCTTGTATATTAATGTTAAATTGAAATCATCCAATGACAAAGTTTTCAATCTCACTGGCCTCTTACATACATGTGTAGATGGATGAAACCATAAGATATGTCGCTTTCAATGTACAAACAATATAGTATTCACATGTGAAAATAATCACATACCGCGCGGATATAATCCGGTAGGATGTGATACCCGTTCGAATACCGACCGGTATTCTAGTGGGTGTTTTGGCGGTATCCTATGGTATAAATATGGTGTGAGTTTTCATTCAATGAGAGGTCTTCAATCTCACCCACCTCTTTTACATCCATATACTTCTTTAATTGTTTTGTCATATATCAAATTACAAACGTGTAAGAAAAAGATAATTCAAACAAGACAATATTCACATGTGAACAAGACAATCTTCACATATGAGGAAAACCGAATACCGCTCAAACGAATAAATACTGTAAGAATACCGGTTGGTAGAATGTGTTAGCGATCGAATACCGGCCGGACAAAATTCATACCGCTCACATACCGTTTTGTACAATGTGATACCACTCGAATACCGATCGATATAATATCATACCGCTCGAACACCGACTAGTATCGGTCCGGGATTCGGATGATGATTTTTCAGCCAATGAGAAGTCTTCAGTGTCACATGCTTCTGTTACAATCATGTCAATTTCTATGTACTTTTGTCATGGTTTTTAACAAATTAAAGTACAATTATATAAGAAATGTGTAAGTAACACCTTTTTAAAGATATTTTATAGATTTTATATTAAAATTGGGTAATTCTTAGATGTGGGTAAAAGGGGTTTTTTTTGTTAAGGGGCATGGGTAGTTAGTAGCTAGTAATTTATTGAAATCGATCTATTAATTTACTATTAGCCCAACTTATGTTATATATAATATTTGCATGGAGACAAAATGAAATGATATTTATATTTACTAACATGCAGGTAGCTAGCTAGTTAATTTTAAATCCGGGTATTACTATATATATACATATATTGATAATTAAATTGAAAAGGGTTTATTGATCTTAGAAAAATAAAAAATAATGATTTCTTATTGTTTGATTGAATTTTGTATATTAATTCGTTCTTCGTTAATAATTAAGAGGATTAACTTTATTCAATATTTGCAGATTAATTAATTTCTCCATAATCACAACAATTATATATCTTAATTAATACACTCGTGATTGGGATATCATGATCTCAGTTGCACTAAAATTGTCATCATTAGCTCTTTAATCATACCTATACATATCATTATGGAAATGATAATTTATTCAATATATTTGTCTCCACACTTTGGAAATAACTCTATAAAAAGCCAAAACAAACCTTCCTTGAGCGATTCATTTCTTCCAAATTCAATCCAAAAAATTCATCCATCTCACTCTTTTCTTCTCATAATTTCAAAACTCTCTCTCTCTCTCTGTCTCTCTGTCTCTCTCTCTCTCTCTCTCTCACACACACACACACACACACTTTCCAGCTCCGACGCATTTTCTTCTGCAAATGCCTTCTCTCTCTTCTGATCATCTCTTCATGAAATCAACTCATCATCGGAACACACAACAAACACCAAAAACAGTATAATTAATCCTCTTAAGAATATAGATACTATCCAAAGATATTTATATAATGGTGGGATTTGATTTTGACGATAATACGATGAAGTCGGAGAAAACAAACAGTTTCACGGCAAGATTTAGCGTCCTCGGAGAAATCAAGAAGCTCTTCCGCATTACCGAGATCTTCATCGTACTGCTTGTGCTGACGTGGGCATCAACTCGCCTGCCGTCCGCCGTCAGGATCTGCGGTGAGTATCTCCGGTGGCTCGTGAGCATCGTCGTCAGCCACCTCTTCGTTTTCCTCCTCAGCAATGTCATAGTCCTAGTCCTCTTCTTCAAGTCGCGCACCCTTTTTCTGCAGCATGATTTTCAAGATAGTAGCGAAATCCACGTCGATTTTTGCCAAGAACATCTCATCACGAGCGGCGGCAGCGCCGCACACTTCGCCGGAGAGAGCTTCCGTCAGCCGGAGGATATCGTTTACCAAGACAAGCAGACGATTCTCGAAGTGACTAAAGTTAGGGTCAGGCGGAGTCAGTCGGCCGAGATTTTTAGGAGAGAGAAAGAGGATTGCGGGAAGCAGCTGCGGCGGTCGGAGACGGAGAGGCAGCGGGGAGTGGAGGAGGCGGCGGCGGCGGCGGAGGCGGAGATGGTGGAGGAGCTGAGTAATGAGGAGTTTCAGAGAGCGATAGAAGCATTTATTGCTAAGCAAATCAATTTTCATCGAGAAGAAAAACTCACCATTGTGCTTCATGGATCATGTAATTAATTTCAGAGTTTTTACTGAAATTAATTAATCTTAATTAATATTTTGCGGAATTATATGTAAATACCACGTGCATTATTTATGAGTTTCGATTTCTAAAATTTTCCTCCATCTAAAACCTTGTATGTAAGTCTTACAAAATACAAAATTAAATGCTAATAAGTAAATAGATATGTGACCTCTTCTAATATTTATCTAATTTTAATGAGTATGCATATATTTATATAAAATAAAAAAATCAATTAAGTAATAAGATAGATAATGTAATTAACTTGTGATTAATAATGAGTGGCCAATCATCATTAATCAGAAAAAAATTATAACCGAACAAGTCCTTTCTGTCATAAACTTTACATACCATCAATTTTAGTTAAATTACAGACTGAAAAGGGCTCATTATATTGTTGACATTTCGATAAAAATGTATATATATATATAACTAAATAAATAGATTATTAATTTGATCGAAAAGGTAAATCGATAATTACTAAATTACCGCATTATCTTGGAGCAAAAGTGGCTTTAACTTTTGAAAAATAAGAGATTAGATTCTTCCTGAATTCAACTTTGTGGCCTTCTTTTCTGCTCCTTTTTTCCATTGTTTTTCATTTCCCTCTTTCAATTTGTGAAGCATCATCATTAGCAATTCCACTATGATAAGCAATTGGGGGGTTTTTTTACGATTAATTTAGCTAATCACCAAATAGAATAGTGTTAATTAAACTTAATTAGACACCCAAAAACATGTCAAACCTCTGGCCCTGCAGAAACCGAAATTAAAGATTATTTAAATCAAGACATGATTTTCAAAATCAAGGCCACCCTTCTAATTATCATCTGTTCTTTCTTCTTTTCTTTAATTTTCACTTTTTTCCTTCTTTTTTTTAATCATTTTAATTAGTATCCCTATGTGTTTTTTGAAGAAAGAAAATATTGTCCCTTCCAAAACACTTAAGTGGTAAAAATCCATACGTAAAAAGAAGACATCTTGAGTCAAAACTCACTATCCACCTACCCTAAATTCGACAACAAAGCTCAATATATTTTACAAAAAAAATATAGCCCGCCAACAAAGCTAATTACATTCTTCTAACCATAAGTTTGTTTGTTAATATAAAAAAATGATATTTTAGGTCTAGTTTGTTAATATATTTCCTTTTGACAATCAATTCCCTTTTCCTGGTATAATACGCAACACACACATGCAAAGTGAGAAATAAAAATAAAAGTCTCGCTACTAATTTATTTAATTTCAACAAGGGACTAGTAACAAATTGAGACTATATATTACTAAAACAAATGTAACAAAGAAACCGATCAAAACCGACCCGTCTATCATACTAATTTAGTGAGAACTAAGACAATAGAAGTAGATGTAATAATATGATCATCCTTGGCCAATTCTTGGTCCACCAATCTCCCATAAAGATCAAACAATTTGTCCAATATTCTCTCTCCTAATCCAAAGTGGCGTGCAATCATTGGTTCTTGTATGGATCTCACTGCCTTCCCCAATGCCTTTCCATAGCTCATACCTCCATCACCTCCTTCATACTTCTCAATCACATCTATTTTGAATGACCCTTCTTTCCTCACTTCTTCTTCCAACTCTTCCTTTGATGCTGCATAGAAATTCACCTCATAACACTCCAATTTCCCCTCCTCCACTTCACCCTATATATATATATATATATATATCCCAAATTAACACTTTTACTGAACTACAAAACTTGATCGTGTGGTTATAACGAATTAATTCTCGACATTAACATACTATCTCCGTCCCAATAAGATAGGCTGATTGAGATTTCACAAGGTTTAAGAAAAAAATTGGGAAGGACAATTAATCAAAAAATTTCTAATATGCTCTATTTATTTGACAATGAAATAAGACTTAATGTAATCATATTAAATAGGGGCATATATTAGTAAATTAGCTAAATATATATAGAAATCAGCCTCTATATGAATGGGACGAAAAGAGTATATAATTGTACCTGATCAACAAGGGTTGCTAGAGATTGGTAGAGGATTTCCCACAACAATGAAACCCCCCTATCCACATGGAAATCCCCATTTCTTCCCAACAAAATCAGCACCATTTTGCCTCCATTGATCACCTCTTGAGACCTCGATTTCAGAAACAATGAGAAATCCTCTTGAAATTGTTTCAAGTATGCTTCATTCACCTCTCTCGAGCTCCTCCTAGATATGTATATACTCTCTTTGTTTATTGACTCATTCCTCTCATCATAAATCCCTAAAGGAACCTAAACAAAATCGACAATATCATACTAACGTGAACATACATACATCGTTATTCAATTAGGTCAAGAAATATAATTAACCATTTTGGAAAAACGAGGAATCTGACCGACCCTAGATAGCCAGTGGAGACTATAGGAGGAATAGACCAAGTGTAGGGACTTGTTTGGGAAGACCCTGCCGTAGAATGTGCCGGGAAAGCCAGCAATATAAACCGCCGGCGGCGGCCGCCGGCCGCCGGCCAGATCTTTCCCTCTCTTGAGCTCGTTGTAGAAATCGGGCAGCGCCTGAAATATTGTGTTGAAGTCGTTGGCGGGGAGATCGTTGAGGTAGAACCGGAACTCGGGCTCCGGTTCCTCGATTTTCCGGCAGGCCTCCTCGACGGCGCCGACGAATTCTTTAACGTTTGACAGCGTGTTTGGGCCCGATGAGCAGCCCATGTCAGCAATCCCCACGCTCTTTGGCCTCGTTTCTACGATCACTCTTTCTATCGTTTCTAGGGCTATGTGCTTCACCTTATCAGCAGCCATTTTCTGGGGAGAGAGAGAGAGAGAGAGAGTTGCAATCTTGGAGAAAAAAAACTTTTTTACAGTAATGAAGCAAGAGACCTTGAACATTGATTTGTTGATTGTAAGAGCTAGCCAGGATAATATAATAATACTCAACACACAAAAAAATCAGCAACTACCAAACAAGAAGAGAGAGAGAGAGAGAGAGAGAGAGAGAGAGAGAGAGAGAGAGAGAGAGTTGCAATCTTGGAGAGATTCTATTTTATTTTTTACAGTATATGAATCAAGAAACCTTGAACATTTTTGCTGATTGTAAGAGCCAGCATAATACTCAACACACAAAAATCAGCAATTACAAAACAAGAGAGAGAGAGAGAGACCTGGAGTGAAGAATTTTTGGGGTAGCTGGTGTCGCCGAGGCCACCCTTCATGTGGAAAACTTTTTCAAGATTGTCCATGGTGAAAAAAATTGAATGGTTTGAGGTGGTGATGATGATCGATCACTGCAAGAATTTGAACAAGATGAAGTTTAAACTGAGTTAAATAGTAGTTGATGAAGATATGATGATTCGATGTTTAGTGTGAGAATATGATGATTAAAATACTTATTTTGGATTAATCACTGCTGTTGAATTATGTCGCTTTCCTGATATACCTGTCTTCAATTTGACCCAATTTAGCACACAAATTCTTCAATTTTTTTTTTCAATTTAGCATAAAACTTATGATTGCATTTTATAAATCCCTTGTTTATTTTATTTAGTATATATTTATGATTTACAAGTTAATGATACATTTATTAATTGTTGGAAGATTCTTGACTAAAATGCTATAAATATGGCTGACAATGGTTAATCGACCGTATGAAGAATGCCCGTAAAAATTATCCATAATGGGTAGGAGAATTACTCACTTAATGCGTACGAACACAAGTATATAATATTGTATTTTTTGAATAATTTATATGTACTGCGCTATGTTAATTTGTAGCTTTTTAGGTAAGGTAGCATTTTTTCGAACAGTCTTTCGATAAAATTTAAATTGAATTATGATTTTAGTTAATTTTCATCATTATGCTTTTAACATATAAATTATCGAATCTTATTTTCTAAATTATTTACTTCAAATAATGATTACTCAATTAAATAAATAGTATAAATTGTAAACGAAAATGTAGTTTTCTTATATAAACTACATTTTTGTGTGTAATTGTTTTATTAAAATATTTAAAGTATATACATAATATATAATTATATTTAAATGTGGAACATTTTTTATTCGAACTTAAAAATGCATTTTAAATTTATCAAATATCATAAATTATATAATATTTGATGTGCATTGCATTAGAGAAATACTATTTAGTTAAAGTCTGAATTACAGATAAAATATCGGTAATTAGGTACCTATATGTATATGCACACGGACATAAAAGTTGTTACCCACACGAGTACAATGATGGATACGTACATGTATTCTTTTCAAACACTAGTATGAGAACTAGTACTGCAATATCCTACCGATTGTTATCCCTAGTTGCAAAATAGAAATTCTAGACAACTATTTATCGATGATTATAAGAACAATTATGGAAAGAGAATATTTATATAAGCTTCCATTATTGGCACCAATATTGTCCACCCCAAATTCTCTCAATAATATTCTCAAGAACATTGTACCCAACCCACCACCTAAAAGGCTAAAAGTAACCCCTTTTTCTTTGTCTCCCCCTTCATTTTTGTTGCCAAATCTTGAAGAATTATGTAGAATTGGTTTTGTAGAACTCTTGAAGAAATATCTTTTTAAATTTATCATGAAAATTTGTGTAATTAATTAAGGTTTTAGCTAGAGATTAAAATTTATAATTAAGGGAGATCGAAGATTGTAATAATTAATTTTTTAGAGTAAATTTCACTTTAGTCTCGTATGCACAGGGTCAAAACACTTAAAAGCACAAATCTTATATTTTTTGTCCCAATTTTTATATGTTTATCTTTTTTGGTCTTAACTTTCATCAAAAACTTTTGTAATTATGCTATGCAATAGAGAACTTTTGCGATAATTTCTAAAATATTTTAATGTAATTATGTTACACATTTTGCGAGGGTAATGATCAACTATCCGGGAATTTCTATCCTAGTACCCAACCACTAATATATTTTAATATTTCTTTTATTATTTCTCTAATATAATTTTTTTATTTTTAATTGATATAGTACCCCAACTACTAGGATAAAATTCCTCGTTTGTAGTATACTTTAATATATAGATCCAACAAAATGAAAACCCCATAAATATTTAATTGTTTCCATATATACACAATATCTTAAAAAAACAGTAGGATATATGAAATCTAGAATTAGACGTCATTTTCCATGTGAATAGTGTATAATCGAATTTTCTTAAATGGAGATTGCATTTTAATGCGATTTAGAGTTTGAAAGAAGTGGAGTAAATTGGTGTCATTTCGGCCAACTCCCTTTCCTTTTGGAAGTGATCTTCTTTGTTGGATTTGACACATCAACCTGCATAAAGAGATTACATCCATGCGTCCCTTTATTATTGGTCATTCACTTCTTTGTGATGTTTTCATTAATTAGGGATAGGGCCCGGCCCGCTTTTCAGGCCGGATCGGGTTAAAAAAAATTAGGCCCGAACTAATTTTGGGTCAGATCAGGTAAAAAATAGATCCAAAATAATTTTGGGCCAGACTTTATGGCCCAAAATGCAGAAAATTACACTAGGTCCGGGGCGGCCTGACCTGACCCACCTTTTCGAGCCGGGCCTCAAAAAGTAGGCCCGAATTAATTCTGGGCCGGGCCGGGCCTCACAAAAAGTGGCCTAAAAAATTTGGATCGGGCCGGACCGGACAACCCGATTTGCCATCTCTATAGGGATGTCAAACTCGTTTATCGGATTCGAGATACACCGCTCCTTTCTTGTTTCAGTTCGTAGAAAGAAGAAAAGAAAAAATGTCAAGTCGATTAGTCTTAACGAGTTATTTAGTCGCACGCCCTAAGACTACTTCTATCGGTGACTTGATGTGGGGTGGTCAACCCCCGTGTTACCCCAAAAAAGAAAAAAAAATGCTGAAATGAAAATTAATTTGGACGATCGACCAATCATCGTTTGTGACCTGATTTGATCTCATTGCAACCATTCATTTGGCACATGAGATGTGTCTCCATCCTATTGGTTAATCAATTTTATTTAGATATATAGATAAAATTGGTATATATTTAATATAAGAATAAAAATAAATAAAAAATACCACAATTCATATTTTTTTCATTATCTATAAATAGACATCATTTGTACTAAAATTGTCTATTTTTTCCTCTATTTTTCTATATATTCAAATAATACATTTTTATTTTATGTAATTTTAGGAAATGAGGTTTAATGAGTGTGATTTTATTTTATGTAACTATAGGAAATGTCGTTTAATTGGTGTGAAGTATGTTGTAATTTATGTTATTAATTTAGTTTGTAATGTTTTAGGTATTGACTATTTATTTTTGTTTATTGCTCGATTTTCTTTTTTTTTTTTTGGAATATTTTCATTTTCTTGTTATAATTATAATTTTTTATATTAATTTTATTACAAGTAATATTTTAATCTTAAAATAAAATAAAATATTTATATATAATGTAGTAGTTGGGCGGTCATGTATAAAACATGTAAAAAAATATGTGTGGTTAAGTTCAATGAATATTTGATGATGTAGAAGATAGAAAAATTAATTAAATATTAAAGTGGTCGAGTGATTGGTATTATTTATAGTTTATTCGAATTTTAATTTAGATTGATTGTCTGTTAAACGAGTTAAATTCTATATTTAATTCTTAAAATATTGAGCTTAATTAAACTTACGGTTCGAGTTTTAACACAATTTACACCTTGGAATTTTACAATAAAAGTTTAATATAGTTAGAATTAATGTTGAAAATCTCAGTTCAAATATTGTGTAAATTCCCTCAAAACTAATATATATTGGAATTCTAAATTTCAATTCACAATTAAAATCAAATAGGTTCATTCAAAATAAATTCAGAATTCATTTTTTGTAGAAATTTAAATTTATTGTTCAATTTAGTACTCCCTCCGTTTCTATATAAATGTCATTTTGGATGAATACACATAAATTAATAAATTAATTAAATTACATAATATACCCCTGTGTGAATATATTAAATGAGGGTAAATATGTGAAAAATGTGATTTTTTTATCCCGAATTTATAGAATGACACTTCTTTTGAAATAAAATTAAAATGTTAAAATGATAATTATTCAAAAATGGAGGAAGTATAAGTTAATTACTTTTGATTCAAATTTATTGGGCCTCTACCAGCCCACTACAACTGCACCTAAGTCCAATAAAATAAGACAATTTGATCATGTTTGAATCACCGTATTTATTAATTTTAACTTGTAAGACAATTTCACACAATATAATTCATTTATAAAATATTTAAATTTGATTTGAAATTAATTGAAACAAGCTCAAATTTATATTATTAATGTGATAATTAAATTTGAGCACGAACTCAATAATATTTCACTCTAAATATTTTTGGAGTCTAGTTAAAGCTCGTGAAATTCGAGCCTATTGAGTCATTATAAGTTTATCTTTAGCCGATAGGGATGACAATTCTACCCGTGGGTTCAGGTCTCGGTGGGTACCCGCCCCTAATGAGATGAGTTTGGAGATAAAAAAATCAGGTATAAAATGGAGGCGAGTATAAATTGTAATACCCGAGTCGGATTCGGGGCTGGGCAGGGGAATAGATACCCAACTCGAACCCGTCTCGATTTAATTTAATTTATAATTATATATTTAATAAATATAGATTTTAAAATTATAATTCATGCTTAAGACTTTAATAATTGATTTTTCAATTTTTAAAAATAAAAAATTATATATTTAATAAATATAAATTTTTCACGCTTGATATTTTTAATTTTTAAAAATAAAACAATATATAATAGATACCCGATGGGTACCCTTTCCCCGCCGGGTAATCCTCGCCCCATACTCACTCCTATTTAAACGGGTATGAGGTTAATTTAGGAGACGGATATGGAGGTGGGGGGAAAATACCCGACCCCGCTTCGTCCCGTTTACATCCCTATTAGTCGAGCTAGTTGATCAAATTTTTTGATCAAATCGAGGGGATCCAAAAATTAAAACTAATTTTCTAAAAATAAAATAAAATAAAAATTAAACTTTTTTTTTTACATAAAAAAGCTCGAAGATATTATTATTATTATTATTATTATTATTATTATTATTATTATTATTATTATTATTATTATTATTATTATTATTATTATTATTATTATTATTATTAGCTTAATTAACAAGTATAATTTATTGATTTCTTCCACAACTACCATTAATCCCAGCTGCAACTCATGATCACTGTGTGAAATTCACGCATTCAACACTCTCACACTCAATTTTCTGCTGGGATTGAGGAAAATGGCGGATAAGAAGAACTACACTATGCAAGTATTCTGCATTGGGACAGCTGACACCAAGCTTGAAGAGATTCGATTCCTCGCGCGCTCCCTTCGACACAATCTCCGTATTTTTTCCGCTAATTCTCCCACAAAGGTTGTAACTTTTTTTGTTTTAATCCTTCCCTTTTTATAGTTTTTCTTGTTGGCTACAAACTGTTGCTCATATTGGAAAAATGATTTCTTTCCGTATGTAGGGCAAACTAGATTCTGTTTTTGTGTGTGTGTGTGTGTGTGTGTGTGTGAATTGAGGTGTATATCTTATTAATTCGCAAGTATGTTGGGAAATTTGGTTTGATTTTCCACAGGATTCTGTTCTGCAGTTCACATTTTTGTTCTACTTGTAATAATATTGTAATATCTTGAATTTGATTGCTGTCATCAGTCATCATGTGGTGTGGTTTTAGTTTGAAATCAATCTGTAATTTATTTGGGTTAGTTTGTTCATGATGGATGCTGATATGTGGATGGATATGGATTTTATGGGTGTGCAGCTGGTGGTGACAGTGGTAGATGTGTCAACTAGTCAGAAAGATGTTGAGAGTTGTGAGGATTTCGATTTTGTGTCGAAAAGAGAGGTCCTCTCGTGCTGTGCTGAAGCAGGGGGGCATGGTGATCAGCTGCCTGATGATAGAGGCAAAGCTATTGCTGCCATGAATAAAGCTCTTCATGCTTTCCTCGGTAGAGCTCATGGGGATCGAGTTCTTGCTGGAGTTATAGGGCTCGGGGGAAGTGGAGGGACGTCGTTGATGTCTTCTGCCTTCAGGTCACTTCCTCTCGGAATCCCAAAGACGATTGTGTCGACTGTGGCTAGTGGTCAGACCGAACCTTATGTGGGAACATCGGATTTGGTGTTGTTTCCATCGGTGGTTGATGTTTGTGGCATTAATAATGTGAGTAGAGTTGTATTCTGTAATGCTGCTGCTGCTTTTGCTGGAATGGTGATTGGACATCTGGATTCAAAAACATCTGCTGCTAGTGATAGTCAGAAGGGTACGGTTGGTCTAACTATGTTCGGGGTTACAACTCCATGCGTCAATGCTGTCAAAGATAGGTTGGCTCGAGAAGGGTATGAGACTTTAGTCTTCCATGCTACTGGGGTCGGAGGGAGAGCTATGGAGGATCTTGTTAAAGGAGAATTCATACAGGTAATCTGACCATATTCAGTGTTTTAGACTTCGTAGCTTTTTACCACTTGAAAGATTGAAATGGGAAGACTCTTGTATCTTGAATACACATTTCTGAATAAATGTCACACCGTAACTGAAACTATTGCAACTAATGTGAAAGGAGCATGTAGAATGTCTATGAAATGAGATTAATCGGGACATGGTTTCCTCGTATTTTCTAGGCCACGTAGATGGAGTACCGATAATGAATGGATATGATATAGCATTCTTTCATGACCGCATAGTTATATGAATATCCACTCCCATTGATTGGTTATCTAACTTTCTAATTCTCTGATATTTGCTTCTTCCTGTCACGTAGGGTGTTTTGGATATTACAACAACTGAGGTTGCTGATCACATAGTGGGAGGCGTCATGGCTTGTGATGCTTCCCGATTTGATGCCATATTAGAGAAGAAAATACCTTTGATTCTCAGTACTGGAGCATTGGATATGGTGAACTTTGGACCCAAAGACACCATACCTTCTAAGTTTCAGCAAAGAAAGATTTATGAACACAATGAACAGGTGATAGTTCTTCCACACCCTGTTTGTCTTGTTCTCTCTTTAACCTTTTACATTTCAGTAACTTAAGAATTTATTTAAAAGTAAAATCTTATGAAACTTGATTTCTAAAGCTTCATCATATGAATTTTTCGTGACATTGGATGCGGTGAAAATAATATAGTACTTTCCTAGCCATTTTGAAGACCTGATTACTTTATCAGTTTCCTTTAACTTGCTTCTTTTAAAGGAAGAACTGCTTAATTAAGGAAGTTGTACATGAATGTATTTTGTTGAGTAAAAGTCATCGGTTCAGATGTTGAGGGTCTAATTTCCATATATTATATACTGTGCATGAATTAATCTGCGTGTACCTTTATTCTCAGGTCACACTGATGCGAACGACAGTGGATGAGAATAGGAAATTTGCTGCATTTATTGCGGAAAAGTTGAATAAGTCATCATCTAAAGTTTGTGTTTGCCTGCCAAAGATGGGGGTGTCTGCATTGGATGCACCAGGCAAGGACTTTTATGATCCTGATGCTACCGGTACTCTTATAGAGGAAATGCAGAGGCTAATTGAAACAAATGAATGTCGTCAGGTTCTATCACTGCTTATCATACACCGTCTTTATACGATGGTTCTCAACATGTTCTGTTTGCTTCAATCTTTCAGTGTTTTTAAGGTTAATATCTGTTTGCTAACAGGTTAAGGTTTTGCCGCATAATATTAATGACCCTGAGTTTGCAAATGCTCTAGTGGACTCATTCTTGGAGATCTCTACAAACTTTAAGGATATTAGTAATCATGCTATTCATGAATCTACACAACGAACTCAAAGCAAAACTTCCACCAGCGAAATAAGTTCCCAGAATATTGTGCCCGTTTCATATAGCTTGAGCAACTTCCCTGATGCCAAACCAGGTTCCTGCCCTCCTTCCCTTCTCCTGCTTGAATTAATATTTTTTTAATTCCCTTACTATTTTACTATTTCGTCTCGACTTTGGGAGATGTAAGTAAAAATGTGGGACAAATTAAGTAGGTGCTTTCACCACTTGACCACTTCTTTAGCAAATGGCTTGCATTTCATTCTTCTACCTTTAGATTGATGTACGAATTCTTGGTTTGTTGGTGCAGAAACACTGGAACAAACACGAAAAATACTCCAAAAATTAAAACATGAAATACAAGAGGGGAAACCCATTATTGGTGCTGGTGCTGGGACAGGCATATCAGCCAAGTTCGAGGAAGTTGGTGGAGTTGATCTGATTGTCCTGTACAACTCCGGGCGTTTTAGGATGGCCGGAAGAGGGTCATTGTCAGGTCTATTGCCATTTGCTGATGCAAACGCAGTTGTACTTGACATGGCCAATGAGGTGTTGCCTGTAAGTTTCAGATTTTCCTATTAAGAT
Source organism: Perilla frutescens (assembly GCA_026008535.1). NCBI lineage: Eukaryota > Viridiplantae > Streptophyta > Magnoliopsida > Lamiales > Lamiaceae > Perilla > Perilla frutescens. The sequence goes on along the minus strand of BRKX01000002.1, from coordinate 77,148,532 downwards.
TTCTTACATGATAAGGGGTACGGCCTTGTTCTTTCCTAAAAATCTATGTGTTCTACGACACTTTTTACTGAAACCTTGCATATTTATGTCCTTTTTTTGTCGGTGTGAGTGAAAGGAAAATCAACCTGATATAGTGCATCTTTAACCGTAAAACAAGTTCAGGTTGTTAAAGAAGTTCCGGTTCTTGCTGGAGTGTGTGCAACCGACCCGTTTCGAAGGATGGATTTCTTCCTGAAGCAACTGGAGTCTATTGGATTCTCAGGGGTTCAGAATTTTCCAACTGTTGGTCTATTTGATGGTAATTTTAGACAAAATCTCGAAGAAACCGGGATGGGATATAGGTAACATTTTCCAACTGTTGGTCAGTGATGCCAGCACATTTTCATCAACTGAGTAAATCATTTCTTTTGTTTCCCAATTTTCAGTTTGGAGGTTGAGATGATTGCTAAAGCTCATAAAATGGGCTTCTTAACAACCCCATATGCTTTTAACCAAGAAGAAGCATCAGCAATGGCAAAAGCCGGTGCAGACATCATTGTGGCGCATATGGGGCTTACGACCTCTGGTTCTATCGGTGCTAAAACAGCTGTCTCACTTGACGAAAGTGTAGTTCTCGTACAAGCTATTGCAGACGCTGCTCACAGGATCAATCCCGAAGCTATTGTTCTTTGCCACGGAGGTAAAAGATTTCAGTTTTTTGCAACAAGTAGTAATGAAAACTGATTTACAACATTTAAAGGGGATTTTGCATATGAAGTTGAATGCTTAGTCAGTGTCTAATCTGATAATAAGAGGTCCATTTCTAAGTAATCAACACGCGGTAGCACGGATATTCCTAGTTTGGCCGGGCGGACCACTTTTATTGATACCTGAACTGCTCGTTATTGCCATATCACGTATAAGATCCGTGTTCTCGAGTTCTTGTTTTGATGATCTGGTGTGCGATTCCAGGCCCTATATCCGACCCGAGTGAAGCAGAGTATGTATTGAAGAGAACTAAAGGTGTTCACGGATTCTACGGTGCGTCCAGCTTGGAGAGGCTGCCGGTTGAACAAGCTATAACAACTACAGTTAAGCAGTACAAATCCATATCTATTTCTTGAACTGTAAACTCTAGCATGCATTGCTTGTTTTATTGAGCTACCCTTGCTCCATGTGTGTGTGTGTGTGTTTTTCAGATCATATATGCTATGGGACTGTAAATTTGTGTTTTTTGAAAGGTTAATATAACTTTTTGTCAACCATAGTTACATTGTATCAAGGGGTGGTAATTTCGGCCCGGCCCGTCACGTATTTTGGGTCGGGTTGGGCTAAAAAAATTAGATCCGAAATAATTTCAGTCTGGCTTGACCCGAAATATAGAGGCCCGAGTGGGCTGGGCCGTTCGGCCCAGAAATGGTAAAAAAATACACTAGGCCCGCTTTTTCGGATCTGGCCTCTAAAATATAGGCCCGGGAGTTTTCGACCCGGGTCAAATTAGAATAGCCCGAAATGCGGGTCCTAATTATCACAATATTTCAAATCAAGAAAGAACTTTTCCCTCCAAAATATTATCTCCCAAAATCAGAAAATTTACACCACATTATCACACGAAAATCAAATCGAAATCTTGATAAATTAGATCATGTGATCCTACATATTATCTAAGGGCTTCAATGTTATGGGGCATCCGCTTTGTAATCTAGGGATGTGGGCTTTCCTCTCCAAGCTAAGATCGTGATCGTCCACCGTCCACCTACATGTACATGATTAATCGAGACGAAAACTAGTCGAAAATAATAACAAATTTCACTCGTACAACTCTGCATCATGTGCATAGTGATGATGTTATGTTATGTACGTATCACTTACGTGTATCCACTGGTTAGTCGGTGCAGAAACACCAGCATTGTAACCTTTGCCATATTGATCCCCAAGCACGTCCTAGGTCCCGATCCGAATGGCACGTAGCTATATGGCTTTTGCATTTCCTAGAAATTTTGCAATTTAATGTTGTCAATGAATGAAGTCATCTGGTCAATAAAAATTAGATTTTAATATTATTACGTCGAATCTAGATGGATCGAAACGCATGGGATCTTTGTATATTGCTGGATCATAATGTATATGAGTTGCATCGATATTGACCTTCCACCCTTTCTTTATCGCATAACCTGCAACCAAAAAACGTTTGAAAAATGCAACCTTAGGCCAATTTATTCAAAAAATCTATATCGAGATTCATAAAACTCACATCCATTCCACCATTAGGCCGATTTTTGCTTCATTTATAATATACTCCATCCGTTTCACAATAAGTATCATTCTAACACTTTGATTTTGTTTCACAAAAAGTGTCATTCTACACAATCGAGGTAAAATTTTCATGTTTTTCTCATATTTGCCCTCATTTAATGCATTCAAACAATCATATTTAATGCATTTAATGTATTCACATAAGAGTATATAAGATAATTTGATTATCTAATTAATATCTTTATTAATATGTGTGCATTCATCAAGAATGACACTTATTCAGAAACGAGAAATAATAGTTAAGATCTGAACTTGCCTTCAATTTTACAATCGTCTAGTGCCACTCGAGGGTACCACAACAACACATTTGACATCCTCAATGTCTCTTTAACAACCTTATAAAGCAAAATATCACTAGTGAGCTATATATATATATATATATATATATAGAGAGAGAGAGAGAGAGAGAGAGAGAGAGAGAGAGAGAGAGAGAGAGTTGTTTTGAACCTCAAAATATGTCAAAAAAATACCTAATTTTTCCACATTTTTTGCAAAAATGTCATCGAATTTAATTTCTGCTAAAAACGCACATCCAAGTCCACTGTTTAAAATGGTGTGGAATCATATTCAAATATGATTTTCCAATCTAGAATCCAACGTATGATGTCTGAAAATTGGATCATAGTTATGACATTTTTGTAAAAACGTGGAAATATTAATTTTTTTTGACATATTTCGAAATCAAAGACAATTTTGCGAAACAAACTGAATTTGATGATATATATATATATATATATATATATATTTGGATTTTGATTAAATAAGTTATGGTTTAGATTCTCAAACCTTGGAACCATAAGACATTTTCATCAAATCTTCATACTTAAGTAGTGCTCCAACAGGTTTCTCTCTAAGTATTGATAATTGTTCCTCCTGCAACAAAATAAACATTTTAATTTTTCGAAAAACATTGCAAAATCCAAAGTTTGAATATAAATATTTTTCAAATTAATTTCAACAAATACTAGTAATTGCTTAATAATTTAATCAATCTCATTTCTCACCCTAAGCTTTTGCTGAAGTTGTGGATTATCACCCAAGAATTTAACACACCACATAATTGCAGCTGCAGTAGTACTCTGCCCAGCAACAATCAACGTCAAAAGATTATCCAAAATCTCTTCATCCTCGAGCTTCTCTTCGATCGGATACGAGTCCCTCTGCAACATCGATTGCAAGAAGTCGTCTCGAGCTTCTACCCCGTCCCGTCGCTTTTTCATCATCCCTCTGAGCCTCTCCATTATTCTCTCCCGTGCCTAGGCACGGGCAATTTTTTTTTTTTTTTTTAACTTAAATAGTGAAACACGAGATGTAACACGTACACATGAGAATGCATGCAAGTAAAATTCCGTACCTTGATGCCTTTGTAGTATCTCGTGCCGGGAATCTTGACCGGGAACGACAACATTGAATCTGCAACAGCTGAAATGTCGGTCTCGAGCTGTTCCAATGTTGCAGCATCTGTGATGCTCATCAACATATCACATATTCCATCAAATGCAACCTGCAACATTTTAAGGTTGTTCAAAAACAAATTGTTGTGATAACTAACTAACTCTCTCTCTCAAATGAAGTGTGTATATATAAAAAGAGATAAAGAGACAAAAACCCTAGAAATCTTGAAAATCATATACAGATGATTCAAGAGATCAAAGCCTCATCAATAACTCTCTCTCTCATATAAAAAGGAAAAAAACACCCTAGAAATCCCGAAAATCACATGTTGGTAACTTAAAGGATCGGAGCCTCATGAATAACTCTCTCTCTCATATAAAAAAAGAGAAAAAGAAAAAAAAAACCTAGAAATTTCGGAAATCACACACAAATAACTCAAGGCTCAGAACTTCATCAATAACACACACTCTCTCTCTCTCTTTTCCTCAACTCTTAGACAACTCTCTCTCTCTCTCTCTCTCCCATATAAAAAAGAGAAAAACACCATAGAAATTTGGAAAATCACATGCTGATCAAAGCCTCATCCATAACTCTCTCTCTCTCTCTCTCATATAAAAAAAGAGAGAAAAAAAACAAAAACCCTAAAAAATTCGGAAATCACACACAAATAACTCAAGGATCAGAACCTCATCAATAACACTCTCTCTCTCTCTCTCTCACACACACACACACACACACACATTACAAGTTACAACTGCATGTTAATATGTCATTACCTTCATAGTGAACTCGAGCACCCTGAAACTCCTCCCCTCTCTCTCTCTCCTCCTCAATCTCTCAGACAACTCCCGATCAAATTTTGGGACAAATTTGGACACAGAAGTCATCGAGAAAGGGTCTGCAAGAACCCCTCGAATCCTCCTATGAATCTCTCGAGGAACACAAAGCAAGCTCTTCTTCCCCACTGCATCTTCCATTGATTTCAAGTAGCCTTTGTTGAACAGCACAAAATCATTCGAAAACACCGCTTTCGCCCCCTCAACACTCGGAACATAAACATGAATCTGTCCGAACAACCTCGTCTTGAACCAGTTTCCATACCTGCAGATCATCACATATATATATACATATATATCACAATCTTGTTTGTTACATATATATATATATATATAATTAATGAATTACCTTAATCTTCGTTGTCTGACGAAATCGTAGCAGCCCTTTGTGCTGTTGGTGGCGGCGAGGAAAGAAATGGTCTCTCCCAAGAAAGGGATGAGGCCTAGCTTGCCTGGGATTTCATCTCCATGGATTCTTGCCTCACTTTCTCTCTCATCAAACCATTGGATTAATACTATTCTTGCAGCAGCTGCTGCAATCAAGATCGATGTTATGGTTAGGACAGCAAACAAGTAGCTGTTTGTGGGAACTTCAACAGATGAAAAATACATCATTACAACATGAAAAAAATCGAACTAGAAGTCTGCATAGAATGATCAAATTATTTAGATTATTATTATTATACATATAGACAATTATATATATATATACGATCATTATCGTATATAGTAGTATATATATTATGATGCTATTATTGCATTATTGAAATTAGATCCGTTTTAGTAGAAAACAATGATTCTACTGCAAACTATATTTGTCTGGACTATATCTTAATCTACGTGTGCTCGATCACATCAAACGAGATAATTCATTAATTAATTGATTAATTAATTTCACTCATACATGATGCATGCATGTGAACTAATATTATATCCACTAATTATTTCTTAATTAGCTAGCTAATTAATATTCGGATTTTCTCCAATTCATAATTATATGTATCTCATTTTTGCGATGTTTTATACTTTTATTATAGCCCACCCTCCAAATATGTAGAAAAACATGCAATAGTTAATTTTGCGAGTAAATTTCAATTTTAGTCCCACAGAACATCGTTAGTCCGTTTTTGTTTCTGATACTGTCATTTTTTGTCCCTTTTGAAAAAAATTACAATTCTAGTCTCATAGGTTTATAGTTTGGGAATTTGGTCACACGATTTTAAGGCAAAAAAGGGACCGAAATCAAAATTTACTCAATTCGAGGCCGAAATTATAGCATCGAGACAAAGAACGGATTAACGCATGTCCTGTGGGACTAAAATTGACATTTACTCTAAGATGGATCGATATCACAACTAATATCAATTCAATCAAAGGCAAGAGCAGTAACTTTACCGTACTTTTCCTATATATTCTAAAAAATAAATTTCTATACTCTTTAGAAAAAAAAAAGATTTATACAAATCGAGCACACAAGGAGGCCTAACTAATTAACATACACTTGAGATCCTCTAGTCCTATTTGGTGTGTGTCAATCGTATATCAAATCTAAAAATTATTACATTTTCTTTCATTTTTTCCTTCAATTTTAATTTCATTAGATTTATTATAATTTTATAATTTTATTAATTAGGGTTTATTCCACCCAATTAGGGTTTATAATTATTTTTTAATATTTAATTTTCATTTTTTAATTAATAAATTTTGATTTTTGGGACTGATTATTCCAAACTTATGGTATATAATTCTTTAAAATTTTAATTTTTAGCCATAAATATCAATCACAATTAGTTATAATATAATAAATTTTATTTTTATAAAAAACATTAATAACAATATATAATTTTAATATTGACACACGTTGACACGCAAAGCTGTGACTAGAGAATATCTATTCATTGGCCCAGTTTAATCTATTGACATATCCCTAAATTGCACATATTTTTACTTTATATTTTGTTCTTTGTTTTGCTAATTAAATCAATTCTTCACATTGAATATTTATATTAAAAGACCCCACCAAAAAGAAAAGAAAAGAATTTTGCCTATTTCTAACACTACAAGCTAGGACTTCTTCTTAATTCTACCATAATTTCTAAGTTCCAATATTCTTCTTTCCTTCGATGTTACGTCAGAAAATGTATATATAATTAAATCTTAATGAGTAAAGATAAAATAGTTGAAATATTATTTTTTCTGAATTTGGGGAGACAAAATGATAATGTTTAATTTAGACAAAAACTTAGGTAAGATTATTTTACAAGTCAAAGATTAGATTTAAATCCATATTCGTTCATTCATAAATTTATGATCCTAGCTAATTCCTTTTTGAATGTGATGATTAAAAAGTATAAAATGTAATTTAAAACAATTTACTATTATCTACTTAAATAATATTATTTTTGACATCACAAAGTCATGATGTTGATTGATTTAGTAGTGGAAAGTTCCAAGAAACATGTGAGAAATTGAAGATGACATGTTCAATGTCCAAAAACTCAAACTTTGACCAATATCTAACCTCCCCCACCATCTTAAACAAGGAAATTCTTATCTACCGGTGTCGGTACTACTCGCATATCGATCCATACGCCACACCCCCTTGAACAAATACTATCCATGCAATACTTCATTTCTACATCTTCCCAATATTTCATCCCTTTAAAATTCTACTATATGTAATAAATTTTGGAGATTAAAAATTATCGGTTCGAATCTCCTCAATACTCTCAGGTCGGATGTATAAGTAAAACAAAAATATGAAGAAAAAAAAAAAATCTTGGAGCACACGTTTATTACAAAAAATAATAATTATCAAAATCAATTCATCATTAATGCTCAATTTTAAGCCATAGACTTCAAATGTGAACTACAATACTCTTTTATGGAAAAATAATTCCACAGATAAAAATTTCTTGGAACATTCAATGTTCACACGACCACGAAATAAGAGCTACTCCTATACCGTGTATACTAGTTTAACATCCAGATGTTGGGTGGCCATATATAAAACGACGACTTTATTTTTTGAGTAATATAGTTTAGTCTCTGAAATCTGATACGGGGAATTGTGGAATAATTATGTGCGAACTATTTAAAATTTTGAATTAAACTATATAACATAATATTTTGTGTATTGGTCTAATTAATATTTTAATCCATTGAAAAGTGCAATTTTTTAATTTTATTTTATGATTAAACATTTTAGGAAGTTTTTTTTCTCAAGAATTGTGCACTATTTTATTTTAATACTCCCCCGTTTGTGAATAACAGTTATTCTAGTACTTTAATTTTGTTTCAAAATAAATGTCATTCTACAAATTCAAGACATAAAATTTACATTTTTCTCACATTTGTCCTCATTTAATACATCCAAACATATATTTAACCTATTTAATGTATTCACACAAGGGCATATTAGGTAACTCAATTAATTTATTAATCTATGTTTATTCATCTAAAATGACACTTAATTGAAAACGGATGGAGTATATAGTATTGATATAAATGTATGTACATTTTTTTTTCGAAGAATGTGAGATGAATTTCAAACGAGTAGGACTAAAAATCAAACCAGATAATTCGATACCCAACTCGTGTTCAATTCATTAAAAGCTCGATTCGATAATCATATTAAACAAACTTGAATATAATTTTATCGTTAGATGTAAAGCTCGGCTCGAACTCTAAATAAAAATTAAGAAAATGTGTATAAAAATATCAAACTATTCAAGTTCGATTCAATACATAATCAAACAATCACAAACATGAATTTTAAAAAACTATATCATTTTAAACAAATTTAAAGATATGTATATATTTGAGCTCGACTCGACTCGTATACAATCCTGAGAAAGAGAGAGACAGAGAGAGATCAAACTTTTTTACAAATTACTCTGCGTTGAAGTCTGCTCGCACACCGTCGTTCTTTCATCGTCGTCGCAGCATTTATTAAAATGCTATAAATTTCTCTCCACAAAAAAATGTTTCCATAAAAAAAAAATTCAAGAATCCATCATCTCCTACATTACGCCGAGATCAGAAAACCAAGAAATTCGTTTCCTTCATTTTCTGAATTCCGAATGGCGACGACGTCCGAATCCAACTTCGCCACGGTGAAGACCATTCTCTCCGCCGTGGGCTCCATCGCCGCCACCGCGGTGGTGGTGCGCGGCGTGGCCCAAGAATTCCTCCCCCCGGAGCTCCACGACTACATCTTCTCCGGCGTCCGCAGCTTCCTCCGCCGCTTCTCCGACCAGCTAACAATGGTGATCGACGAGTTCGAGGGCCTCGACACCAACCAAATCTACGACGCCGCCGAGGCCTACCTCGGCCCGAAAGTCAGCCCGACCACCCGCCGCCTCAAGATCAGCAAGCCCGAGAAGGAGAAGCACTTCAACATCACCATGGAGCGCGGCGAGGAGATCTCCGACGTCTTCAACGGCCAGAAATTCAAGTGGGTCTGGGTCTGCCGGCGGGTCGAAACCGCCGGCGGCGGCTTCTACAACCCCAGAGACATGAACTCCACCCTGAGATCGGAGGTGAGATCGTTCGAGCTCACGTTCAGCAAGAAGAACAGAGCAATGGCGGTCGATTCCTACCTCCCCTTCATCGTGAACGAGGCGCAGATCAAGAAGCGGGAGAAGAAGACGATCAAGATTTTCACGGTGGATTACGAGAACATGTACAACATCAACGACATGTGGAAGCCGGTGACACTCGATCACCCGGCGACGTTCGAGACTCTGGCGATGGATTCCGATCAAAAGGGTCTGATTTTGAAGGATCTCGAGAGATTCTTGCGGCGGCGGGAGTATTATCGGAAGGTGGGGAAGGCGTGGAAACGAGGGTATTTGCTCTACGGCCCTCCGGGGACTGGGAAATCGAGCTTGATTGCTGCAATGGCGAATTATTTGAAGTTCGATGTTTATGATTTGGAGCTGACGGAGCTGAGGAGGAACTCGGAGCTGCGGAAGCTGCTCGTCGCGACGGCGAACAAGTCGATTTTGGTGGTGGAGGACATCGACTGCACCATTGATTTGCAGGAGAAGCTGGCGAATAGGGAGAGTTCTTCAATGGGAATTCATCATCGAGAAGAAAGCCAGGTTAGAAATTTTGAATTCTTCATTTTTTTTTTTTTTGATCATGGTGTTTAATTTTTTCAGTGTAGTTGTGTTTGTGTTGATTGATTCTGTTTGGGATTTTGATGAACTTGGATCCATGTTCTGCGTTTTTTCGTATTAGGTCTCGTGTTTCACTTTATCAATGCACGTAGTTATGATCATAGGAAGGGGATCAATGTTGCTAGTTTGCTCAAAGTGAAGGGACTTTATGATCTTCATGGAAATGGTCTTGTTTGCATTCGGTGACGGATGCGGACGAAAATCTTTGGGACTTGGGAGTCTCGCTACATTGTATACGACGAAAAACTACATAGAAAAAAGAGGGATGGGGCGGATGAAATCCATATTTCAAATTTGACGTTTCAATCCGTATTTCAAGATCAAATTTATAAATTTTTCGTCAATTTTAATTTACTATGTTTAAGTTTAATTTTATGATTGTTTTCAGATTCACCCCTAATTGGGGTTTATAATTATTTTTTAATATTTAATTTTTAAAGAAATGATTATTATGGTTGATTATTTTAGAAATATGATTTATAATTTTTTAAATTTCAATCTTTTGTTGATAAATGTGACTAATTTGATTATGTTATAACTAATTTTTATTTTTGTAATATATATTATTAAACTTGTAAATTCAATTGTGAAATAGAGAATCACATCCCAGTCCGCCACTGTTTGCATTTTTTATATTTCACTTCACCAATTCACGTCATGTGTATATTTATGAAGGCGATAAACCGTTGAAGTATGGATAGTGATTGGAGGGAAAAAATTGACCCTCAAAACAAAAGGAGGGGGAAAAAGATTTGAAATTGAAAGAGGTGATGCAAGTGTAGAATGAGACTAGCTTATTCTTTCTTTTTTCACCTTTTTTGCTTTACTCTTTCGAATATGGATTTGAGAATGTAGAAAATCAAGAATATCTTATGTTAGCATAGCATCAAACACAAGCAACAAAGCATCACATGATTATCTCTACCTAACATATCCTATGTTACTAACTATGTTGTAATAACAATAAATAGGTGACACTCTCTGGCCTACTGAACTTCGTTGATGGCTTGTGGTCGAGCTGCGGAGACGAGCGGATCATCATCTTCACGACGAACCACATTGAAAAGCTCGATCCAGCACTGCTCCGGCCGGGCCGGATGGACGTGCACATCAACATGTCGTACTGCACCCCCTGTGGATTCAGACTCTTGGCTTCTAACTATCTTGAAATCAAGGATCATGATCATCATCCTATGTTCGAAGAAATCGAAGATCTGCTTCCCAATGCCAAAGCAACGCCCGCTGAAGTAGCCGAGCAGCTGCTCAAGGAAGATGACCCCGATGCTTCTCTGCAAGGCTTGATCGACTTCATCCACAAGAAGATCGAAGAAGACGAGGTTGCTCGAGCCGAAAAGTCGAAAGCAGAGTTAGCTGAGAAGCAAGAGGAGATGAAGGAAAATGTTGCAGATGAAAAGGAAGATACTAAGCAACAAATTTGATGATCGACTTAGCTAGCTAGCAATTAATCTAGAGGAGAGTCTTTTTTGCAAGCAATATATATGGAAAATATGAAAGATATGAAATCGTAGAATCATATATAGAATGTTTTGTAACTCAAACAATCAAATCCAACTCTTCATATTGTATTAAAATCTGATGTAAATGTTCTATGTAATTACTACTGCCTTAAAGAATGATGTGATGAGAGTCTGCAAAAGGCCTAATTGCATATGGGGAAATTCCATCACCCGTGATGACGTAGTGTGTCCTCTGCCACAATAGATTTAACCTGACACTTCGAAGTGCCACATTAAATTTATTGAGACACGTGAGTACGTGTGGTAGAATTTCCCTTGCATATATATGATTCATCATATTTTAGAATGTGTATAGGAAGAGAAGAGGGCATGATCATATCGTTAGAATCTGAAATAGAAGACTGATAATCAGTGGCGGATTCAGATTTTTTTTTGGGGCGACATTGTTATAAGACGAAGCGACCAAATACTTTGTGTTTTCGAATTTATTCGCGAGGTTGAGACATAATATTGTTGTTTCACTAATGCACTATATCTTTTTCTTAATATGTAACATTTGCGAATCATAGCTTAAATTTAAAGCTAGACTTTTTTTTTTCAGTTCCATTATAATCCATACAAGTCATAATCAACGTCTAATTTAATACTTAACAAATATTAATTTCATCAAAAGTAAATGATAAGATACCGGCATAATTTTATTTTAAAATATCTCTATATATTCTACATAAAAAAATAGAAAATAGATTAATAAAAAAAAATAATGAATGAATCACAGTTAGGTATCAAAGCCAACACAATTTTATATTTTTAGGAAAGGCAAATTATGGTTTATTGTTAGTCTTAATATGTAATAACCCTATGTAAAAAGAAAAAAAAAATGTTTAGGGGCTGCCCCCATTGTATCCCACTATGGGTGGTGAGCCGGGCCGGGCTAGATATTGGCCCGAATGGGCCGCACCACTTGGCCCAAAAACTTAAAAAATATACTACGGCATGTGTGGTGGCCCAAATGGTTTTCGAGCCGCCCCGTCCGATTTTTGTCATTGGTCCGACGGGCCGGGCTGAACGGCCTGAATTTCCACCTCTATCTGCCGGTGTCAATAATATTAATGTTTGGAAATCGAAGTTAATATTCTTAATCAGTACATTATGATTTCCCTCTATTCATGAAGGCCGGATTTTAAATTAGAATGTTCATCCTCTATTATGTCAATCCTCATGTATTTTTTTTTTTTGTAGCAATAACTAAGTAGCGAAAGAAAGATTATAGAGTCATAAACGACGATAACATATAGCTCCATTTTTCTGTTACATTTCATGTCTACATGACATATAATGGGTACGAGAAACTCCGTTCATATGCAATAGTCGATAACTAAGTAGCGAAAGAAAGATTATAAAATCATAAACAACGATAACATATAGCTCCACTTTTCTGTTACATTTCGTGTCTACATGACATATAATGGGTACGAAAAACTCCGTTCATATGCAATAGTCGATAACTAAGTAGCGAAAGAAAGATTATAAAATCATAAACGACGATAACATATAGCTCCACTTTTCTGTTACATTTCGTGTCTACATGACATATAGTGAGTACAAGAAACTCCGCTCATATGCAATAATCGGCGCGTATAATAATAATAAAATAATGGTCTTTAGTAATTCAATGTCCTAATGTTTACTTTGTGGTACTGGACCCACACTTGAAATTCATCATGTGATGGAATTCCCCATTGATCACTCACTACATTAGTACATTGTCTGAAGTAACCAATTCTACTTTCTCTTACATGAATTGTACTCTTCAATGCTCATCCCATCCTATGTAGTCTTGCACATTCTAAATTCCATTTAATACCCTAACTTTCTTTGCGTAACTTATATAAAACTACAACTTATACTTAATAGCAACATGCATGAGTCCTAACATTTCATTTGTATCACAATTCTAGTAGTTTCTGTCAAATTGTTCGAAGATTGAGAGTTGACTTCGATTTCAAAAATCAAAGTAGGGATAGTTATGTTATAATAGTTACAAGCGAGAAATTTGATGTAGAGTAAAATTGTGATAAAAAAATGAAACGGTGGAAGTCATTTTACTATTAAGTATACGTTGAGATATTATTGTGAAACGGTGCAAGGTATTATTATTATTATTATTATTATTATTATTATTATTATTATTATTATTATTATTATTTATGGGTGGGTAATTCATGTTGTGGTAGTCATGTCACTATTTTTTTAAGGATAAGACATGTAAAAGATATTATTTTAGTAAAGCTGCAAACATCACCAAACTTTTAGGAGTATATGCAAAAAAAAAAAATGCTTAGGAAGAAAAGATAATTTTGTGAAAAAAGTAACTAAATGGTAAAAGTTGGAGTGTTCGGAAATTACAAAAAGAAATGTCAGTTCAGAACCCTAAAAAATAGGTAATTTATCAATTCATGACTTAAAAAATGAAGATTATCAATCAAGTACCTGAAAGATGAAAACTATCAATATAGGACCCTGTAAATTATTTATTTTGATTTATTTTAAATTTTGAATTATTTTTAAAAATTTATTTATTAAATTTAATAGTTAATTAATAAATGAATTTTCGTTGGAAATGAATATAAAAATAATTAAAATAAATAGAAATTGAAATACATTATTTTTGAGGTCCTAATCAGCAATTTTCATCTTTTAGGTCCTCTGTAATTTTCATCTTTCAAGTTCTGAATTGATAGATTATCCATCTTTCACTATGCTGAACTGACAATTCTAAAAAGAAAACAAATATTGAATTAAGCCTCAATAAAACAAAATTAAATCCCAAAAAAGATGAATTCTCTCAAATGAAAATTGAGGTATAAGTTATCTAAGGGGGTATAATCCAACTCTCTCATTTTCTCTTCTCCATAACATTTCAATCCAAAGCTCACTTGAATTTCTATCATCCTAGTCATCATAGATAGGGACTTTCCCAAAACACATGCATCATTGTCTTGCTTTTCATTAATCCACAAATATTTGTTTCTTGGTCACTCGTCTTTATCCCATGATTACTAGTCACAATTAATCAAAGTGGAATGTGAATATAGTATGTGATTAGTTTGGTTAGGATGCCAATATTAAATGAGGAATTGACACCTAAGTAACTAGTACAATTTTCTTGAAATGAGTGATTTCTCCCCCCATGTGAGAAAAAGTCCCACAAAAATCCAATCTTTTTATGGTAAAAAAAAGTGTTTTTTTTTTTTTCTTACAAAATAAAAAGATCCTATTCCCACCATTGGATAATCATAACTTTCTGCAAAAATTCATGGGATCGTCTCTCATTCCTCTTTTAAGTCGAAAAAAAAAAACAATAAAAAAGAAAAAACCTACAAAATCATTCATTGCTGATTTTGCTGGCCCCCATTTGCACAAATCTTTGCTACACTCCAATTTCCAATTTGGACCACTTCACTCATCTCCCTCACTACAAAACCCCATGTTAATCTAGCTTTTTAGGACACGTGTCGCCCCCACATTGCTGATCACAAGATCCAACGGCCAAGAATCAACCAGCACACCCTATGTCTAAAAGTCAATCTTTTTTCATTTAAAGCAAGAATTTGAGCTTCCTTGTCACATTGGGTTTTCTTGAAATATATATATATTGGTTTTGGTTGACATCAAAAGGGCCAAGAAAAGGAGGGAAAGTGCTGGCTGTATTTCCACATACAGCTTGTTAAAATAATGTATCATGACAAAAATCCTTTTGCTCTTCCTTGCCTCTTTTCACCATGCCCACTTTGGAATTTGGATTGGGACAACCCACAAACACATTTGGGATGCATATGACTCAATCAATATTCTCCATTCAACACACACACTCACTCACTTGTGTGTGTGTGAAAGTGAAAGTGTGTCTCACCTCTTTTGTTTATTTGTTTTCTAAAACCCGTGTGAGACCGTTTTACGGTCCGAAATACCGTAACTCATTTTTAACGACATATTTGTAATTTTGTTGGTATTTCGATTCAGCTTTTGACTCGTGACTTCTTGTTTAAATGGGAACCTTGTTCTGTGCTTGTAGTAGTGATCGCGGACTGAGTGTGGATAAACTGAGTCATCGTGATGCTAACAGTATGATCTCATTTTTGGAGTCGTGTCTTTATTTCTTGATGATACTTTTTTTTTTCTTTTTTTTGAGTAGAAACATGCACAATTTTTGTGGAATAACAACTTGAGATTTCTAAATATTTCAATTTGGAAATGGAGTATCCCACTCCAATTTAGTTTATCAATGATCTCATTAACAACTTTGAGTCACTTGCTCTCCAATCATAGTAATTCCCCTCCCATATATATGCATAAGCATTGACCTAACATAACCTAACCTAATTACCCTTCTCTATCTCCACATAGCATTCTCTCTTAAATCAAAATAAATAAAAAAGAAAAAGTTATTGTTTTTAGAATAAGGAAAAGCTAATTATCAGCATGCTCTTATAAGTATTTTTCTTACTTTTTAATGGGTAAAATGTGTCACACGGTCTGGTATTATTGAATTTTTACATCAAACCCCTTTTCTATTTTTAAAATATGTATATGCACGACTTCCCTTTTAATTTTTTTTTTTGTCCAAAATACTCTCATTTTCAAACATAATTGAAGTGTTCAAAACTAAGTAAAAAAAAATATTTTTGTGCATACTTTTAAAAAACGTGGGAGAATTTGCTCCAATTTCAAAAATATAAAGTAGTCTTTATTTCTTCTTGTTATTACACATATATATATAACATTTGTAGATTAAGAATGTTATATTGACAAAGAGACTCAAAATTAGGCCACATTCCTCAACCTCAATTCAACATCTCTCTCTCTTTCTCTCTCTAAAAAAAATCATTTCCACATTCTCGTGTAACGACTGCGGACTGCCATCGGCATCTTAAGGTGTCCTTACTTAAACCCTGTTCTCCCTCCCATTCCCACCTCAAAAACCTCCAACCAACACCACTCCCCGCCACCGCCACCGCCGCCGCCGGCATCCATGGCAGTCTCGATGTCCAGCATGCCGCCGGCGTCGTCCATCTTCGCCATGTACGCCTCCGTCTCCGCCTTCATCATGCTAATCCAGACCATGCTGAACCAGCTGGTCCCCCGCCAGGCCCAGCACTACCTCCTCGACCTCCTCCGCCGCTACTTCTCCCCCCGCGCCACCCGCGCCACCGTCGTCATCGAGGAGCGCGACGGCATGTCGAGCAACGAGGTCTACAGCGCCGCCGAGACCTACCTCTGCAGCCAGCTCAAGCCCGACGTCCAGCGCCTCAAGATCAGCAAGCGCTTCAAGGACCCCTCCCTCTCCATCCGCTTCGCCAAGTGCGAGCGCATCGCCGACACCCACGACGGCGCCGCCCTCGAGTGGCGGTTCGTGAACGAGGAGAGAAGAAAGACGTCCAAGGTCATCGACGAGGACACCGACAACGTCCTCGTCGAGTCCGAGAAGAAGTACTTCGAGCTCAGCTTCGACAACAAGTTCCGAGATAAGGTCTTGAACTCGTATCTGCCATTGATTCTTGAACGAGCTAAGGTGATCAGAGCTGAGAAGAAGGTGGTGAAGCTCCACACCTTGGCTTGCGCCGCCTCCTACGCCTCCTCCTTCGTGTGGGACTCGATCAATCTCGAGCACCCCTCGACGTTTCAGACGCTGGCGATGGAGCCGGAGATGAAGCAGAAGATCGTCGACGATTTGGATCGGTTTGTGAGGAGGAAGGAGTTCTATCGGAGAGTTGGGAGGGCGTGGAAGCGAGGGTATTTGCTGTATGGGCCGCCGGGAACTGGGAAATCGAGCTTGATCGCAGCAATGGCCAATTATCTCAAGTTCGACATCTATGATTTGGAGCTCACGAATGTGAAGCGTGATTCCGATTTGAGGAAGGTTTTGCTCAGAACCGCCAACAGATCGATTCTCGTCATCGAGGACATTGATTGCACGGTGGAGCTCCCCGAGCGGAAGGCGGCGGCCGCCGCCGCCCCCGACGGTCATTGCTACCGCCCGCGTGATCATCAGGTCAGTGTGTGTGTGTGTGTGTGTGTGTTTTGAGATTTTTGAATGTTTGTGCTCTGTTGAGAAACAGAGTTGGAATGAATTCAAGAATTGATTTTTTTGGAAATGAGGTGAACCCTATATTGCATTCTCTACTGCATGCTCGATTATTTTTATTTTTTTCGATTTTAATTTATTGTGCTTTAGTTTCATTTTACAATTATTATTTAGGATTCATCGTATTGGATTAGAACTTGTTATATTTTTTTTGTATTTAGGTTTTAATTTTGAGTTATTAATTGATTATTTGAAAAATTAAATACTTGAAAATTATATTAAATTCTAATTGGGTAGGATGAACCCTGAATAACAAGTGTGTTTGCCATTACTTATTTATGTCTACAATTTATGTCCAGAAACAGAACATGTATAGGATTGTTTTTTTTTTTTGTAGGAATGGGATTTTTTTTTTTTAATTTTGGTGCTTACGTTTCATTGAAATATAGTAACAATATATGTTGTAATCTAGGTGAAAGAATTTAATTTAATGTTTTGGAATATAAATTCAAGAATTAATTTTTGCAATTCAGCTGAAATCGTATACTGCATGTTGCATTTTCCATTGCACATTTGATTATTTCAATTTTTTATGGTTTAGTTTCATTTTACATTTTATACTTAATTTTTAAATATTAAGAAAATTATATTAAATCTTAATTGGGAATAATGAGCTTTAAATAATACATGTAAAATTAAATCAAAATATAATAAATTGAAATCAAAGAAAAAAAAAATTGAGTATGCAATAAAAAATGCAACACCGAATATGCAACCATTTGATGAGATTTATTTATGTCTACAATTTATGTGTCCAGAAACAGAACATGTATAGAATTGTGTTTTTGTAGGAATGGGATTTTTTTTTAAATTTTAAATTTTGGTGTGTTACGTTTCATTAAAATATAGTAAAAATAAATATTGTAGTCTAGGTAAAAGAATTTAATGTTTTGGGATATGATTCAATGAACTTATTTCTCATGTCCCTACATTGAAAGGGCCTTTCACTTTCAAAGCAAAATTCAGGAGAAAATGCATGGATGATATTATGCACATTCAATTAATTTGTCAAACTTTTTCTGGTTTTGCTTTTCCAAAATCTCAACTTGGGTCCTAATTGTGTGCCGACATGGAGTATTGGTGATAGTGAAATACGAGATGTAACATGATTTTCTCTTACAGTTCACGCTGTCCGGACTGTTGAACTTCATAGACGGGCTGTGGTCGAGCTGCGGGGACGAGCGGATCATCGTATTCACCACAAATAACAAAGACAAGCTCGACCCCGCATTGCTCCGGCCGGGGCGCATGGACATGCACATACACATGTCCTACCTCACCCCTGACGGGTTCAATCTCCTGGCCTCGACGTACCTCGACATCCAGGACGATGACCCGCGCCTCTCGGAAATCGGGGATCTGATCAAGGGGAAGAATGTTACTCCGGCTGAAGTCGCGGAGGAGCTCATGAAATGTGATGACGTGGATTCATCCCTTGATGGGGTTGTAAATTTTCTCAAGAGCAGGACCAACAACAACGGCGGCGGCAACAACAACAACAGAGATGATGGCAAAATTATTAGGGATGAAGGGATCGAAGTTGATAAGGCCAAACACGAAGACATCAGAGCAAAACAAGTTGTGGTTGATGATATTGATCATATTGATATTTCAAATGTGAAATAATTAATGTGATGATTGGATTGGTGGATTATTGTTAGCATAATTAATTAGGTTTGATCTCATGCGTGCTGCTTCTTTCCATTATATTATTCAATAATGGAAATTCAGTTTATGTCGAGATTCCAATGAATGAAATTGAAATTGAAATCAAAATTAATATATTAAGATTAAATTGAAAATTGAAAATTGAAATTGAATCGTTTGGAATCAAGTTGTGCTCAATATTCATCAATTAATCTCCTAGGGCCGAGTTCGAATACCTAAAAATATTTAGTTATCAATTCAAAACTTGATAAATGCATATAATCTATCCATTCGAGATCTGAAATATAAAAATTCTAAATTGAGAATTGAAAGATGGAACTTATCAATCCAGAACCTCAAAAATCAAGAATTTTAATTTCTTTTTATTTTTTTAATTAATTTTACGAAAACATTATAATATATTGTTGGTTTGCGAATTATGTAAACTCATATAAATTATTATTGTTCATATAGACGTTATTGTCAATACAATACATACTGTGATCGAATTGTAATTCTAAAATTCGTCATTTTAGAAAATATTAATTAATGAATTTCAATTAATTACGTTGACCAAAAGTTTTAATATATAGTATAATACTATTGACATAGTTGTTAAAAACGCTAAATGTAAGCCTAACAAATTATTAAAATTTTCCATAAATATAATATTGTAATATTCTACCAATATTCCATGATTCCAAATATGAAATTAAAACTACTATTAATCTAAGATTCAAAAATTATGTTTTTTTATTCTTTTCATTTTTTAATTATTTTTATACTTGTAGAGGTTTATTTTTATCAAAAGCCCAGTACGCAAGGCCCATACACATTCAAAGGTCTTGGGGCCTAATCAATGTGTATCGAGGCCCAATGATCAGAGGTCGAGAGGATTGATGACAAATAGGAGATACCGAGCCATTGTAGAGCTCACGGCTAGGAGACCAAGTCAAAAAGAGGACGTTTAAAGATAGACGAGACCCGGTCAAAATCCTGTTGGAGATAAGGGAGAATCCCTTATTTTTAGAAAGGGTGGTTAGCAATTCCATCTATATATGTGAAGCTAAGGAGTAAAGCAAGAGCATTAAAAAAATTTAACAGTCAAGTTAGCGATTTACTCGACTATCTACATACGTATTTAATCTCATTTTCAAATCCCTCCTTCGGCCTCGAGGAACCAATTAGGTTGTCAGAGCTCGAACATAACATCAAAATTAATTGTAGAAATCGATCGACTACAATACTAATTTCCACATAAATTAATTTATTAATGATCTATTCAATCTCATAAATAATTTATCAAAAAAATAATCAAAATACACGAGCTTTAGAGTTCGATCAAAGATCGATATAATTTCAACTTTCCATCCTAATTACTATTATTACTATCCTTTAAGATATATATATATATATATATATTCGTACAAGAGATATATTCAAATAGGCAATATATATATATATATATATATATATATATTATGTTTAATCCATATATAAGTATAAGCGTGGTGATCAAGCTAGAAAATATTAATTTAGGGTTTTACGTGGTCTATAAATACTCAAAGCTTCGACTAAAAAAAAATAACACAACAATCACAAAAGCAGCCATGGCCGTCTCAATGATCTCCGGCATGCCGGCGGCGTCGTCGATCTTCGCCATGTACGCCTCCGTCTCCGCCTTCTTCATGCTGGTTCAGACCACGGTGAACGGGCTCGTCCCCCACCACGTGCAGCAGTACCTCCTCGACCTCCTCCGCCGCTACTTCGCGCCGAAAGCCACCAGCTCCACCGCCGTCGTCATGATCGAGGAGCAGGCCGGAATGTCGGTGAACGAGATGTACACCGCCGCCGAGACCTACCTCTCCAGCCAGCGGCGGCCGGAAATCCAGCGCCTCAAGATCAGCAAAGGGCGGAAAGATCCCGGCCTCACCGTCCGCTTCGCCGATTTCGACAAAATCGTCGATTCTCACCACGGCATCAAGCTGGAATGGAGGTTTGTTGAAGAACAGAGGAGAGAAGATCGGAGAAAGATCGGAGAAGAAAGATCGGAGAAGAAACATTTCGAGCTGAGTTTCGACATTAAGTTCAGAGATGAAGTGTTGGATTCGTATCTGCCATCGATTATCGAACGGGCTCGGACGATCAAGGCAGCTAGAAAGAAAGTTGTGAAATTGCACACTTTGAGTTCGATGGGTCCTAATTCGATGTTTGATTCGATCAATCTCGAACACCCTTCGACGTTCGAAACCCTAGCAATGGAGCCGGAGATGAAGAAGATGATCGTGGACGATTTGGATCGATTTGTGAGAAGGAAAGATTTCTATAGGAGAGTTGGGAGGGCGTGGAAACGAGGGTATTTGTTGTATGGGCCGCCGGGAACCGGAAAATCGAGCTTGATCGCAGCCATGGCCAATTATCTCAAGTTCGATATCTATGACTTGGAGCTCACTAATGTCCATTCTGATTCGGTTTTGAGGCAACTCCTGCTCAGAACCGCCAACAGATCGATTGTTGTCATCGAGGACATCGATTGCACGGTGGAGCTCCCCTCCCGAATGCCCGGCGGGGCCTATTACCCCCGCCGCCGTGATCAAAGGGTATGTTAGTTAGTTAGTTAATTAATTAGTGCCATGCTTTTGAAAAGATGGTTTTATTAAATTCTTCATGATTATGATAGTGTAACACGAGATGTGACATTAATTAATTGGTGCAGTTCTCGCTGTCGGGGCTGCTCAACTTCATAGACGGGCTATGGTCGAGCTGTGGGGACGAGCGGATCATCGTATTCACCACAAACAACAAAGACAAACTCGAGCCGGCGTTGCTCCGGCCGGGGCGAATGGACGTGCACATACACATGTCCTACCTCACGGCCGAAGGGTTCAAGACCTTGGCCTCGACTTACCTCGACGTCCCCGGCCACCACCCACGCCTCTCGGAGATCGGAGATCTTATAAAGGTGAAGAATATCACTCCCGCAGAAATCGCGGAGGAGCTCATGAAATGCGACGACGTAGATTCATGCCTCGATGGGATTGTATATTTTCTCGAGAATAAGACAAATAACAACAACAACGACAACTCTGAAGTTGGTAATTTAGAAGATATCAACGCAAAACAAGTTGTGGATGGTGGTGATGATGATGACGGTGACGATAGAAATCACGATGATGATTATGATGATGATGATGATGACGATGATCAACCTTTCCACGGCTATCACCATGGATATGATGATGATGACGACGACGGCGGCGGAAATCACGATGATGAGGACTATGATGATCAACCTTTCGATGGATCATGGAGATGATGATGAAACATGAAACTATAAATATTTTTCATTCTTGATTAGAGCTCATTAAACACCCTATAAATATTTTAGTTCGAATCTCGTAAACATCTCTTGAATCATGAAAACGTGCAGCTATATTTTTCATTCTTGATTAGAGCTCATTAAACTATATTTTTCATTCTTGATTAATTAGAGCTCATTAAACTTTTGTCTTCTTTTGACTTTCGATATAATATTTCAAATTCAAGGCCTAATTTATCGGATTAATTGAACCAAAAAAAGTTCACATTCCAATTAAATTTTCCCTATCTTTTCCGAGAAAATCGAACTAATTCCAAGATTGAGTGGAGCACAAACACTTATGCCGACTATGGGTATCTTTATAGTCAAATCCACAACACAAATTGAGCAATATTTGAAGTGTATATATATATATATATATATATATATAGACAAGAGTTCAAATGAGAACCAAAGTCTTGTGTAGGAACTAGGAACGGATTCAAACCATCAGATTAGTTATTTTAGATGGTCTAGATTCATCTTAAAAAATGGGGTCAAATTTGCAATTAGTTTATATTTGTTTTAAAACAAGGGTATAGTAGTAATTTCTAATTCCTAATTCCTAAAGCAATTTGTTTCTCATCTTTTCGTCTCTATCTCTCATCTCACTTTCTCATCTCATTTTCTCTCTCTAATACGTACCCATCATCTGTTCTTCACTCCCTCATCTCATTTTATTCTCTCTCATACATACCCATCATCTGTTCTTCACTCTCGTCGATAGATGACTCGGTGTTGGCGACTCAGACCAGTCAACCGACTCTTCACCACCGCACCACTCTTCGACCGTCGTTGACTCTCCACCACCGCACTAAACAAGCACCAGCAGCAAGGTTTCGGCAATTGAAAGGTGCTGTTATTGTAAGTCTGCCCCTCGTCCATTTTTTTTAATGTTGATTGTTCATTGTTGGGTCTAAAGACTACTATCTTTGCTTGTGGAAATTGAATGATAAAAATTTAGGGTTTACAAACATTATATGCTTGACTGCTTGTTCAATTGACCATTTAAAAAATTGGCCAATCAACTGAACCGATCGATCACTGTTGGTCGATGGTCGCGTCGGTGGCTGTCCATTGTCGGTCTGTGGCCGGCCGGTTTGGCCATTGTTGGTGCGGTCATTTTCCGTTGGTCCGACACTAACTCGACTGATTGCTCATGCTTAATTTTAGCTTACCAATTGTGTTATGCAATGAAAGATCCTAGTATTGTCTTAAACATTTCTTATTTCTGGTTGTTCTTGTACACGTTTATTAATGAAGATATTAATATGTTGCGGGTATATATTATTTTTAATATCATCAAAATGGTTAGTGTCGGGGCTTCTTAAGTGTGTCTTAAAAACACGGGTTTTTGATCTTTGAATGTGTGCTCGGATTTATGGGTTGCAGTTTTTGATAATGTGTTTTGATGTTTGAGTGTTTATTGGATGTTGTCGAATAGATGATGAACGATAGCAAATTATTTATGTCGTGTTAACGAGACACATAGTTCTTGTTTGAATTTTGAGTTTACTGCTAGCTATTTGAATGGAAAGTTTGTTTCAACATTTTAAGAAAGTGAAAAATTTCGAGTGTGAGTTAGCATATTTAATATTCGTGTTAGCATAATTATTTTGGGTTGTTAGAATTTTGTATTCTCAATAGACTAGTGTTGAAATTATGAAGGATGTCAGCAAATTTGCTCCGCAATTTAACATATTACTCCAAATCTGTTATGAGATATTATGTTAACATAATAATTGAACAGTGATAATAGTTTTTATAGTCGTTTTTCTGTTTCTTAGTGTTTTGGAGTGTACTAATGTTTAATAGCAAATTACAATATAATTGTTAGCACAATTTAAAAGGAGTGCATGATAGCAAAATATATATGTTTTAGCTATTTGTGTTACATATGTTGTGTTAGCAAAATATGTATGTTTTAGCTATTTGTGTTACATATATCATGTTAGTGAAACACAGAGTCCTCGTTTGAATTTTGAGTTCACCGCTGAATATTAGAATGGAGTGTTTGTCTTAACACTTTAGGAAGGTAAAAAATTTCGAGTATTAGTTAGCATATTTTAATCTCTGTGTTAGTATAAATGTTGCGTGCTGTTAGAAATTGGTATTCTTAGTAGACTAATGTTGAAATTCTGAATGATGTTAGCAAATTTGCTCCGTAATTGTTAACATATTATTCCAATCTGTTATGATATATTATTTTAGCATAACAATTGAACAGTGATAGCAGTTTTTGTAGTCATTTTTTTTCTTAGTGTTCTGGAGTGTTATAATGTTTGATAGCAAATTATGACACAAATTGTTAGCACAATTTATAAAGAGTGTTAGCAAAATTATTATTACTGTTATTCGGTGGTTTTATTTGACTGATTGACATATTATATGTTAGCATAATGTAATATCGTTGTTAGCATAAAGTTTGAATATAATTAACACATTTGACTGAACTCGTATACAGGTCATTGACATGATGCACTTCAAGGGAACAAAAGAATTGAATCTCATTGTGGAGCATTCAAAGAGCGTCACCACCACATTATTGGCCAATGTGTTTTGAATTATCTTTATTATTATTTTAAACATTGAGTACTACAAAATTATAGTTTTGAGTTTTGTATTAATTAATTTAGATGCTAGTTATATACAAGATCGTTATAATATTTTTTTAATAATTATTGAAACCTTTTTGTTTATGTCAATGTATTACATAAATGATGATAACATTGTAATATGAGATTTCGTATCAAATTATAACAAGTGTGTTTTTTGAAACATGTTAGTACTTTGCTCAACCATTATTGCTAATATAGCTTATATTTATTGCTAATATGTACCAACTAATTTGCTAACATGTTTAAACACACAATCACATATAGAAGTATTAGCAAACAACTTGCTAATAACATACAAATTATTAGCTAATGTGATTTGTAGAATATGCTAATATGAGATTTCTTAAGATACATTTTTTTGTAATGTCATAATATTACTATTGAGTTTTTGAAATGTCTTTGCTACATTCCATACATTAATTTACTGACATTAATAAACAATGTTGCTAAGGCACACTATAAAAATTTCATTTACTACCAAAATAATAATCAACATATCCGAACAATATATATGGAAGCTAAAAACCAAAATATCCGAAAAAATTCTCTGCTAATTAATATGAAATTTATCCATACACTAACATTTAACAAATATTAGCAAAAATACAAAAAATGTTTTTCGAAATAAAAATATGCACATATTCCTTAAGCAAAATTATAAAAAATTACAATATATAACCACAAATCTATTTAATTGCATCATTAATGCTCAAGCTTAGAATTCTTTTGAATCCAATATCCCAAACGTGTGCATCACTTTATCTGGAATCTTGTTTGTCGGAATTATGTTCCACACCTCCTATGACATCAATAACATTTGCATCATTACGTCCCTTTGTCCTAATCTCGCGTGCAAAGTCGTCGCGATCTGAATCATAATTTAAAACCTCTCTCATTCATCTCTATCCACGTGGCTCTTTCGTGCGTTACTTACAAGTATCTGCATATTGGATAAAGTGACAACATAGTTTAGCTATTTACAACACATATATTTGCTAGTTACAATTAAACAATTGCTAACATAAACAAAACACTTTGCATAGTATCACAATTCGGTAGATAAACATTTAGCTATTTACAACACATATATTTGCTAGTTACATGTAAGCAATTTGCTAACAAACACACAAAAATTCATTAATCACCCTAATATTAACAACTATTTTAAAACAGATAATCATATCAACTAATACAAATGTTAAAATTAAATGTTGTACAAATGTTTATAATTACACATATATTTGATAGTTACAATTAAACAATTTGCTAATACACACACACACACAGACAAAACTTTGCTGCTCTAAATAAAATCATTTGCTATTTGACAGTTAAACATTTAGCTATTTATAATACATATGTTGGCTATCTACAGGTAAAATAATTTGCTACCAAACACACAAAAAATCCCTAAATTTAACTGCTATTTTAAAACAGAAAATCATATCAACTTATATAGATGTTAAAATTAACAATTATATAGATGTTTACTACATATATATATTTACTAATTATAGTTTAACGATTTGCTAACATATATACAAAAAATCGCTACTCTAAATAAGATCATTTGCTATTTGACAGTTAAACATTTTTCTATTTGCAATTAAACAACTTGCTAATCACAGTTAATCAATTTACTTCTCACGTGTTTGCAAGTTGAAGGTAAACAATTTGCTAACAAACCCACAAAAATTCAATAATTACTCTAAAATTAAGTATTATTTTAAAACAGAAAATCATATAAACTGATATAGATATATTAAAATTTAATGTTATACAGAAGTTTACTTCATATAGTTGCTAGTAACAATTAAATTATTTGCTAACATATACACAAAACTTTATTATTCCAAATAAAATCATTTGCTATATGACAGTTAAATATTTAGCTATTATATCTATAACACATATGTCTAGTTACAGGTAAACAATTTGCTAACAAACACACAAAAAATAGCTAATCAACCTAAAACTAATTGTTGATTTAAAACAGAAAATCATATCAACTAATACAGATGTAAAAATTAACAGCCATACGGATATTCACTACATACATATATTTGATAATTATAGTTCAAAAATTTGCTAACACATATAAAAAAATTAGCTACTCTAAATAAAATCATTTGCTGTTTGACGGTTAAATATTTTGCTATTTACAATTAAAAAACTTGCTAGTTACAGTTAAATAATTTATTTCACACATATGTTTGCTAGTTAAAAATTTTCTAATAAATCCACAAAATTTTGGTAATCACTCTTAAATTAACCATTATTTTAAAATATAAAATCATATAAACCGATGCAGATGTTAAAATTTAATGATATACAAAAGTTTACTATACACATATTTGCTAGTTATAATTAAACAATATGCTAACATATACATAAATGATAAATTTCATAGTTGAAACAAAATAAAAAACAATCAAGAATCAAAATTTAATTGACATTAAAATGTTGTATTTCATAGCACTCCACATAATGTTTATCTAATATGAATTAATTAAGCACTATTTTTTCTCGAACACAGAAAAAACTGGAATTAAGATGCAAATGGGTGCTAATATGATGCAGGTGTGTGCTAATATAAATGATCTCATATGCTATTATACCATATGATATTTTCTAAAACTAACTAATCGC
The DNA here is from genome assembly GCA_026008535.1 of Perilla frutescens. NCBI lineage: Eukaryota > Viridiplantae > Streptophyta > Magnoliopsida > Lamiales > Lamiaceae > Perilla > Perilla frutescens. The sequence goes on along the minus strand of BRKX01000002.1, from coordinate 77,120,925 downwards.
AAATTTATTTACAATTTAACACAAATCCACAAATTAATTGTCGAGAACTGTGAGAATTGAAATCAACATACCTAATCTTAAACCCTTCATAAAATTTAAAATCATTCAACAAAAAATTGATGTAATACGAACACACCATATAATTAGAATTTTGATTATTCAAACACCAATAGCTTACCTTTTCTCATGTTCAACCTTCGCAAAGAACATCAATCAGACATTTTAAATCTTCTCTGCAACGGGTTTTGATCTGCGATATTCAAATATATGATTAATTTTCATTTGTTAGAGAAGACGATTGATTTTCTTTTGTTAGATAAGATCGATATGCGAATGATGAAATCATTGAGAGGATTGACGAACCTGAGAGAGGGATCCAGAATCTGAGGAGGCGACTGGAAGGCTGTACTAGGCTGTTGATCTTCTGGAGTAGCCTGACCCTAGAGATTGTAATCGTCGTCGAGAAGAAAGATGTTGTACCGGGTGACTGGAATCCTCTGATTTCATCAGATTGCGTTTCATGAATTTTGCTATTCCTGCTCTTGTGTTCTCGATTTGTTTGATATTCCTCCTCTTGTGTTCTCGATCCAGAGAGTTGGAGAGACGTGAGTAGATCGGTGTAATCAATTTTTATGATTCAGTAGTTTCTATATGTTCACGATATCATTAACCCTAAATATTAGAATGTGGAATTTATGGAGATATTATTCTTACTATTGTACCCTTATGAAATCCAATGGGATATTAAAAGTTAGTATTTTTGCAATTAGATCCCTAATTTTTCAAACGAATCTTGACCGTCCAGATTTTGTAGATGTATGGTTAGTATTAGTTCCTAGTTCCTACACAGGGGAGTGGTATTCATTTTAACCCACCCCTATATATATATATATATATATATATATATATATGGACAAAAATATAGAACTTTCAATAAAAGAAACATCTTTGTAGATTTCATGGTTTTGAATTTTCTTCATTACACACTAATCGAGTTAATTTCGATTTTGATCCTATAGGATATCGGGTATTTCGATTTTGGTCCCGACACTATCATTTTTGGTCATTTTCAAAAAAATCGCTCAGCTTTAGTCTCATTGGTTTAAGAATATCATTTTTGGTCCCATGATTTCAAGGCAAAAAATAGGACCAAAATCGATACTAACTCTGTTTGGGACCAAAAATAATAGTGTCGGGACCAAAATTGAAATACCCGATGTCCTATGGGACCAAAAACAATATTTTCTCCACACCAACCATCATCTTTCCTTTCCGGGAAAATTTCAGGTTACTTCCATGTTTGAAAAACTTGTATATTTATATAGCAAATAAAATTTTCGAGGATTAGGGCTTATTATTATTATTGGCGTCATTTTATTATTATATCAAATTAAATAAAGTTAAACACGTAATTAAAAAGTACAGTAGTTTCTTTTCATTTATAAATAAGGTTGAATTCTGGTTAACAAATACACAAACTTATAGTTTTTTGCAATTAAAATATTAATTCAAAATTAAGTGAAATTACAAGCACGAAAATTATATATGCAAAATACTTAATTGATTGAACTTACCTTTTTTTTGTAATTAAAACATCAGTTCGAAATTGAATGCAATTACAAGCGCGAAAATTATATAAAATACTTAATCGATTGAACTTACATATTTTTACAATTAAAACATTGGTTTAAAATTGGGTGCAATCACAATTTACAAGCATATAATTAAATTACGCAACATATAAATTAGTATTGGTCATGTAAGGATATGTATATACTCGTTATTGTCAATACAATACAATAAATACTGTGATCGAATTTTAATTCTAAAATTCGTCATTTAAGAAAATATTAATTAATGAATCACATGCACAATTCAGCATGTTGACGAAAACAGTGACCTTTTTAATCCAATGGTTTTTTTTTTTTTGAGAAAAATATTTAAATTAATTAACAGATAATAAAAATAATAATACTTTTGAAATTTTTATAAAACAAAATATATAAAAATGGGAGATATAATAAGTTTTAAAAAAATAAGAAGATAAAATTATAGTTAGTTGTTCTTGATGATGCTTCAAAAATTAGAATAAACTTAATAAGTTTAAAAAAAAATAAGAAGATAAAATTATAGTTAGTTGTTCTTGACAATGCTTCAAAAATTAGAATAAACTTTGGCATAAATTTATTTTGGAGTGACAGTATTTGAGAGGGGCATAGATGTTAGAAATTAAAATATTAATGGTTTATTTGTACCTAAAAATACTTTAGGGGTTTATTTAATCCTTTGTGGAAACAATAAGGGCTTATTTGACCATTTTTCCCAATATCTTATTGATTTAGAACCCAAAGATTGTTTTTCTATCGAAGTTCAACTCATTGACCCCAAAGATGAGAACTATTAATCTAAGATGCAAAAGGTGTGTTTTTTATTCTTTATATTTTTTTAATTATTTTTATATGAATTTCAACATAAATTCATGATTTATTATTGAATTTCATGAAGAATTTATTTTAAAAAAAAAATACATGAGCGCCCATCCTGAAGATCGAAGATTGATAATTTCAACTTTTTATCCTAAATTGCTAAAATTCATATATTATAGGTACTATAAGGGGTTATAGATACTTATAACACTCTAATATTATGTTTACTTGCAAAATCAAAATTCATAATTCATAATTATTGTGATTTCACAATTTTAACTTTGCAAACTTATTTTCGTACGATTCTTTTAGATTTTGCGGACCTTAAATCGCTCTTTTTATTTTCTGGTATGAACATTTTTTTTTTATTAGATTTGCTAGTATATTAGATTTTGAGTCATTTTGTATATAAATATTATATTTGTTTAACTATAGTAAAACCTCTATAAATTAATAGGATTTGGACCATGTGATTTTATGCAAATTTATAATATTATAGTGATATTAATTAATCAGTAAATTACTCCCTTCGTTTCGTTTTAATTTGTTTGTTGTTTGAGATTTTTTCTTTTGTGCCAAAATGTTTGTTGTTTTATATATTTTGACACCCTATCTCTCAAATTTATCCTTACAAATATATGGAGAGATAAATTTTTTTTAACTTTTTAGGAAAATATAATTGAATAGGATTTTATGTAATATAAAAGTGAGGGATATATTAGTCCAAAAAATTAATTGTTAATTCTAGATTAAAATTCTGAAACAACAAACAAAACGAAACGGAGGGAGTAATATTTATTAATTTCAAAGAACGTTTTCATGATTTAATGAAATTAAATTTTGATTACATCAAAAGTCATTGCATTTTACTAATTTATGTATCATATTTATTAAATTAATATTAAAATAAATTAATTTCACATGTTATTAATGAAAATTGATAAGTAATGTTCTTTAGTTCTTAATAATTTAATATTATTCATTATATTTTTACTAAAATCATTTATTGTGTGACGGTGATAGATTACACTATATAAACAACATAACAAAAAATTTTCAAATTATATCAAACAATGACTTCTTACCTCAAAGGTACCTCAAAATCAACAATGACAAATTAAATAAGCATAGCATTATGTGAGTACAAAGATATCATTCATCATACACTCAAAAAGACTTACCATTGTGGCTTGATGAAAATTTTCATTTGAAAGTTAATACGGTAGTAGTTTTGAAATCAGTTAATATGGTAGTACTTTTCAACAAAAACAAATAACACTAGAATGATAGTACTCCGTGGAGCTGAGAAGGTCAGTCTCGACTTTCATGAGAACTCGAGGTAGAGGCTTTACACCCGAGCACACCAAACCGTCCGAGCACACCCAATTGGGCCACCCAACTATGGATTATGGCTCATTACAATCAATGATGAAGAAGTATTTGTGTTATACTTCTCCAACATCCAAAATAAGAGTGACTGATCTCCGGCTAGGTAATTGACAACCCATCCTCCTAGATAACATTAATTTAAGTACTTTAAAAAATATGCTCGAATGAAATACGACTTGCTACTAACCAAAATATCAAGAATTTATGTCTATGTGTAATGATTTTCTGGAATTCATGTTTCATAACTCAAATATCTTAATCCAGGCACAACACCTCATCTCATTAACCCTCTTTGGGTTTTGGATTGACTTCTACATTTTGCATATGCCTTTGTTGATGGAAGCAAATATATATTGAATTTCAGACTCGATATCAGAATGTTTATCGGGTTCTGGAGGTCATTGCACAATAGTTGCATGGCGTGCAATGCTTTCATTTTGAAAATATAACAATCCATCATACTAGGAAAGAGTTAGGTTCGTTTTGTCTTTAATTTCTCAATTGATCTATTCAATGTAATGAATCTTGTATGATGATTATATATATATATATATATATATATATATGATGAGTGTGTGTTTTATAGTATTTGTATACAATGTTCTTCATATGTTGTTGTATAGAGAGATAAATTAATTTAAGACCTGCAAACGAATCTCAAGCTCTGTCCCCGTGCGATGAATAGACATATTTTGAAAGTAAAATTGTTGCACACCATACAAGTGTTGTCCAATGGCCTCCATAATCCTAGAAATGTTCTGATATCGACCCTGAAATTTGATGTTTGCTTCCATTAATGAAGGCATGTGCAACAGATAAGAGTCCCTCCAAAACCCAAAGAGGGTTAATGAGAGAAGGTGTGGTGTTTGAATTGAGATGGTTGGATCTAAATCAAAGAAAACCATCCTCCAACTCAGAATCTCGACACTCGATTAATGTATTCCAATTCTACTATTTGTTTCCATATACAAATCTGAATTGTGAAACATGAATTCCCTCAAGTTAGTACACATCAACGTAAGGTTTTTGATATCTTGATTGGTTGCAGATCCTATTTCATTCAAATAAATTTTTTGTAAAGTGCTCAAATTAATGTCATGATCACGAACGACGAGAAGTTGGCAATTACGGAGCCCGAGATCAGTGATTCTTTCACTTTGGATGTCCGAGAAGTAGAATACGGATATTTCTTCATCATTCGTTGTACTCAGCCATGATCTATCATATATATATATATATATATATATATATATATATATATCATGAGTGTGTATTTTATAATATTTTTATACAATGTACTGCATGTGTTGTTGTATAGAGAGAGCACATAAGATTCTCTACTCCAAAATTGTATATACTTATCGTGTACCAAACAAAAAAAAAATTAGTTTTTCTTCAATTTTCCCAAAAACAGAGTCAAGCTCCGTAACATTAGCCGACAGTTCGAGAAAAAACCTCCGACTAGGAATCCGAGTCGAAGCCTGACCCCGGGATTACATAAAATCAAGCGGCAACATCATGAACAATCTTGATTCATATTTATTTTCACCCTTATTTCTTTTGTCTTTCTACCGAGAGCGGGTATAAGAGTAGACAATAAGCAAGAAAGGGTGTAGTTGTTCTTCGGATCTGTATCTAGTTTTATATATTATCTATACTACATCTAAAAGTAATATAGCCAATTTTAATAGTAACTCTAAGTTTTCCTGCCCATTTATATTTGCAGAAATAGAAATATAATATAAGTTATATAATATTTATTCAAATTAATTAATTGATTGGAAAATCATCACCCTCAAATCCGTATATGTTGTAGATTAGTATATTTTAATTGTCAAACTTATGCACTCATTTAAGAAAATAGACATAGATATCATGTAATGTTGGAGAGCATCGTCGGCATTCTATCGGAACATGGGAAATGATACTCTTTCAAACTCCTTCTGTGGAGTGCCGATAAGCTTGATTTAGCTTGTTTCTAATAAAATTTACTTAAATTTTTTGTGGATATATGTGTGTGTTGTGAATAGGCATGACATGCCATGACGGATTTGAGTAAAGGGTGCTTGAAGACAAAATATCAAGAATTTATATCCGTGTGTACTAATTTTCAAGAATTCATGTTTTATAACTCAAATATCTCAATTCAGGCACAACACCTCATCTTGTTAACCCTCTTTGAGTTTTGGAGTGACTTCTACATTTTGCATATGCCTTTGTTGATAGAAGCAAATATTGAATTTCTGCAACACTTTGATGTTTATCTCTGGGAAACGATATCTCAACAATATAGTGTAAAAGAAATTCGTTTCCAAAGAAAATCCGCTGCAGGTGAAAGTGAAATTGTTCGTGGATTAGGATAACAGTTGCATACAATATTATGGGGTCGTAGGTATTTGGTTGTATTAGATGACATATGGAGTATGGAAGCTTGGGATGAGATGCATATGTACTTGCCTAGTAATGACAATAAAAGTCGAATTGTTCTCACTACAAGGAAATTGAATGTTGCCGATTATTTTAGGCCCTTGTGTCTTAAAATGAATCTTCTGGACGAGGTTAACGGTTGGAATCTAATTTGTGAAAGAGTTTTTGCAAAAAAAAGTTGTCCTCCTAAGTTGGAGGACATCGGAAAGAAGATTGTTGAAAAATGCAAAGGACTTCCCCTCGCAATTGTTGTGGTTGGGGGCCATTTGGGAAGTCGTCAAGGATGCAAGAATACTAGGAGAAAGTTGCAAACAATTTCAACTTAATTTTGGATTCGGGAGATCAGAATGACCAATGCTTGGATATATTATCTTTAAGTTATAGCTATTTGCTCGTTCAACTAAAACCATGTTTCGTCTATATGGGAACATTTGACGAAGATCAAGAGATCCAGGTGTTCGAACTTATTCAACTTTGGGTTGCTGAGGGGTTTATAAAATCCAATAACAACAACTCCGAAGAGGTTGTTGAGGATTATTTGAAGGATCTTATTGAGAGGAATCTCGTTATAGATGATGCAAAGTTTGATGGAAAAACCTATAATTGTAACATTCACGATCTTTTGAGAAAGTCGTGCTTAAAGATTACCGAGAAAGAGAAGTTCTTCCATCACGTGTTCTCTATTCCACAAGCTGAGTGTAGAGTTTTGGTTCGTTCTCTGAAATGCCAAGGTTAGTAGAGCATCAACCAATGAGGTTGATATAGGTTTCCTAGAGAAAAATCTCCAGCATGTTAACTTACTGTATCTTCGTTGCTCCGCAGATTTCGAGAGATATGCATTTTTTCACCTTCCTCCATCAATATCCCAACTTTGGAGTCTTCAAACTTTGATCATTGAATAAGACTGTGAATATGTGATTGCACCATATGAGATTTGGGAGATGCCACAGCTTAGGCATCTCAAGTTCAATTCGATTTTTCTTCCCAATCCTCATCCTTACCACAACTTCGACCAACCATTGGGCTTGCGAAATGTGCAGACAATCGCGAATTTCAGATTGAGTGAAGAGGTTTGTAAAAGAATCCCCGACATCAAGGAACTGGAGGTGAAATATTATAATTTCGCGAGAGTATGTGATGAACCAAAGTCACATTACTCTCTCCATAATCTTGATCGTTTGCATAAACTGGAATTGCTGGACTGCATATTTTCTAAAAGGCCGGAGTGGCGTGATTTAGCATTAAGTCTCACATTCCCGAGTTCGCTCAAGATGTTGTTCTTAACTGATCCTCATCTTCAATGGAAAAAATTGATGATGGTGGTGGGATTTTTGCCCCATCTTCATTATCTATATCTTGACAAGGTCAAAACAGGGCCAGGGTGGAACCCTGTCGAGCGACGGATAGACATATTTTGAAAGTGAAGTTATTGCACATCATACAAGTGTTGTTCAGTGGCCTCCATAATTCTAGAAATGTTCTGATATCGACCCCGAAATTCGATGTTTGCTTCCATTAATGAAGGCATGTGCAACATGTATGAGTCCCTCCAAAACCCAAAGAGGGTTAATAAGAGGAGGTGTGGTGTTTGGATTGAGATGGTTGGATCTAAATCGGTGAAAACCATCCCCCAACTCAGAATCTCAAGATTCGATGAATGTATTTCAATTCTCTTATTTGTTTCCATATACAAATCTGAATTGTGAAACATGAATTCTCTCAAGTTAGTACACATGAACATAAGGTTGTTGATATCTTGATTGGTCACAGACCCTATTTCATTTAAATAATTTTTTTGCAAAGTGCTCAAATTAATGTCATGATCATGAACGACAAGGGTGTTGGCAATTACGGAGACCGAGATCAATGACTCTCTCACTTTGGATGTCCGAGAAGTAGAATACGAATATTTCTTCATCGTTCGTTGTACTCAGCCATGATCCATCATATATATTTATACATATATCATGTGTGTGTGTTTTATAGTATTTTTATACAGTGAACTGCATGTGTTGTTGTATAGAGAGAGTACATAAGATTTTCAACTCCAAAATTGTATATACTTATCGTGTACCAAACATAAAAAAATTTAGTTTTTCTTCAAATTTCCCAAAAACCGAGTCAAGCTTCGCAGCATCAGCTGACGGTTCGAGAAAAAACCTCCGACTAGGAATTCGAGTTGGAGCCCGACCTTGGGATTATATAAAATCAAGCAACAACATCACGAAAAATCTTGATTCATATTTGTTTTCACCCTTATTTCTTTTGTCTTTCTACCGAGAGCGGGTATAAGAGTAGACAATAAGCAAGAAAGAGTGTAGTTGTTCTTCGGATTTGTATCCAGTTTTATATATTATCTATACTACATCTAAAAGTAAGATAGCCAATTTTAATAGTAACTCTAAGTTTTTCTGCCCATTTGCATTTGCAGAAATAGAAATATAATATAAGTTATATAATAATTATTCAAATTAATTAATTGATTGGAAAATCATCACTCTCAAATCCGTATATGTTGTAGATTAGTAGATTTTAATTGTCAAACTTATGTACTCATTTAAGACAATAGACATAGATATTGAGTAATATTGGAGAGTATCGTGGGCATTCTACTGGAACATGGGAAATGATACTCTTTCAAACTCCTTCTGTGGAGTGTCGGTAAGATTGATTTAGCTTGTTTCTAATAACATTTACTTTTATGGATATATGTGTGTGTTGTGAATATGCGTGACATGCCATGACAGATTTGAGTAAATAGTGCTCGAAGACAAAATATCAACAATTTATGTCCATGTGTACTATTTTTCTGGAATTCATGTTTCATAACTCAAATATCTCAATCCAAGCACAACACCTTATCTTATTAACTCTCTTTAGGTTTTGGAGTGACTTCTACATTCTTTTAATATCACTCCATGTAGCATTTCTCTACCTTCAAGCATATTATTATTTGGGTGGTATAACTACAATTTTTACCATCAATTAGTTAAATATTAATGTTTCAAGAAAATTATATATATGTGGGTGGGTTATAATGTGCAATATGTTTCGTGTGTGTATAATGTGATTGACGTGCAATCGAGAAACAATAAGTACTCATGCATAATATGTAATAAACGATAATATTTTCTCTCCTTAAATAATTTAATTAGTCTGAGTGTTTGCAGTTGGTAATCCGGAGTTTGTGAGTTCAAATTGCTCAAACCAACATAGATATTTACTAGGTCAAGCTCATTGCTTAGGCTCACCTAACAGAGTAATCCACAAATACCGATTGTGAATTTCTTCTGTCCCTAACATTGAGTATGGTAGTACAAGCTAGCTCCAATCGTTTATATCATCACATAACTTTTGTATTAATAGGTGGTCATTTCTTACAGTGTGACTCTACTCTTTGACTTAATGCAATTAAAACATAAATTCAAAATTGAGTATAATTACAGCTACGAAAATTATTCAAAATACTTGATCAATTTGAAATTAAGTGCAATTACAATTACGAAAATTATTCAAAATACTTAATCAATTGAATATTTTTGAAATAGAGATCGAAAAGATGAATTTATGGGTGTACATTACACTTGTACATATGGATACCATGTCAATTTTAATTGGTCAAAGAAACTTTCTGGATTTCATTAGTATATATCTTCTCTCTATTTGTAATTTTATAGATTAGATTTACTCTTTTGTATTCGTTTAGTTTAGCTTTTACGATTAATTCATTATGTGTATATATATATATATATATATATATAAATTTACATGCACTAGATGTATATAAGTTTATTCAGACGATTAACGCGTTGAGGTCAAACGTGGGTCAGCGCCCATTCACCCGGTCAACCTGCAAAAAAAAGAAAAATGGTAAAAAAGTCAAACAGGTGATATTTTTTAAAGATAAATATAATACTTTTTGAATTTTGAGTAATACTTTTTAGTGTTACGGTTTATATTGATTTTAATTTTTTTTTTATAATTTTTGAAAAAAACTATATATATATATATATATAATATGTCATTTAACACTTATATCCTTAAAAAACTTATATTATAGGATACGAACGCAAAGTCAGGACCCCAATCCCTCTTAATTATTCATTTTCCTTTGTTAGATTTCACCCATATTTTCTACATAGACTTCAAATTACTCTTTATAATTCTTGATAATTATTAGTTTAGCCTACTATTTGTGAGTGGATCTAATTTAATTATTTTATTTTTCTTGGATATTTTTTTTTTTGGTAAATGCAATTAAATTTAGAATGAGAGCTTAGTAATTGATAATTTTTTATCCTTGCATGTTTTTTAGTTATCGATGTTTGAATATTAATATGTATTTGGAATTATAACTTTATGATTTTATTTTAAAAAACAAAATATTATTTTTATATTATTTGTTGGCACCCTTCACCCAAATTCATGTCATCCGTCACAATCAATACATATTTACCTTCTCTTGTAAGATTAGGATAATTGTGTGCTTAATATATAAATTAGTATTTTAATATTAATTACCATTTACTTTATATAGTAATAAAGTAGTCTCACCCTATCCATAACAAAACAGAATAAAATGACAGTAGATATGACATTATAATGACTTGTGACTTGTTGAAGTCGACAAGAATTTTCCATGTGTCTCAATTTGAATTTCTTAGTAACACCAAACCTAAATAAAAACATATATATATATATATAATCATTATTAAAAATTGACATTAAAAGACTTTCGAAGATTCCCAAATATTTCTCATAAATTAATTAATATTTTCATTTTCACACCGTTAAGCGTGGTGACCAAGCTGTGTTTCTATTCTCTGCACGCATCATCACCTACTTACCGTACGCTCATTCACCAGCAACGAATCATTCGAATCCACGTGTGCGAACCACACACCCCCACAAAAGTGACCCACACCAGATTATAAACCCCTCTCCTTCCACGCCAAGATTTGCCAGAGATCGACTGAAATTTATGTTTATATAAACACTTTTTCAAGATTCAATATTTCAATCACATAAAAATTCAATCTTTTTTCTGAAAAATCATTTCTTGCATTAAAAAATGCACCCCCTTTGGGAAATGCGGTCGGTGGCGGGGAACGTTTTCTCCGCCTACGCGTCGGTGGCGGCGTCGGTGATGCTTTTCCGGTCGATGGCGAACGACGTCGTTCCGGAGCCGGTGAAGTCCTTCTTCCACTCCTTGCTCAGTCGTTTCTTCGAGCAGTTCATGGGCAGGTTCTTCGCGAGGGCGGCGACGGAGATGACGATGGTGGTGGACGAGCAGAGCGGCATCGCGCGCAACCAAATCTACGACGCCGCCGAGGTCTACCTCCGCACCAGAATCAACCCCGCCGCCGAGCGGCTGAAGGCGAACAAGTCGCCGAAGCAGAAGAGCATCACCCTCAGCATGGTGAAGGACCAGGCCGTCGACGACTCCTTCAACGGCATTGACCTCCGGTGGCAGTTCGTCCTCGTTGAGGCCGACGGCCAGCACGGCGGCTTCCGGCCGGAGAAGCGGTGGTTCGAGCTGACCTTCGAGAGGTCGAAGAAGGAAGCCGTCGTCGACGAGTACCTGCCGTTCGTTCTCACGAAGGCGCAGGAGATCAGAGACAACGACAGGGCGGTGAAGCTCTACACCAGGGACTGCCCCTTCGACTACGACGACGACGACGGCGCCAGCGGCGGCGGCGGCGGCGGCTACTGGGGCTGCGTGAACCTCGACCACCCCGCCACGTTCGATAAGCTCGCGATGGACCCCGGTTTGAAGCGGGCCGTGATCGAAGATTTGGACCGGTTTGTGAGGAGGAAAGATTACTACAAGAAAGTGGGGAAAGCGTGGAAACGAGGTTACCTCTTGTACGGACCGCCGGGGACCGGAAAATCGAGCCTCGTCGCCGCCATGGCCAACTATTTGAAGTTCAACGTGTATGATTTGGAACTAACGAATCTCTACTCGAATTCCGAGCTCCGCCGGATTCTCCTCTGCACGACTAACAAGTCGATCATCGTGATCGAGGACATCGACTGCAGCTTGCAGTTGCACGACAGGGACAAGGAGACAGACTCCGATGCTGCTGACGACCAGTCCAACACTAAGGTTGTTATTGTTAGTTATTATATTATATAAGGTTAATGACGAGGGTAACTCACAGCCGCTTATGGTAATATTTTTTTTTTTCATGTTTGGCAGCTGACGCTGTCAGGGCTGCTCAACTTCATAGACGGATTGTGGTCGACTTGTGGGGACGAGAGGATAATCATCTTCACGACCAACCACAAGGAGAAGCTCGACCCGGCCCTGCTGAGGCCGGGTCGAATGGATATGCATATCCACATGGGGTATTGCACCCCGGAAGGATTCGATGTTTTGGCACTGAATTATTTGGGGATCCACGATCATCCGACGATGTTTCTGACGATCAAGGCGATGATCCGACAAGTCGAGATCACTCCGGCGGAAATTGCAGAGCATTTGATGAGGAGTGATGATGTTGAACTTGCTCTTCAAGGGGTGGTTGATTTGCTCGAAGAGAAGAAGGGGCAAAAAAATGGAAAAAATGAAGAAATTGTGGAGAGAGAGAGTGTTGGAGGTGGAAAAGAGAAGGGTAAAAAAGGGAATTTCTGGAAATCTGTAAAGAACATCAAATTTGCTAGGCAATTAGGCAAAGAAATTAAGACCTAAATGGTGTAAAATATTTGCTAATTTAAGTAGTGTGTGCATGAAATTTTTTCCACCGATGATGATGATCAATGAAAATGCTTTTTTGAGATAAATACTCTGCCAAATTCTCGATAATTTCACTTTTCGTCCTATTAGAATATAGTCAAAATACATTTAGTTTTGCATATGATTTTTTTGATTGCAAAGTCATTTACTCGACATTTTTAGTCATAAATTTTAGTTTTTTCAACTTTTTCTATCATAAAATCAACAACTTGCTTAACAATTATTTGATGATGCTAATTTTTGTACATATGATTTTTTTGATTCCGAAGTTCATGTACTCCACATTTTCTAGCACAAATTTTATGTTTTTCGACTTTTACGATCATAAAATCAACTTCACAACTATTTGATGATGCTAATTTTTAAATAAAAAAAGTCTTGAAAAATAAAATTTGGAATCAAAAAGGTCAATAACATTGTATTATGTGTGTTGTAATCGCATAATATAACATGCTGATTTCATTTCTTCACTTGCCCTAAGTTTTTATCTTCTCAACTTTTATCGTTCTAAATTTTATTTCTCCAATTTTTACGTTACCTTCCAAAATCAATTTTCTCAAATAGTTGTGAAGTGAGATGTTAGTTTTTAGATCAAAGAAGTCGAAAAACTAAAATTTGAAACCAAAAATATCGAGTATGTAAACTTTAGGACCAAAAAATTCAGACGTGAAACTAAAAACGCTTTGACCCACTTTTATCGTGTAGCCCGTGAAGAAGTGGAAAAATCCCGACACATTTGCTTTATAACATATAGGAACACAGCACTTATCAAAATTTTATTTGTTGACCGTATATATTTCTTACAATTTGCAGTGGGTCGTATATCTCCACCAAATATTTGGGTCACATAGCAAATCAAGCTATCTATCACGAGCAAAAAAATCCAAAAATTGTCATGGTGTGGATGTGAATGAAATAAGCTTTACTTTAGTTTATGGCATCCAACAAAGAAAGTACAACACCTAAGCATAAAGGAAAAATTCCCTAATTTCTTAATCATATTTTTCTGTCCTATGGGAAACATAACTTTTTTTTTCTAACACATGGAAAAATATGCAAAAGTTGTGAAAACGAGAGTGGGTGATGTAATAGTAGTGTACAAATAAATAGTCGTCGCATCTCGTTTTTTTGTCGAGGATAACCCACAGTCGTTATCGAGATGCGCACTGAGTGAATTCCGCCTTCCGTCCTTGTGTTATAGCCTGCAAATCAAGTGCACATTGAGGTAAACTCCGCCCTGTGTAATTGCGTAATCGCACTGGGTAAACCCTGTTCCTGTGTAATAGCTTGCAAATCAGATGCGCACTGAGTAAACCCCGCCCTTGTATAATTGTGTAATAGCCTGCAAACCACACATGAAAAGTAAACCACACATGTAATAAGCGTGTGACATGATCACACCTAGTGGTATAATAGCCTGCAAACACCTGTAATAGGTGTATGACAGGCACACCTAGTGGTGTAATAGCCCGCAAACACCTGTAATAGCCGTGTGATAGGCTAATAGCCTGCAAACTACACTTGGCAAATCAGGTATGATAGACTCACACCTAGTGGTATTGGTGGTGAGATTCGAACTTGAGACATTTGGTCTTAAAATAACACCACTCCACCACTAAGTCATCCTCAAGAGAGTCGTGGCATCTCTTTATTCGTGAATGATGTTGTTGGTCCGTGTCACGTACGAAATTAGTCACCAAAAATATTAGGTCAAAATATATGTGGTTTTCAAATAAAAGATGCTTCATCGCTATCCACCAAAAGTTAAGATTGAAACCGATTTGTAGTTTTTAATTATTGTCCTCTAAAGTCGAATAGCATTGTGATAAAGGCATGCATATTCTAAATTAACATACACACTTGACATATTTGGGCTATTAAAATATAAATGACTTTTCCAATGAACTAAAATAGATGTGTCTTTGCAAATATCATTCGACATGATTCAAAGTAGGTGTACGTTGACGTTGTTGTTTTCAAAGAGATTGATTTTAGGAGATTGGATATGGTTCTTAGGGATGATTATGAAGTTTTTCTTGTTGTACGAGTCTTGTGTTATTCGGGACTGATGCTGAAGGCGGGACTATGAAATGTCAATATTGTGGCACGTAAGTTTTCTCAATCGATTGGGAATTTTTATACTCTTCATGCTTGGAACGAACATTCTCCTTTTTTAGAACGAATATCTTTTTACATGTGTGTGCTGAGTAATATGAGTATATGACAATGATGCAGCTTCTGTAACCGGACACGTTATACTCAACTCACCGGATAAACTAAGAATGTTTAATACTATTCAAATTAAAATGTGGTATTGTAATTGATTACAGTCGGTTAAATGTGACGTCTAGTTTACAAAAATATGAAAATGTGATGATTTATTTAACAAATAATCATTAAAATAATTCGATAAGTATATAATTTTAAAATACGAGTGTTAGATAATTAAACCACATAGGGCATGCAATAATCCAGTTCACACCCTAAATCCATGAACTCTATGATGATAAACCGAGATACAATATTATAGCGGAAGCGTACCTGAATCCATAGTTCTTGAATCTCGAATTCTTGATGTGGTATGGATCTTCCAAACGATCGGCACCTTAAGTTTACTGTAGAGAAGTCTGTACAAGGAATACATATTCTATTTTTCTGTCTGCCGTCGTTTGGGGACCATAACCCTAACTTATAATAATAAGTTATCTGGGATTTGCAATTCGGTCCCTCAACAAATTGCAAATCTATTAATGGTATCTACACAATTAAATTCCATGACAATATTATAATACCCTTTAATCCATAATTATAACCTTATTAGATCACTTTAATTGGATTACTTTAAGACAGCCATACACATTTAATTAACATATATTAGTCCACATAAAAAATTATTCCAACAACGAGGTATAAGTTTTAATAAATTAAACAATATCATGTGACATTTGCATGTATTATAAATAGTGGAATCAAATCCAAACTTGAACAAGTATAAAGTGACAAAGAGAGTGACGACGATGTTAAGAATTTGATAACGATCGATGTAAGTAATTATTAATTATTTATTATTTATTATTATTTTGTTGCAAGTTTTCTAATGCCAAGTTGTTTGCTCTGAGTATTTTGTTGAATCAATGGAGAATTCTAATGTGTTTATTTATTAATGATGCCCCAAGATCAATAAATTATGTGACAAAAGGTCCAAATAGTGTAAACGTAACCAAATCAACTCGAAAAAAAAAATTCAATCTGATAAAGTTTGATTTACACGATGACGGTCAGGGGAGGTAAATGAATCAAGCTATTCGGATCTCGATTCGACAACTGCTTGTTCGAGATCGTTGAGTAAAACTCGTCAATTAAACGAATCAAATGAAATAAAAGTATGAAATTATTTACCTGATAGAACTTATAGTTTATACTTTAATTAATAACTAGCGTTTCTCCTGTGCGATGCACAAATAATTATTGTTTTTTAAAATTTATAATATTATGATTAAATTTTAAATTTTATATGTTGTGCTTAATTTTTAAAAGTAATAAAACGATAAGCACATGTATTAAGTAATTAGAGGAGAAGGCAAATTTTGTGTAATTACGATAAACAAAAAGAAAATTAAATTTTAGGAACTAAATGCAAATGCATGTTAGAAAGATCGAATTGAAATATTTCAAATGACACGATTTTATAAAAAAATAATGCATAATTGTCCAAGATTAAAGAACTTTTGATTTATTTGAATATATGATAGGTATAAAAAATATAATTATTTAATTATTTTAAATGATGAAATTGAAATATAATTAATAATAATAATAATAATAATAATAATAATAATTATTATTATTATTATTATTATTATTCTTATTATTCTTATTATTATTATTATTATTATTATTATTATTATTATTATTATTATTATTATTATTATTATTATTATTATTATTATTATTATTATAGTGCAACATAAATGATTTTTTTTATGCGACAAATATAGAGTACTATACAAATCATCCACCTATGCATAAAAAATAAAATAAAAAAATGTTATAAATCTCAAACTTCCAAGTAAAAAAGATAACAAATAAGATTGCAAAAATTTATTAAAATGCAATGGTTATAATCTAAACCTTCATGAAAAAAGCAAAAAAAGAAGAAAAATTTACCACAATAAATGTCACCACTGTTGTCTATTATATACGAAGTGTTAAATTATGTGATATACAACGATTTATAGCAGAATTGTTATTTATCACACGATTTTGTCTTAATATATGTATATATAAGTATATTTAAGTCTCCAATATATTTATTTATTGTAAGAAAAGAATCAATTTTAATGAAAGGCTAATTACAATTAATTCTCAATATTCGAAGGTTTTAACAAAAATAACACAATATTTTAATAATTATAATTTAATTCCCAACATTTGATATTTTAATATAAATAACTTAAATTTTAATAATAATAATTTTATTCTCAACGTTCGAACACCTTGACAGAAATCCGATATTTAGGCCAAAACAACTGTTTTTGTTATTTCTTTGGCAAAAATGTAAGTCCGTTATATAGGTTCTTTAGTTCATTTGAGAATAAATGTGATCGAAATTGACCAAAATAGTATTTTCATGGAAAACAATGGATCATTTCTGTTAAAATGTTCAAACATTGGGAATTAAATTGTAATTATTAAAACGTTATGTTATTTTTATTAAAACCTTCAAACGGTCGAAATTAAATAGTAATTAGCCCTTTAGTGAATATAGTATTTTTTTGTCAATAAAACCATTTATTTTTCAGAGAAAATATTGAATATTTAAATTAAAATTAAAATTTAGAAAATCTCGTTTTGGTTCGATTAAGCTTGAATAAATTCAGAAGCCTCGAAGTATTCAATAAATAAAGCTCGATAATGAATGTGTTAAACTATACTCAGATTAGTTCGGTTCGATTCGATTCGATTCGATTCGATTCGACTCTCTTGGATTAATTTATTTCTCTATGATATTTCAATTGGACTTCATGTTTTATATTGAAGCCCAAACAGCTTCAATCTGAGCCCATGTAGCACCAATTTTTGAGAAGAAAAAATTGAAAATTATTTGAAATTGCTAATTTGAAACCTTGATTATTCATAGACTAATCAGATTCAAATACTCTAGTTGAAGGAAGAGATCAAAATTATTTATCAAGTGAAAAAATCAATAGTCGAAGACCTAGTTAAATCGAAATTCGCAATAAATTTTTGTTGTGGATTGTCGAAGCAAATCTTCGTCTCTGAAGCGGTAGATTTCGGAATCCCAGATCTAATTGGTAAGTTGGTTATATTCCATCGCACTTCAATTCGTGAATTTTGGTGAGCAGTGGTAATAAATTTTGATTTCAGCTCTGAAATTTGAGGAAATGGATCCGGATTCAGTGAAATCGACTCTCACTAATTTAGCTTACGGCAATGTGATGGCTGCTGCAGCCCGCGATTATCAAAAGGTTCCGTTTTTTTTTCTTCCCCTCAATTAACTCTGATGAATTTCATGCTGTAGCAAGTTTAATAGAATTGATGAAGTGGTGAATTGAATGCTCTTTGAAGACTATTAGCTTATTGAACTTTGGTGAATGTTCTGATTTAGTTTCTGATATTAAGAAATTGTGTATGGTTTACGCATGATATATATACATATATATATATATATATATATATATATATAGAGAGAGAGAGAGAGAGAGAGAGAGAGAGTACAGAGAGGTTTTAAGTATGTAGGGAGGAGATGTTTAAGCAATTTTTTTATTAGATGACTTATCTCTTTATTTCAGTGGAGTGACATGACTTAGAAATGAGGATTTGATTTGTGTAGTGAAAGACAAAACCTCGTTGTTTTATGGCGAAGTGGAGGAAATGGGATGATTCAAGTGAGATGGTGCTTTAGTCCAATGCTGTAGTTTTGTAGTGATTGTACGGTTGAGGTGTTGATTATTGTAGGTTTCGAAGAAGCAAAAGCGTGCATTCTGCAAAAAAGATTTATTCTGGAAGTTTGCGAATGTTTATGTGGCCCTTGGAAATATGCTTCATTTCAAATGTCTCTGAAATGGATTTTAATGCTTTTGCTTCAAAATGAGCTCAAAACTGTGAGGTGGAATGGTTTTTTAGCTGAGTAATTTATGCGAATAACATAGCATGAAGAGGATGGTAATAGGCACAGATTGCGGATCTCAACTGTTGAAACTTTTACAGGAATTGTTGGCTCAAGGGAAAGTTAATGCATCCAGCTCTGTTAATGACGAAGTAGATCTGGATGAGCTTATGGACGTAAGTGTGAGCCGTGCATTTGTATTTAGTTGCTCTCTTCTTCCCTCTAAAAATCTCGTCTTTTTCCCATGTTTCTGCTACTCACAGGACCCTGAGCTGGAAAAATTGCACGCTGATAGGATTGCAGCTCTTAAGGTATGCATCTAGGTTCTCACTCGAGCTAGGGGTTGCCTTTTTTAAATAATTTTTTTAATTCACTTTCCTTTATAGAAAGATGCAGAGAAGCGGGAAAAATTGAAAATGCAAGGTCATGGGGAGTACAGGGAGATAACAGAAGGAGACTTTTTGGGTGAAGTTACCGGCAGTGAAAAAGTGATATGTCATTTCTACCACCGAGAGTTCTATCGTTGCAAGTAAGGACACATAAGTTGATATTTCAGTTTACCATGAAATGTTACGCAGGTTTAAGTGTAGAATTAGTATGCTACGACATATAAGGATTGGGTGGAAAAAATATGAGCTAAAACAAGGCTATGCAGTGCCTCTTTGCTTCTTAGAGAATATTTGCATTCTTTAGAGGTCTTCTAATGCAGATCCTTGAAAAACTGCATTTGTTCGTTCTTTCTCTACAAAACATTCATGCAATCCTTTTCTAATTTGTTTTTTGCACTTATATAGGATTATGGATAAGCATTTGAAGTCCCTCGCTCCTAGACATTTTACTACCAAATTCGTCAAATTGGATGCTGAGGTTAGTATAAAAGAGCGTGCTGCATGCATATACACTATTAAGACTTGACTAAACGAAGCTAACGTTCTTGCTTGTAATTCATTTTCTGCAGAATTCTCCTTTCTTTGTTGCTAAGCTAGCAATCAAGACATTGCCGTGTGTCATACTATTCAGGTTCCATTTTCATTATTTCTTACTTTCAAGTTGTGCATTTACAATTTTCATGAATGGCAAGGAATAGCATATATTCACCGATTATCTTCTGAGCTAGGCAGAACTATTGTTCGACTCCCATTATATGATATCTATTTCTTAGTCATTTCTTTGGTATCTCAATTTTGCTCATGTCGTTAGCAACATTGAGTTTCTTCGAGTCATACCTCTTTATATCTCTTGCTATGACATGCTGTGCAATGAACTCTGGAGACAGACAGACAGTTGAGAATAAGTAATGGTGACAAACAAGCTATTCAAACGTCTTAAAATCATTAATTTGTTCAACCTTGCATTCGTATAATTAGATAGAAAGGCGCGTTGCTGACGATGAATCTCATGAAAGCAATTGAGGGGTGCATCTCAAGAACTTCGTACATAAAAAGTTCGAAATTTTCTATTATCTTTATCCAGGCAAGGAGTAGCAACGGATAGGCTCGTCGGGTTTCAAGACTTGGGGGGCAAAGATGATTTCCCCACAAGGACGCTCGAGCTTTTCCTGCTGAAGAAAGGTAACGCCATTCTTCAGAATCCGGCTCGTTTCCCTCGTTGCAGGTTCTAAACCTTCATTTTGCAGGTATTATCGAGGAGAAGAAACGAGACGAAGAGGATGATGATTACCTTGAAGGCAAGCGCAGGTCAGTGAGAACATCGGCTAATTCTGATTCCGACTCGGACTGAGATGAAGACTACAGAGCAATTGGCTTCGATTGCAACCAAAAACTCAGTAGTGCAATTATTTTCTGCATTCTTGAACTGCAAAATTGTACCACACACAGTCATGGCTGTAATTCTTGGTGTATGTGTTATTTTGCCGTTGTATTTAGTACTCGAGTGATGATTAGATGCCTACCGATGATGTGACAGTGCTACACGAGCAACCATATATGTGACCGTGTGCGTTTTTTAAAAACATACCTTATGGAAAATTCGACTATAGTCATGTGACAATATATGTGACACTCTCGATATGGTTAATGTGGCCATTAACATGACATAATTTCTGTTCGAAATTATTTCTAGATTGAAAAAATTATCACTTTTAAAGAGAAACATTGACGAAAAG
The DNA here is from genome assembly GCA_026008535.1 of Perilla frutescens. NCBI lineage: Eukaryota > Viridiplantae > Streptophyta > Magnoliopsida > Lamiales > Lamiaceae > Perilla > Perilla frutescens. Next base: position 77,099,692 of record BRKX01000002.1, on the reverse strand, counting down.
GACTGTTGGTGGAATAAAATAACCCAAATTAAAGTGGGAAAATGGAATTAAAAAATAAAAAAAAATTGTAAGTGTGGCTGCTGGGATTCGAGCCCAGGTCTCCACGGCCACAACGTGGAATTCTCACCACTAAACTACAGCCACTTTTGTATATAATTTGCTCCATTATTATATAAAACTATAAGCATTATTGGGACCTGTTACACAACATACTTAAATAGAATTGAATGTTGAATTTTTATTACTATAATTATGAGATGCACAAGTTTATTTATTTTTTATTTGTGATATTAATTTATTATGATTGTTGTGAATTATATATGTTGTGTTCAAATTTTTAAAATTAAGAAACAATACGTACATTAATTGGATAACAAGATAAATTTTGTGTAGTTAGGACGGACAACGGATGAAATTATCTGCTATACTTTGTGCTACACTTGGTGCTATACAATTAAATTTATTAATTTTTCTTCAATTTTTTAATTATATTTCAATTTATTGTGATTTAGTTTAATTTTACACTTATTAATTAGGATTTATCCCCACCCAATTAAAATATATATAATTATTTTTTAACGAAATAATTAATTATTAACTAGAAAATTAAATTTAAAATATGAAAAATTAATTATATACCATAATTGGGTAGAATGAACGCTAAATAATAAGTGTAAAATTAAAATAAAGTAAAATAAATTGAAATTGAATTTAAAATTGAAGAAAAATTAAAAAAAATTAATTGTGTAGCACCAAGTATTGCACAAAGTGTAGCAGATGATTTTATCCAGACAAATAAAAAGAAAATTAAATTTTAAGAAATGAAAATCCATGTTATAAATAACAATGGATAATTATCCATGATCAAATCATATTTTTTTTTTTTTAGAGGAAAGAAACTTCAATAAATTAATCAAGAAAATCGTTCAGGATTCGGTACAACAGATAATAAGGAAACTGGGAAAACACCAGAATAACAAGAAAAAATCGGATTACCGACAGCTAATTTTGCTAGAGCATGAGCAACTTTATTTGCTTCCCAACGAGTCCAACTAAAAACAACAAGTTCAAAATGGAGAGCTTCTGCTTTGATGGATTCACAAACCATATTTGAATTCTTTAAATATATGACAAATATATATAAAAAAATGTAATTGTTTATTTATTTTTTAAGTTTTTACTCACACATCCGATTTGATAGTATTGAGGAGATTCGAACATGTGACATTTGATCTTCAAGCAACCTCACTCCGCCACTAGACCATCCCCACCGGAACATGGAATTGTTTAGTTTAAATGATAAAATTGATAAATTATTGTAAATTATGTTATAATTATATTTAGATACCTTTCAAATCAATATATATAATCAAGAGAACTAGAAGATTTCAAGTCATGACGTTGTACCACATAATTTTTATTCCTGCATTATTTAACAACACTGAATAAAACAACATAGGAAATAATTTAATCATAATAATTGCTACCACAAAACATTATTTTATTCCCTCACTATGTGTTTGTGCGTGTATAAATCCCCACCTCCACCACCACCTTCACCCTCTCTCTCTCTCTCTCTCTCTCCACAGCCCTTATCCTTCCATAACTCATCTCTCTCTCTCTCGATCTCTCTCTCTAACAAAATCATCAAATCCCAGATTGAAAATTTTCATGTGGAAGTGTTGGATCATACAACTGATCAAGATTAAATCAAATCATGTCAGCAGTAGTGAGTGAGATTCTTCTCTCTGGATTCACCATAAACTCAACCCTACGTCGTCGTTCTCACCTCGTTCAATCTTTCTCCGTCGTTTTCCTCTACTGGTTCTACGTTTTTTCGTGAACACAAACCCTAATTATTCCTCATTCCATCTCACATCATATATACTATATATATATATATACATATACTTACAACTATATATAATAAATCTTTAAGTTCTTGAAATAAACACACACATGGCTTCTCCAATTAGTGGAGCTTCTTCTGGTTCAAGCTCTCTGCAAGCTTGTGAGGAAAATCTGCAGACAGAAATGAGGAAACGGAAGCGAATGCTGTCGAATCGGGAGTCGGCGAGGCGGTCGAGGATGAGGAAGCAGAAGCTTCTAGATGATCTAACGGTTCAGATGAGTAATCTGAGAGGTGAAAACAATCAGATTCTGACAAATGTAAATCTGGTTACGCATCTCTGCTTGAACATGGAGGCCGAGAATTCGGTTTTGAGGGCTCAGATGTCTGAACTGAACCACAGGCTTCATGCCTTGAATGAGATAATCAGCTGCTTGAGTTTGAGCTCACCTTCTTCTGCAACTGGAGTTGAAGATCATGATGATCATTGTGATTATGGTGATGATGATCGTGTGATGATTAATGGTGGGATTGATGATTTCTTGAATCCTTGGAGTTTGATCCATGTTAATCAGCCAATCATGGCTTCTGCTGATCATGATGTGTTCTACTAGATGATGATGATGATGATGATTGAATGTTTCTTGATTCATGGGATTTGATTTGTGATCTCATGTTGATTAATTATTGATGTGTGTGTTTGTTTAATTTAATGTGTGTTAGGTTTAATTTTATTGCAACAAGATAATTAGATGTGGGATTCTTGAAATGGGTGTATGATGTAATTGAGTGTAATTCTTGGCTTGGTTCATTCATTTCAAGCAATGTGAAATCTTGATTTTAATATATATATATATATATATATATATATATATATATGATTAATTCAATGTGTATCTATAACTCATACTTTAGTTATGAGCCCATGAAGAATAAAACATATATTGAGAGCTAATTTGTATTCACACGCATATGTACGAGATCCTACATTCCAAAATAGTATTACGTACAATTTCTATTTTGATGATTGCGTGTAATATATATGTTTTTTACTAGTCATTTATAGTGGACAATTATGAAATGTTTAATATACATGCACGTAACGATTTACTACCACAGTTGATAAAGAATATAGAATACGATCATTTCTAAAACAAAGAATCTGATCATACGAGATATGTAGAAACCTCATATAACATTTTAGTTCGTTAAGTTATATCTTATATTCTATTATCGATCACTAATACACGTCATATGTATTAATATGATATATTAATGCTCTTTCTCTCAAGTCCAATTAATGTGTTCTTTGTAATTTAGCTTAAACCAATAGGAATTTCACATTTGTTGAAGAGAGTGACCTAACATTGTTGGGCAACTCTCTAAAAAATCATATTTTTATTATTGTTAATATGAGGGCATCATGGCTTTTGGACCTTGTGAAAATTTGAGGGTGTGACATCAAGATTTTGAATTATTGGCTTTGCATGAATTGACAACTTTTTTTATAAGACAAAACCCACAAACTCACTCATGCAATAATGCAATACTTATTGATTATGGTTTTGGCGTTATCTTTAGATTTTTTATTAAATAATTGTTGCATTATATATGTTGATTGCCTTCGTGTAAAAATGAGAATTGATTAATTATTTTGTGCAATAGAATAAGAATAAGAAATATAACTAAAATATATCCAAAATTGTTTGGATAAACCGAAATAAATGCATTTTGATTTATTAGCAATTTTACTATAAGTATGAATGGTCATTATCAAATGCCCCCTCTAAAAGGAAAAAAGATTGAATCTGTGACAGGTACTAAAAAATATTTTTATTACTTTTCTCAAGAAGAAACCATGTGCATCTCACCAATTGGAATCTTGGAAAGAAATAACATAAATTTCTTTGACTAATTCCTAGCTATAATATTTTTTTTTCTTGGAAAGAAAAGGAATATTCCCTCTAATATATATACATATATATATATATCTATAATTTAATTAAAATAGACGAAAATGAAAATCACTATATATCTTAATGGAAGAAATGAAGTATGTTAAAGATGATTAATGGATTTCATACTAGCTTGTGCACCCAAAATAAAATAAATAAGAAAAAGTGGTTTAATTATACACTCCATATACCATATATATGCCAAACTCATTAAATTGATAATTTAACATTATTAATTATTTAATTAAGCAGAGATAAGATATTAATTAAGTTGATTACTTTAAATTAATTATGCCAACCTCATTCTTTATTCAGTTCATTACCTCAATTGTTAGAGTGAGTGATTCATGCACTTGCAAGTTGCAAGACCATGTATTAATTATTATTAATATTTATCAAATCAAACCCATTTTGTCTCTTTACGTCAACAATTAATTACTTTATATTATTTATTTTTTTCACATTTCCAAGAGACAGTCTGTCCCAATTAAGTCCCACTAATTTCATATTTAATTACTAAGAATTAGGTCTGGAATTATGGGATTTTGAATTTATTTTTAATCTTATCATTCTATAATATTGTTTATGATCTCTTAAGATATATAGTTCTATATAATTTATATTTTGAATTGTTGATGAAATACTACTAACTAATTGTTTGAACTTTGAAGTTTGATGATAATCATTTTATTTCTACATTTTTTGAGGAAATACTTTATTTATTTTATTAAATTATAATTCTAGTGAAGTATTAAAATGTGTCAAGTGACATGAAATTATTAATTTCCCTTAATTTATGTGGCACGAATGTGTATTTCTATAAATACCCTTTTAAGGAGGAAATGGAACACCAATTACAATGTCAAAATTTGTTACTTTAAATATATTTCCATTGTTGTTGCATAAATCCTCAATTAATCAACTTTTGTGAGATCGTCTTGATCAAAATATAATCAAATATAAATGTGCCACTTAATATGATTTTGAATTTGAATTTTGACAAGTCTCATGGATCTCGGGTAAATTTTTGTGTTAATTGATTAGACTCAAAATAATAATGTATTTTTTTAGTAGATTTCTTTTGCAAATTAGGGTAGCTATGGTATTTTATATTTACTTAACAAATGGGCTAATCAAAGTCTATAGTCCATTTGTGAGATCGTCTTACAAGTCAAAATCCTCAAGACGGGTCAAGATCAAAATTAAAATATAATCAAATACTAATATGCCACTGGACATGATTTTGAATTCGGATCTTGACTCATCTTACGGATCTCGGGTAAGTTTTTGTGTTAATTGATTAGACTCAAAATAATAATGAATTTTTTTCGTAGATTTCTTTTGCAAAGGGTAGCTATGGTATTTACTTAAAAATGGCCTAATTACAGTCTATAGCCCATTTGTGAGATCATTTTACAAGTCAAAATCCGTAAAAGAGGTCAAGATCAGAAGCAAAATATAATCAAATACAAATATGTCACTGAACATGATTTTAAATTCGGATCTTGACTCGTCTTACGAATCTCAGGTAAGTTTTTGTGTTAATTGATTAGACTCAAAATAATAATTTTTTTTATATTTCTTTTGCAAAGGGTATACATGGTATTTTACTTAAAAACAGGCATGATTAAAGTCTATAGCCCATTTAAATAATAAATCTGGTGAATTGGCCCATTTATGAACTGGGCCGCTCAACCCATAACGACGTCGTTTATAAACTTATATTACCCGCCAATTCCCCCAACGAGTCTCCTAAAAATGTCGCCACCGTCATCCGCCGCTAAACCGCCTGGTGCCGCCCCCGCCGCCGACTCTAGCTGGTGGAAGTTTACCTGGGAAGCCCAATCGCACGCATCAATACTTCGATTACTCCTATTCAAAGAAAACACGAAGCCCTCAGCTCAGTGCAGAGACCTCAAACTCAGCTTTCTCCCCCAAAAATCTCTGCTTACGGTGTCGTTTTCGGAAGGCGAAGGCCAAATAGAGACCTCGGTTGAGGTTCCGGTGCCTCGGGTTTTGATTGACCCGGAATCTCCGCTCCATTTCAGGGTTTTCGATGATCACGTTGAGGTTAAACTCGTTTTGTTACTTCCGGTCGACCACCCGCTTGTTTCTAACTTTGATTCAATTCTCAATGTCGAGGAAAATAGCGACGAGTTTCGTCGGCTTTCTGTGAATTCTGGTAATTGAATGATTTGCAATTTGTTCGTGAGTTTTTGTTTGGGGATGGATTTAATTTCTCGAGCTTTAAGCTTTTAGACGAGCTTGATATTTTAGCTAGCAGGGTCTGCTAATTAGTACGGGAGTTCAATTTTTTCAGCATGCTTGCTTCGCATTTGATTTCAATTCTTAATTTTTGTAGAAATATGCTTTTAGTTTATGCTAACATAGGTCTTCCTATGTTCTACGTTCATTTCCCAGTAATCTTATCTGCCTTTTGATTTCAGATTTAAAGAAGTTGTCTTGTATGGAGGAGGTGCATTTCTACTGCAGAAATTGCTCGTCTGAGTTAACGAAGGGTCTCCGGTAAACATTCGATTTACTTATGCTCATCCGGTTATTCAGTTAGTTTCTTTGTTGATTCTGTCATTGTAATTGGATTTTAACTGTTAGTTTCTTCTGCATGACTTTATGAAGCTTTTCTTTTTCCTTTCTTGTAACTTCTGCTGTATGTGGCTAAAACTTAGTGTTTGGATTGGGTTATTGTTGTTGATCGTATTCCTTTCTTATAGTAGGTTTGTTAGTGTTAACAAATCTTTGTCAAAAAATTTGGAAATTGCTGCTGCATTCTCAGTATTGGTTTGTCCATGTAAATAATCAATAATGCAACTGGGTCCTTACATAGTGAGTGTATGAATAATTATTTCTTGATAATGATGAAAGTTTGATTTTGGCTCTGATTTGATGTGTTTGTCGAATGTATACTCTCTAGAGCCAAAGGGCCAAGCCAAAAATATCTGCACCTTAATAATACTCCATGATAGTTGAGACATGTGTGTTTCTCTTGAAACCTTGGGATCCCAATTCTTTACTCTTTCCTGTAAGTGATAGCGTTATATGGTGATAACGACCTTGCTTTTCTAATTATCCGATTTTGTTGCAGACGTTTCAAGGAAATGCCTTCAGTTAACTGGAGTGATGTTGCTGACAATTGGTTTGGAAACTGTTGCTGCTCATTTGGAGGTATAAGTGAGAAGCTGGTTGCAGAATATGCGAAATCCTATACTTGTGTTTCAGGTGTATGCCTATTGAATTCAACGTCTGTTGTTTTGTGCACGGATGATATATTGGGATGCAAATTCCCTGATGTGCAGAGCAGGGAAAATTTTGAGCCTGATTTAAATCCACCTAGCCATAAATGTACAAACAGTGTTTCACCAAATCAGGTTTGTACGGAAGTACCAGCAGAATGTTGCGAAAATCATAGTGATGAGTTGCCGGGTATTCAAAGAACCACAAAAAAAGTCATCTTCCCTAAAGATAAGCTTGCGGCAAATGAGGAAAATGAGACTTCAACAAAGAATTTAGTTGACGATGATAGTTTATCGTCCACCTTTTCTGCATTGCAGATTGAAGAAAAAAAAGGACTGATGAATGAAGAAACTCAAAACTGCCATATTGGATGCTGTACTTCATATATTTCGGAAAACTCTTCTAAGGTGCAAATGAATGAAGAAAATGTTGAACTTCTTAAAAACCAGAAAATGTTTCTGGATGGTTATCTGGGGAATGGTTTTATGGTTCGGTCTTCTGAGCTTTCAAAAGATATCCACTGGATCAACTATTTATGCCCACAATGCTCCTGTTTTCTTGGAGCATATCCTTGCTTTGATGATAATGTACCTTTAGATGATGGAATTCGTCTATTCAAATGCTATATTTCAACTTGCTTGCCTTCCACTGGATCCAGTGATGTATTTGGGTGAGTTACTCAAATAGAAGTTTGTTCTTTCTTTTTTTGGGGGGGTTGTCTTGATATCATTGTGATTGTCATCTTAACTCCATACCTGATATGTTAAATTCTTACTTGTTCGTCAAGTTGGCCGTACCTTTCATATAGCGCATGGAGTCATGCCGAGCTAATTATTTGAGTACTTACTAATTGTAACTTTAAGTTCAAATCTTTTCTCCTTTTTCTGAGTTTAGGCTATACTTTTTTCTTTTAGATCTGATCATTTCTCTAGTTGAAGAAACTCGGAATGTATATTCTTAGTGCAATATGTAATTTCCTTCATTAAACTGTGTAAAGACTTTTTCTTAAACTCCTTTCTCTTTCTTCTTGAAAATGAGGGCTTGTGATTATTCATGATCCTTTAATATGTGTGTAAATTTCATCTTCAAATAGGAATTACTCCCTGGAGAGAATGTTCGCCAGTCAGTTGCTCGAAAATGCAGAAGATGAATTATCATTCAGGACTATAGTTAGAGACATGCAAACAAAATTGCCAGTGTTGCAAATTGTGCTCCTGAATCCAAATTCTTGGGGCTGTGCTGGAAGTTTAAACCCTGCAGAACCAGCTGATAAGTTGGTTATGTGTCCTGTAATCAGAGTGCTCTTTTCTGCCGCTGGCCATGGCATGGAATTTGATCCAATGTAAGTTATTTCTCTCACACTGTTTTTGTCCTTTTGGGGTGGAATCAGGGTTTGTGATTGATCCTTTAATTTAAGTGGAGTATTTTGACAACTGGGCTTGTGATTGTTTTCGTCAAGAGGTGTGGTACAGAATATCTGGAAATGATCAACTGTTGAGCCTTGTAGCATATTTTGTTGTTTTCTCCCTCGAAGAATCACCAGGACCTATTCTTTCCCATTGATGTGCTCTTTTGGTTTACTTTTTGGCTGTAGGCTGAGTGGTTGATATGATATTGATATGATGCAAATTCAACGTTTAAATCCCTCCATTATCTTGATAAACCGAGTGCCTGGTAAATCAAGTGAAAACAGTATGCAGTATTCCCATATGTTTTTCACTTAGAATCTTTCTTGCAGTTGTTTTAGTGATTCTTACTACCTGCTATCGGCCCAACCACTTTATTTGTGAGCTTCACCTTTTCCATACCCCTCAAAATGCAGTTTCAATTTGTATTTGTACGTCTATTTGATACGCGTGATAAAACAATTGATAAAATTGTGCTTGGTCTCTTGCAAAAACTTGAGCAACGGATAGATCTTTTTTCATAATATAGAGTTCTGTAGAGTTAGAAACCAAGAACCATCTGCAGATCATATATATGCTTCTGTCACGAACTTTTGAAAGTAATACAATTATAAATTGTGTCCTAATTCATAAGCTGATAAGCGTCTATTGCTTGAATACGACTCAGGACCTTGGACGAGTGGATGAGAAAGAATCAAGCGGACGAAATTTACATGTTCTCGTCTCAAATACTTGAGCTGATACGAGTTCTGGAGCTGGCCAACTGTCTATCTCCACCATCATGCAGGTCACTGCAGGAATTACTCCTATCATCCCTGACAAGATGACCGGTATCAACAGTGGCCAACTTTCATTTTTTTCGGCGCTCGCCTGCATGTGCATTATGGCATATATTTTTGTCATGGGATGGCTATAAAGCAATGCAATGGAATGGAATGGAATGAAGAGCATTTTGATGATGGATTCTGTGAGTAAAGCTCAACCCCTTTACCTCTTGAGAAGTCAAATATATCTGCTCTAAGTTTTGTGCTTCCTTTTACGAGAGGTCAAATGCTTAAAGTAGAATAGAGAGAATATGATGAAGACATGATTAATGCTTTTTTTTTTCTTGTTCAAAGGGAATCAAGTTCGACATGGGGAATATTTGTCTTGGAAACTGATAATTATGGAGATTGAAAAAAAATAAAATAAAAAAATTGGTTTCTTGTTTGCAGGAATTTTAGTTTTGTTGATTATTTTTAGTGCACTGATCAGTTCATGTATGCCTTCCTGCAGTTTGGATCCTCATTCACAATTTCATGTTATAGTTCTATCAATTAGAGCATTGTTTGTGATCATAATGAATTTATTTTGGTTTGAGTCATTAATAATGATCTTTGTTTGTATTGATACACCTGGTTAAATGCTTCTAAAATCATGAAATTTACATTTTTTTTGTTTTGTTTTTAATCTGAATTTAAAATTTGTCACAAAAAAACATAAATTTAACTGACTTTTGTAAATTTAACTTTGATTGCAATTCTTGAAAGAAAAAAAAACTTGTGAAGTTCATGAGTTTAAAGCAATTAACATAAACCAACGTGTTTTTAATAGGATTAATTGTACATAAAATCACAACTTTTCACTATTTTTTTTAGATGTGATTTTTAAATCTTAGCAATAACATAAAAAAATTACATATTTTTATAATTATAACATTAGTGATTTTTTGATGAATTAAATTGAGTTAAACGACGTCATATACGTTCAATTTTTATAACCTTCACTTTGCACACTATTTTTGTTTTTTTTCCTCTCTTTTAAATCCCAATTTAATTCCTATGAATAAGCGCATATATTTTCATTTAAATAGTTAGAGTATTGTTTTAGTAAGCGTAGATTAGAATTAATAACAAAAAATATTAAATATTAAGTGTTAAAAAATTATAAGGCATTCTAATTGGGTATGAAGAATCCTAAATAATAAGTGTAAAATTAAACTAAAGCATAAAAAATTAAAATCGAAGAAAAAAATTGAAAAAAAAATTAAAAAGTCGAGTGTGCAGTAGAGAATGCAACACCGTGTAAGAGATGATTTCAACTAATTAATTATGTAATATCTTCGCATACAACACTTGCGACACTCGTCGAGTTTTTTTTTTTTTTTACTCACACACCCGACCTGTGGTATTGTGGAGATTCAAACTCGTAAACTGTGATCTCCAAACAACCTCACTCTACCACTAGTCCATACCCACCGGGACTGCGACAATCGTCGAGTTTATAACGATGATGTTAATTTTACAAAAAAAAAAGATAAAATGAATCACTATTTGAAATAAGGGAATATTGCATGTCCACGTGGCACGTGGTCTTTATTAACAAATTGATTGGAAGTTGGAACATGTTCCATTTAATTTCAACGCTGGTGCAATACACTTGTGAAAATGGTGAAACTAGTCAATTTGGAATCTGATCTTATTCTCTCATTGGCTCTATAAATAGAAACCATAAAATTCAAATTTTACACATCTCCCAATCCAATTTCAATTCCAATGTAGAGTTAGAGGATTGGTCTTACATGTATACAAAAGCCCATGTTTGATAGCCAAGGATGACTTGCCTGAAGCTCCGTTTTTGGGGGTATTTTAGTCTTTTCACGTTAAGATTTCGACACCCAAAATGTCCAATTTGGAAACCAGGCAGTCTCCTTGGCTAATCTGGCTGACTTTTGTTTCTCATGCTAGCCCTAATCTTCTCTTCCAATACTCACAAATGTAGAGGTTCCAAAATTTTCAGTCGAGCTCGAGTTTGGAACTGCTCAGCTCGTTTATATGTACCCCTACATGGTATGTACCCAAAGTTCATTTTCTCGGGCATTTTGCATATATATTTTTATAATTTTGCTACTCGTAGGAGTATCTCATTTTGTTAATATATATTATTTGCATCATTGTGCATATTATATATTATAGTGACACCATTATTCATCTAACGATATTGTTATGTTCTACCACTCTGTAAAAGAAAAAAAAAGGTTGCTCACCGAATGATATCCTATTAACTTAATTAGGATTGTGCTTACAAGAAGGATCAGTTCTTTTTATTGTTCATTCAAATTCCTTGTTAGCAATTTGCTTGTTTAAAGAAAATCGTTAAGAGGATGAGTTACCTCAGTTAACAGAGCTGACAAATGATGATTTTATTCGTGACTTTAGACATATGTATAGAAAAGTGAATAATGCTGCTCATGTTGGTGCGACAAATCATGAGATGCATGGTGACGTGGAACAGTGATTATCATGGAAAAATAATTAGAGCATTAGTCATATATGGTTGGGAAGCTAGTTGGATCTATTTTTCAATAAAAAAAATAGTACAATATTAATCATTGATAAAGCTATAGTTGTTTGATTGAAAACTGTTAATTTATTGCGAAAACTATATAAATAAAAAATTGGGTTCAAACCAAACTAGCAACATTTATCAACCATATTAATGCGCAAAGCGTTGTTCACATATTAGCAATATTTCACCAACATTTTAGCAATATGACATATGAATAATGTTATGATGTGTTATGTAATGTGTATTTAAAATGTGATCCAATATTCTATAAATTATGTTTAACATGTATCAATTTAGTAATATGATCTCGTCATGTTAATAATATATACGACTCTCTGATGTTAACAACGTAATTCTCGTTTTCATGTTAACTTATCAATACACACACTTGAAAAAATAACAATTTAAAAGTATTGTCTATATGGTTTTGGATTTCGAGCTAACCCAAAATTCATGAAAAAATAACATAATTTCTAAAGTACTAAAAAACTTTGCCTTTTTTTTAAAGTTTCTCAAATATTGCAACTATGCAATCGCCTTTTGACTTAAAAATGACTAAAATGTGACCATAAGATCAAATCAATCAAGGGTTTGGATTGGTTCGCATTTGAACACACCCCTATATGAGAAGATTCGATGCCGCCCGATCGAACGCTACCCGACTTTTCCAAAATACACATCATGTAATATTTTCAAATTATATTTCATATGTAACGGCATTCTACATGTTTTACAACATCTTACAATATCATTTGAAAAAAAGAACATATCAGCATTCAAAAAAATAATATTTCGTCTCGTGTCAATTTCGCCCGAAAAAATAATATCAAGAACACATCAGCATGCGAATAATAACACCATCTCATGTTAATCATACATGAAATAACACTTCAAAATCACTCGAATTATTAAACTATGTAAACCCGAAAAAAATCGGGTAGTGCTCGTTCGGGCGGCATCGAATCTTCCATACGGACCACCTAGATATTTTTAGTTAAGCCCATGCGGTTTTTGAGGATAAGGGTGGTGACACTTTGGCCTCAACAATTGGGCCTAATTTCTGCAGCGACGTGGTTGTACGTACATTGATTTGTAATAATTCACGCTTTGTGGTGTTGTACGTTGGCAGCAATAATTCATGGTCGGTGACACATGTAAATCCCTAAATCCACCTTAACAATTAGATTGAACTCAATCACGCCAAGTAGCAATATTTTTTTTTAAAGAAATAAAAAAAAGAAAAAAAAACCCATAAAAAAATCATATAAATTATCTCGATCGATTTCGTGTTGCCGACATGAAATTGAAATTGATTGCTACCAGAATAACTAATCTTTGACTGCTATTACTTTCATGCTGTTGTCGGTTCTGAATTAAATACTTTTTAATATTCTTATCTATATATAGTTTAATTATTTAAATATAATACATGAATATTATCTTCTTAAGCGAAAATCGCCGTCGTTTTTTGTATGAGTAAATTTTGATTATGATAAATCAAGAAACAATCATATTAGGAAACCCTATATTACGATATGTTTTGATTGATTTTAAAGATTAGGATAATTACAATTTAATTCAACGTTTGGATATTTTAATAAAAATAATTTAACGTTTTAATAATTACACTTTAATTCTCAATGTTTGAATATTGTAATAGAAATAATACAACGTTTCATATTAATAATTTAATTCCCAACATTTGAATATTTTAAGAGAAATGAGTTGATATTTTTGGCGAAGAAACCATATTGGTTATTTTTTCAGCAAAAATGTCAATCATTTATGTGGATTTTATAGCTCACTTGAGAGTAAATGTGATCAAAATCGACAGAAATAATATTTTTTTATTGAAAATATTGGGCCATTTCTATTAAAATGTTTAAACGTTGGGAATTAAATTGCTAATGATAATATGATTTGGTTATTTCTGTTACAATATCCAAATGTTGTGAATTAAATTGTAATTATTAAAAAGTTGGAGTATTTTTATTATAACCATCAAACGTTCGGGAGTTAAATTGCATTTGACCCTTAAAAATAATGTCGTAACGCCTAAGCGTAATTAATGGATAATTAATATTGCTAGCATCTAAGCTACTTCAATTAGGGTTGTAAATGAGTTGAACCAAACTCTAACATAAATATGTTCAAACTTATTTGAAATAATATCGAGGTTCAAAATTTATGTTTGAGCTTATTTGATTATCTATCGAGTTGATCTCAGATGAGCTTTAATCAAGCCGAACACGAGTGTAGCTCGAGTAGTTTACTATTTTTATACATGTTTGGTCAATTTATACTTATCGAGTTCGAGTTCGAGTCGAACTTTAAATCTTAACAAACACGAAATTATGTTCAAACTTGTTTGATATATTTATCGAATTAAGCTCAAACGAGCTTTTAACGAACGAACATGAGTCGAGTATCGAGCTATTTAATTGGTTTGATTTTCAGCCATAACTTCAATCCGTCTTGTTTCATTAAAATCACTAAATTAAATTATTAAAAAGAGCACCAATTCTCCCATGTAATAAATGCACATAAGACGGTCAATGCACTGACCCAAAAAACCGTCAGAACATATAATATTTTTTTAGAGATACATGAAGTGATACTTTTCAAATTTTGAGTGTTACTTTTTATTATTACGGTTGATACTGATTTTTTTTTTGCTGCCAAATACTTAAAGACGCAGGTGATATTTTTGAGCTTTTGAGTTGTTTTTTTAATATTACGATTAATATTAATTTCAACAAATTTTTTTATCGACACTTAACCGTCTAATATGCATCTAGTATACACAAAACCCCTCTTAAAAGAAATCAACTACACTAATTTATCAATGGCTAAAGCATTAAACATTCATTCTCACAATGACATTTGACGTTACAAAATAATTCGAAAATTACTTATAGAGAAAATGAAATAAAATTTTAACCCTAAAATTAAAGATTGATTATAATATAGTGTGTGCTTATCCATAATGCGCCAAAATGCGACACATGTCCGAAATGAGATTGCTATGCTCATTTCCAAACAACTCACTCACTCCAATCTACGTACGTGTCCATTTTCTCTCTCATGCAACACTTGTTTCTCTCTCTCTCTCTCTCATCATCCAATTTCTCCTCCCTCTATAAATATATTCACAACATGCATCCAATTCCTCATTCAATCATCACTACAAACATCAAACATACATACATACAATACAAGTGTACAACACACAGTGCTCAGTTATAGAGAGAGAAATCCGATCGAGTTTTAGAGAGAGAAGATGGCGCAGTACGGCAGGCAAACCGACGAGTACGGCAACCCCATCCGCCACACCGACGAGTACGGCAACCCCGTCCAGCACCCAGGAGGCGGCATGGGCATGGGCACCGGCGGCGATAAGCTGGGAACTCACGGAGTAGGGATGACTCACGGCACCACCGGCACCACCGGCGCTCACATGACCGATCCCTACGGCGCCACCGGCACCACCGGAGCTCATGCTACTCACGGCGGGGGCATGGGGATGGCCACGGGAACCACCGGAGCACACGGGACTCATGGCGGCGGAGGGCTCGACACCGGTATGGCTGGCGCCGGCGGCGTCGGCCACCGGCGATCTGGAAGCTCCAGCAGCTCGGTATGAATTTCGACAATATTATATATTTACATATATATGTAGTTTTCTTGATTTTAATGAAAGATTGCGACATGGTGACGTTTACAGTCGGAGGATGATGGGCAAGGCGGGAGGAGGAAGAAGGGGCTGAAGCAGAAGATAAAGGAGAAGCTGCCCGGCGGCAAGAGTGAAGAGCAGGCTTGCGGCACCGCCGCGCCGGCTTATGGCACCGGCGGCATGGGGCATGAAGGTGAGCATGAGAAGAAGGGAATGATGGAAAAGATCAAGGAAAAGCTGCCCGGCGGCCACCATTAGATATAGATATGTGTATGTATACACCTGAGCAATAAGTTGGCTGAAATATATATATATATATATATATATAGATGTGTATGTATATGTGTATAGCCATAATAAGCCATTTTTCTCAGCTCTTTGTCTGGGGAGGAGGCATTGTGTGTGCATGAGAGAGAGAGAGAGTTTACTATTTGGTGGTGTTCCATATTTATTTGGACATCTCTTCTTTCATCAATATATATTGTTTGTTTTCATTTCCAATTTCCATTGTTTCTCTTGCTAGTTTTTTGTTTGCTTAATTTACCTACACATTTCCCTATTTATTTTTATATTGATCACCACGTTCAACATAAGTATATATCCCAATAATCCAATATCTATGCCTTAATATTATTCAAGGAGTTTAATTATTGGCCGATTTTTTTTTTTTTGATAAAAATAGGTAGTTAAATATCTCAAAAAATAGTTAGTGTAACAATATGTTAGTTGATATCATGTTATACTATGATATATAGTTGAAGTAAATTATATTTTTATTTATTTTTTAAAAATGTTTACTTGTGAGTTTACCGAATGTACTATTTGGGTGTACGAACGAAATATAGTCGCGTAGTAGTACAAATTAATATTACTACATGAGTGGGGTGTACAAATAAGTCCATTCGTGTAACATTATAAATTTATATATTATTGCACGAATTGAATTGAGGGTGCCGATTAAGTATAGTAGTGCACGATTAAGTATAGTAGTGCAGCAATTCAAATTTACACTACTACACGTACGGAGTTATATGATTAAGTCTATTCATACAACATTCAGATTTTACATTGTTGCACGATTAGGGTGTACGACAAAATGTTAGACATTTTGTCCAAGTGGCTAAAACATTTATTTTTTTAAAGTGAGTAGAAACATTTTTATTTAAGTCAAAATAGCTATTTAAAAATTTACCTCTTTCTAATATAGTATCTATCTAAATATTAAAAAAAAATTAAAAAAGCGCATATCTAATACAAAAAAAATAAAAAAAATCAACATGCGTATCCCCAATACAAAATGACGTAATAATATTTATCATAAATTAAAAAATAAAATATATTATATTATAATTAATATTTATTGTTAGAAATTAAATTTTAAAAAATTATAATTGACTCAATTTTAGAATGACTATCTTAATAATTAATTATACGTACGATGATTGATATTTTAACTTTTTAATTTTATTTTAAATTATTTGATATTTTAGATATTTTCACTATCCTAATTTTATCATTGTCAAAACACTATAAAATGTCATACATATTAATTTATCTTTATATATAGATAAAATTTCTTCAATAAATAGTATATTTATCGATTTTTTTTACTTGTAAATTTTTATCGTAAAACTTAAAATTTATATCAATTATTATGAAACTACGGAAGTATTAATTAAGAAATAAAAATTAAAAAATATAAATTTTAATTTGGTGAAATAATTTTAAACAATATTGTAAAAGTAAATTAAATTTACATAAATTATAATTGAAAAAATAAATAAATAAAAATTAATGAAATTGACCCAAACACGAATGGGTTCACCTTCTATTCTTGTATAAATCAAATTTAATTTCCCATTACATATTGTAATCCCAAATCTCTATATTTTTTTCCTCGTATTTCATCTTCTGTTCTCGTATCATCCAACATCTTCAACTCGACACGATACATTATCAGGCCCGACCCAATGGGCCAAAAATTTGATCCAAAATAATTTTGGCTTTGTCCGACCCGAAATAGAGAGAGGCCCGATGGCCGGGCCACTTGACCCAAAACTGCAAAAATGCACTAGGCCAACGGACGGACCGATCTACTTTTTCGGGCCGGGCCGATTTTTTCGATCGGCCCGTATTACCAGCCCTACTTGATTCACCAAAAGTTAGAGCAGGAACAAGAGCCATCACGAAAATGGTGAAACCTCAAGTTATCCCTAACTATTATCTCTCTCTCACTAACTCTCGACGCAACACACATGAACAAATGACAATCCTCACAAATCCTCAGATTCTTCACAATCCTCACCACCGATCCATCACCACCGCCGCCACTCCGCCGCCCCAATGCAAACGCCAACGCCAACTTCTCGCTGTGGTTCATCAGGATCCGCCTCTTCTCCTCGTCGCCGACGTCGTAAGCCACCGATCCCACCTGCGGCTCGTATCCATCTCCCCTCACTCTCTCCATCAAACTCTCTAACACCTCCTTGATCTCCTCATTTCTTGCATCGCCTGCGTAGAACTCGTGGATCGCTCCCTTCTCCCCTTCAACCCAACTGAATGCAGGGTTCTTCCTCAATCCCTTCGCCCTCATCAACTTCCTCACCCTCAACACATCTCCCCATCTCCCTCCTCTCGCATATGCATCGCAGAGCAGTATGTAGTTCCCGATGTTGGAAGGCTCGAGCTCGAAGAGATGCCGTGCTGCAACCTCTGCAACGTCGGGATTGGCATGCACGCGACAAGATCCGAGGAGAGCTCCCCACACGCCTGCATTGGGCTCCATCGGCATTTTCTTGATGAGTTCGAGTGCTTCGTCTACCTCCCCTGTTCTTGCTAGAAGATCCACCATGCAGTTGTAGTGATCCACGGTTGCTGAGACGAAGTAACGTGACTGCATTTGGTTGAAAAACCACCGGCCTTGCTCTAGCAAACCGCCATGGCTGCAGGCGGTGAGAACTCCGACAAAAGTCACTGAGTTGGGCTTCACGTTCGTCTTCACCATCTCCTCGAACAGCTCGATTGCAGAGTGTGCACGCCCGTGCATTGCATAACCGATGATCATGGAGCTGTAGGAATACACGTTCTTTTCTTGCATACACTTGAAAACGTTGCATGCTTCTTCCAAGCATCCACATTTCGAGTACATATCAATCAATGCTGAGCCGACATGAACATCATTGGCAGGGTGAAAACCCGAGCTCTCAGCTACATTTCTCACCCAATTCGCGTATTTCACAGCTCCCAGCTGAGCGCAGGCGTTTATAACTCCAACCAATGTCACCTCATCAGTCTGCACGCCGGCACTCTGCATTCTCTCGAAACACTGCAATGCCTCCCTCGGCTTAGCATTCTGCGCGAAGCCGGTCACCATTGCAGTCCACGCCACTATATCCTTCACCGGCATTGCACAGAACACCTCACTCGCGTGATCCATCTCCCCCGCCTTTGCATAAGCATCAATGAGCAGAGTCCAAGAGATCAAGTCTCGTTCATGCATTTCGTCGAACACCTTCCTCCCACAATCCAACAACCCGCATTTCACATACATATCCATCAAAACATTAACCACAGACAAATCCGCGAAAAACCCACCTAATTTAACGCTCTCCCCGTGAAGCTGCCGGCCGAAATCGAGATCGGATTCCGTCGCCGACCCCTTCAGCAACGCCGTGAGAGTGAAAGACAACGGGATAAAACCGCCTCTCCGCATCGAGCTATAGACAATCACCGATTCTTTCAGCATTCCATCTACCAAATACCCCCTAATCAAAGCTGTGTAAAGAAAAGCGTTGGGGTAATTCACCTGGGTAAAAACGGAGGCGCCGTAAGATCGCATAGAAACGTTGAATTTCGACAGCGTTCGAACGAGCTTCGCGATGATGTACGATGATTGATGAAGGCATTTTCGGATTATATAAGCGTGGGTCTGCTTGATTTGGGCGAGGCTTCTGCAATCTTCGATTGTGGAAATGACTTGGGACTCCAACTGTTTGATTTTTTGCAGCTGTGAGAACGGGATGAATGGGAGCTGCTCATCGCGGCACTTGGAGATTATGGTTGAAGATTTGATTATGGGCGCAATCATCTTCTTAGAGAGGGAAACCATTACACATCACTCAGATTTTGTTTGAAGGTTTTTCAGTTTCAAACTACTTTCGTTGAGCTACAGAAAACTAAATAATATATATATACATATATATATATAATTATATTATTAATAATATTTTTTTAGTTTGAGCATATTTGGCAAACTCCTTTTCTATTTGACACAAAGCTTAAAACTTTGAATAATTTTCATGCACAGTGCCCCTCTCTGAAATTGGATCAACTCAGATAACGCAGCAATTGATTTGCAAGAGTTATAGCTTCTTCTCAATAAATTCATTCCATCTCAGGTCAGTATTTACCTCTCTCTCTCTCTCTCTCTCTCTCTCTCTCGATAGGCTTAAGAAAAACTGTAGGCAATGTGTTCGATGAAATGCTTCTGGTTTATTGTGCGATGTTGAATTGATTTCGAGACCTAAAAATGTGTTCTTGGGAAATTTGGAAGCTACAAGGTGGCGTTTTGAACTAATTTCATGACCTTTTTTTTTTTCCTTTTCTTTTTCAGCTTCAAAGCTATACCACACAATTCTTTGTATATGCTCCAAAAACTTGTATTTGATGTATATCTATGCATTATTCTGCAGCTGAGAAAGAGGGTTGTTTTCGTCTGATTAAAGTGGGATTTTGGTGGTGGAAAAGGTTCATCATGTTTGCAACTGCAATCAGGTATATGGCTAAGAAACCAAAACCAAAGATGAAACCAATAGAGCTCAAAACTCCACCGGAGCAAACGCAGACGATCACGAGGGTTATCTTCGACATCTTGAAGGAACATGGCCCTCTAACCATTACAGACACCTGGGAACATGTTAAGGTACTTGTTCCTCTCCCTCACTCCCTCATCAATACCTTTTAGGTCGAGCTAGCCAAAGTGCACCCGTAAATAGCATTGCTCATGTAGCTAAACCTAAAAGAAATAGATTTAGTGTGCATTCCTCTTTGTTGCTGGACTTGATTGAATTTTATGTAGATTTAATGTGCATTTCTTCCGTTATAATAAGGTGTTCTAGTGATTCTTGCTGCAGAAAATCATTGTTTTCGAATTTTAATAGTGACCTCAAGGAATATGTTGTTGTTTGCCCCTTCCTTAATGTATCTGCACGCCTACTATTTTGAATCGTATATTATATGGACTGACTTCATCTTTCACTTTAGCACTGCATTGTGAGCTGTGAAGCCAGAACCATTCTCTGTTTCAATATGCACATAGTTTATTCAAAATAAACACACAGTTGATTCAAAAATAGTTAATTCAAAATAATCAAATCACTTGTGAATTGTGACCATGATCCAATGTGCATCTGGCAAGTAGTGAGAAGATTGCACTTAAAATGACCTTAATTCTTGTACAGATTCTCTCAACTTTGCCTCATACAGTGCGAAGAACACTCGATTCAAAATGTCTGGCATGTCAGCTGAATCGCATTTGGCTATTTACTCTAGCAAAAACTCCTAAGCTTGTCTGTATTCATGTTGTATTGCCTCCTACCAAGAGATTTATCCCTCCATTTCTAATAGATTACTTTGAATCTATGAATGCATAATATATTCATGGAAAGATAATTGAGTTAGCTTTCCAATGCCATTGACCGTTCATGAATCGGATTTTTCTGAAAAGGTTATGAGCAAAACAATGGAGGTTGTCAGGTCCGCCCGTTTAGCTCGAATGGTTTGGCCCATTCGGTCCATTTTTTTTTTCGGGCTGAAATTTTTTGGCCCTAACCCTGATATTTTCTCGGTCTATTCGGGTCAACCCATCGGTTTCAGACTAAATTGACATCCCTAATTTCTATGCTGGACTTGAGATTATTGTGAACGATGAACTCTTAAAACCTTCGTGTTACGTGATTGGCATTGATGGTCAAGCTTTATCTGTGTGGTTTGTTTGCTATTATTTGTTCGTAACAGAATATATGCCCGTTTCTCACATTTATGTCCGTTGACGTAAATCGAGAAAGAATGGCTGATGAGGTTTTTTTTTTTTTTTTTTCCACATGATCAGGAAGTTGGGTTGAGAGGGCTCTCAAGCAAAAGGCACATGAAAATAGTGATGAGATGGATGAGAGAGAGGCAGAAGCTAAGGTTAATATGCAACCATGTTGGCCCTCACAAACAATTTTTATACACCACATGGTTCACAAAACCTAATACCATGCCGGAGCGGCCCGGATCGTCTGAAATCAAGCCGACGAGGCCCCGAAACGACGACGCTCCAAGACTGAAGTCGTGAGCATCTTACAAGTGAGCGGCTGAGGAAGTTGGTTTATGCTCATCACAAAGAATCATGTATTTTCCATCTTAACAACATTCTCCTACATTTCAATAAATCTTGCTTCTATGTAATATAAATCGTGTTTTGTCAGTTCTAAGTCTTACATTTTCGAGGGCTAAAAATAGTCGATTTTTTCAAAATTAACAAAATAATACCTGCTTTTCAAAAGTTTTGCGAATCTAACATTGTATCAATTTTACGGGTCGAAGTATTTTAAGATTTCTAGACATAGATTTTTTTTGCGCTGCTAGGATAATAGAAGTATTAAAATACAATCAATTACGTACGCTTTTCAGCCGTAAAATTGATTAAATGTTAGATTTGTAATTTTTTTTAAAGTAAGTGGCATTTTATTATTTTTTAAAAATTGGGCTATTTTTAAAAAGGTGCCCAAAATGTAAGTATGAAAATGTAATTTACCCTTAGAAAAATATAGGAGTTTTATCAATTCAAGACATCTTGCGGGGGAGGGGCATTGTTTTCTGCGCTGTGAGTAAATCTTGCTTCTATGTTAAGTCGTGTTTTGTCAGTTCAAACTCTTTACGTTTTCGAGGGCTTGGGCCCCCCTATTTTAGAAAAATATTGGAGTTTTATCGAAAGATAAATTATCTATAAATTCAAAAGCTGAGAGATGAAAACAATTATTAAGATCTGAATGATTAAATGAATCCACGACTCCAAAAATCATGCAATTCCTTTTTTTTTTTAATTATATATTTATTTTTAAGAAATTATTTATTATATTTAATAGATAAT
Organism: Perilla frutescens; assembly: GCA_026008535.1. NCBI lineage: Eukaryota > Viridiplantae > Streptophyta > Magnoliopsida > Lamiales > Lamiaceae > Perilla > Perilla frutescens. The sequence goes on along the minus strand of BRKX01000002.1, from coordinate 77,077,095 downwards.
TAATGAATAAATTTTTATAAGTAATATATAATAAATAAATAACACAATTTTTTTTAAATATTTAATTGATAATTTCAATATTCATTCAAGTTCTAAATCAATAATTTTCAATTTCAATTTTCTTTCCGAGCATGAACAATTAAATACAACTTAATTGGGCTCTATACAACTAGGAGAAAGCCCAAATACTTGGGCCGGGCCGGGCCTTTTAAGGCATTGTATGTGTAAGCCCGTTTAGTTGTCTCCGCCAAAAACTTCAGATTTATCGCCGAAGTCGCAATCCGACGTCGTTAAGCACCGGCCTGAACTTTCCGGTTCTCTCTCTCTCTCTCTCTCTCTCTCTCTCTCTCTTAAATTTATCGCTCTTCGATTAATGCCCGTAACTAAACAAGAAATATAATAATTCTTGGTGAATAGACAGCATTTCGTGTAAAATCTGGAGCTTAAAAATTACAACGAGCTGCTTTTTTTTTTGTTTGTTTGAGGAATTCATTTGAGCTCTGATTGAGTTTTGATATGAATTTTTAAGCTGGAAATTTGGCTGGCTGGAGAGTTTTGGATAGTGTATGTGATCTCATGTTGATTTCGGGTAGGAGAATTTATTCTGTTGATGCGATGCATGGATTCTTTGTTGCAGTAATTACAGGTAAACGATGTACGATTGCTTTGAACGGAAATTTGGAAGCATTTTTGCTGTTTATCTTTATCTATTCATGGAAATTTTTTTTCATATTTTTCAGCTGCAATTTTTGGCGCAATTGGAGCGGTGGTTGTACCAAGTACTAGTTGCTACGCCTTCGATAACACCAGCCACATTTATGATTTCGTATCCTTACTATGGTGTGTGTGTTTCGATAGTTGAATGCAAATCAATGTGCTATTTTAGCTGAATGAAACAAAGGAATTTAATTGTGTGTATAGGTTTTGGTGATTGTGGTCGATGTTGATTCATCTTTTAAACTGTATTTTGTAATTAAGGATGGAATGTGTATATACAGCTATAAACAATGTTGCGTATGTTGAAGTGATCTTTTGGTGTCCTAACTTGAAGGGCTCATTGTGTCCGTAATGTTTCCCGTTTATTTTATTTCAAGCTGTTTTGTCTTAAGCCCTTGCTTAGAGTAATTTGGTTGGACAACTTTTTGAGTATGATGATGAGAAGGTAATGCCATTTTGTGAGATTAGGGAATCGTAAAGTCTTGAACTTGGTCCCTCTGATAATTGGTTATTCAGCTGTAGTTGGACTAATGACTGCACTTTTGATATCGCTATATGCTTGCAGGATCCTGATTTGGTGGTACGGTTCTGTAAAGATATCGAGACTAGATCCCAGCCGGTAGTAAATATGCAGCCTTCACATTATTTTCATATTCAATTATGAGTTGTTCAATAACGGCTTTAGTCTAGTTTCAAATATGTGGAATAAAGTTATGCTTTTCTCAATAAAGTTACCAAGTTTTTACTCAAGAACAGGAAGCTAGCATTTTATTTGTTTCTCTTAAATTTGCTTCTAACATTTTTCAGTTGCTGTTTACATGCAATCATGCTTGTGAACAATAATTAGAAAAGTATGATATTGCAAATTGTGGAAATCTAGATTAGCTATAAGAACTTATTGTTCTTGTTTGCATTGATCGACAAAACTGTTATTTATGACTAGTTTAGACTATAATAAATGTGAAATCAATATGGAGAACAGGAACACTATCTCTATTTTTATCTAATATCTTTTAAGACTCAAAATGTTCTCTCTTGAAGCTGAAAGAGAATCAAATGAATGTGCATTTACGTTTGATTTATGTTAATTTTCCATTGCAAAAAGTGCAAGCTTGAGGCATGCCCGATTGTCCATTTCCAGAGTTCTGTGTGTGTATGTGTTTGGGAGTAAGGTGTGGTATTGACCATATTAATTTAAGTCATCTTTACATGCTATGACTCTAATTCATTTTGTACATGTTTGAACTAATAGGGATATGTGGATTTTGGAAGATTTGACAGCCTGAACTCTTTCATTGCTGGTGCTGGTCATGCTAAATTTGTTCAGGTAAGTTTGATTGGTTATCATAAATTTCTATTATTTTTCCTTAAAGCACAGGGGTAATATATGCATTGAGGTACTTTTGGGGTGAAAATTTTATACACAACATTATCATTTGAATACGTGCATTGCCTTGTTATGTATTACAACTGCCTGGTTTATCGCCTTTTCTAATGGTGGTCTTCTAATTGTCTTATTCAATTGTGCTGGTTTGAACAATGCAATGATTTAGATGCCGCCATTTAGAAAATCTCTGTCATTTTGAAAGTCCTTTATTTCAAATTCCAAAGTGAACATCCTATTGGAAAAATTGGACTCTATATTTCCTATTTTCAGCTTGAAAGAAACTTATTGTGATTATGTGAAAACAAATTCCATTTTTGAACAGTTTCATGGAATATTTTGTTATATGACCTTTCAATGGTCTTGTCATTCTACATTTCCAGGAATACTACAATGGTGACCTGAGGAACTGTGAGAAAACTTATGATAAACTGGGACGCACAGCTCAGGTGAGATGAGTTTGCTGCTTCACAAAGTTTTGCATAGGTTTTGGGGTAGTTCATTCTTTTATTTTTTCTAGGAAGTAGGAACTTAGGAGTAATGTTAAAAACTGGATTCATGCAGCTATCTTTGCAGTTTTGATTGCAGTGTACCATATTATTTTTGACAAAAGTAGCATGTTTCTCAATTTTCAGGTAAATATAATTTGTGGAAATTGTCCGAATGGACAATGTATAGGTATGTGAAGCTTCATTATCATTATACTTAAGATCTGAAATCTTAGGAAGACCTATGCAAAACCTTATCTGTCTAATGGCTACTGTCTTCACTCTGCATGATGTTTTCTGGTATCTTGCACATGGAATGGATATTCTAATTCTTCTTTGTAAACCATACTTTTATGGCTAAAGTATTTGATATGCTCTACATTGTTTTTATGTAGGTGGACTTGGATGTATCTGCAATGTTACATATGAATCTCCTTGCAGGTTTTCATACTAAATTCTAGCAATTATGCATTATTTGTTATGTTCTCTACTAAGTCAAATAAAGCCTTCATAATATTTTCAATATATATGCATATGTATTATGCTTAACTTATGTAACAACAGATCCTCATGCTCAATAATATGTTGTCAATGCATTATGTATTTTAAAAAAAAAAAAAAATAACGAATTAGTTATTATCCTCCCATTCTCCTGATTTGCTTGTTGCAAAATGAGAATTGTGTTATTGGTGGTTAGGAAAGCTTAGATGATGCAAAGCAACAAGATGATGTTTTATATGATGAATTTTGTCTTGTTTCTGTAAATACACTTTGGAATATCTATTCTGCCAACTTGCATAATATGATATGATTCTTTGACTCATGAAGTTTATGATAAAGATGATCAAAATCTGAAGGTAAAAAAAAATGGCATGTTGAATAAAACTTGTGAAGAGACAGACTAGAAAAAGCTTGGATAAAAATAATAACAAGATTGAAATGATTATAGGTACAATTTTATTCTTGAGAAATGTTTCCATCTTTCTGTATATGTAATGTTTATCCATATTGCTTCCACAATATTGTTATTATGTTTCTATGTACTTCTGGGGCAGAGTACTCATTGATCTCGCCCTACCATGTGTGAAGCCCGGCTCGCGGGTATTTGAAGGCTTCACGGTTGGTTTTCATCCACGGTCATGGGAAGTTGTAAGGAGCTCTATTATTCTGTGAACTTTACTTTGAGCAGTCAATTTTGTTGTGAACCAACATATTTATCTACATATATCATTAATTATTGTAGGTCTATAATGGCCTGACTCAATTGGGTTATGAAAAGGCTCGTGATGAATTTAGGTACTACTTTTAGTCATTTCTTCACTTTCGTCTTTCTTTCTGCATGTATCAAGATACAATTCTCTTTTAAGTTGTTTTTTTCTTTTTCTTTTTTTCATTTGATTATGATGGAATCTTATGTTGTATGCAGCAGTATGACCAATGGTTTGTTAATTATTGCTACAGCTTCAGCACTGAACAAAGAGATGTAACCCTATACCTAACAGCAGTTGCTTCCCTCTCAAATTTAGTGCAGAAACCCACAATCAAGGTTCTTTTTTATAAAAAAAATCCGATTGTATTTACATCAGTCTATGCATAACACCTTCTTCGTACCCTGACACCATCTTCCTCCAGATTTCTCCAGGAGAAGGATTGGATGTTGAGTTGTCTGGCTCAGGAGCAAGTGGCAGCCCACCAACTACTCTGTCTCCTACAACGATAATTGTGGATTGGAGGTGTAAGTATCTTCATGAATCATGTGATAAATTTGGTTTTCTTTGGTGTTGGTTCAACTAATGTTCTAGCATTGCTTCTATTTTAGGTGAAAAGGCTCGAGATGCACCTTATGAAGTTGAAATTACAATTCCCGTTGAGAATTATGACCCGATTCAGTTTACTTTCTCAAAGATATGCGGTGAGCATGGAATTTTCAATATTCAACATCTCATTAGTGTTTACCATTGCATTGACATCATATCCATAAACTCACAAAAAATTGCTGGCCGAAAATATGGTTAACTCGAGTTTTCAAGCTTGTTTTCTTCCTTTTCTAATCTTAGATTGGTCTTTAAAACTAGTAATGCTCATTTTACATGCTATTTTCCCTTACAAACTGTGTAGAGAACAGTCAAGACGAGCGCGGTGAATCTATGAGAGGATGGGCTATATTCGGAATCCTCTCATGCATGTATGTCAACTTCTTGCAATTCTGCATTTCAACTCTTACTTCTTCAACCTGATGATATGCTGCACAATGTCGCTTTTGCACACAGATTAATCGTCGGTTTGACACTGTCGTGCGTTGGAGGTTTTATTTATCAAACACGAGTGCGCAATCTGGTACGTTAATATTCATTCGATGCTGAAACGAATCGTCTTTTTATTCTCCCTTCCAGTTATGGTTTCATGTTCTTGCGCATGATTCGAGTTTTAACCCTTCATTTGCATCTGGTACGTTAATATTCATTCGATGCTGAAACGAATCGTCTTTTTATTCTCCCTTCCAGTTATGGTTTCATGTTCTTGCGCATGATTCGAGTTTTAACCCTTCATTTGCAGCGCGGGTTTGACGCCATCCCGGGAATGGCCTTATTATCAGCATGTTTGGAAACTGTAAGTAGACTATACTGTCAATACGATCCTAGCTAGTGGACTGACGATCTCATGACTGAAAGGTCGTTGGCTCGACCCGTAACAACACCTTCTAAGGCTATTCAAAGCGCATCTATGAGTAGTAGCTAAAAAACATGTTGTACATCATAATATGCTTATCTGATGCGAATATACACAGGCGAGTGGAGGCGGGCATCGGTATACGCGCCCGGGCGATGCTAACGACCCGTTCGTAAACCAAGCTACATGGGAGCAAGAGCCAACTTCTCGAAGAACTACGACAACAAGTGAAAGAACTTACGGGTCGATCTGATGATTCTCTGCCTTGGTTTTATTTAATTTTATTTTATGTTTCGTTATTTCTTGCATTTACAGACAACATAGATTAATGTCGAAAGGAACTTATTTAGTTGAAAAGAGAATAGGTAAAGGTAGAATTATTCAATTTCGTGTGTACATTTTATTCATGTAAACTAAATATTTACGCAAATTACGAAAGCAAATGTGAACTTAATTGCGTTCATTTTAAGATTTGATTACGTTGGCCTGGTCTTTTAGTCCAAAATTACGTAATGTCATTTCAAACTTTGTTGACCTTACGGTGTAAAAGGGAGATGTCTCGTTTAAGATTCACCGCTCTCACTTTTCCCGATTCTTAAAAGAAAAAATGCATTCAATAACATATATGAGTTTGTCCTAAAGAAATGTGTGATGAGTTCTAAATTTGTTAGATTGATAGTGTCTCCGTCCCATTTTGATTGGTTGATTGTGAGTTTTCACGGGATTAAGAAAATGATTGGGAAAGACAATTAATTAAGAAACTTCCTAATATGCCCTATTTATTTTTTTGACATTGAATAAATGTGGACATATTAAATAGGGGTATATATTAGTAAATTAGCTAAATAATTTAGAAGCATGTCAATAAAGAATAAAATCATAAGAAAATAAAACCTTTATTTTAGGAATATGCAATTTTAATCAAATCTTTAAATATTCTCAAGTCAGGTATGATTTTAGCAATTTATTGCGTTTTTTTTTTCTTGTCGATTTGTGAATTGGGAAATAAAGAATATTATCAAGTCTCAATGAACATATATAACCTACCTCAACCGATGGGAATTTATTAAATTTGATTCAATTGCACCTTTATTTAACAAAAACAAATATCATGAAACATTATTTAATGACTTGATTTTCAAATAATCACTCGATTTTCAAATGTAAATAAATTGTCCAAAACAATGAATTTGCTCAAAGATCTACATCGTTTGGCTATTGGGGCTTGATCAAGAGAAAAAAATTAAACGAATTATTCAAAATCTAAACAAAAAGGAAACACTTCGAATAAGTTATTTTATAATTTGTTACGTTACATTCCAATATGAAAAAGTCATATTTGCATGGAGGGAAAAATAGTCAAATTGTTTTCTCAAAAAAATAATAATAAAAAAATAGTCAAATTGGATATAATAATTAATAAGAAGAATCTTATAAAGTGAGAAAAAAAAAAGAAAAAAATATATAGAAAATGATATTTCCTTTTGACAAAATCAGAGGAGCAGTTGCCCTACTATTATGTCCATATATGTTCTTTATAAACCAGTCAACATTTACAGATCATAGGGAGTGAAATAAAATATTTAATGGAAAATAGAAAAAAAAATATTTTTAATATTCTTCTTTTTTTTTTTTCTTTTACGAAGAGACACCGTAGTTGCTGCTTGCATTACGGGTCTAATTTATTCATGTACAATAGTTTGTAAATCACAACTAACAAAAAAAAATCTCAAATCATATGTAACGAGCTCGACTTAGAAGGCATTAAAAAGATTTGAGTTCACGATTTTTTCAATCATAAATTCACTCATTCTATTATTAAACTATTGCAAAAGGGGCAAATATTTATTATTTTATGTCATCTGCAGGTTGTATATTAGTTAGATAGCATATTGTAGAGTCAACATAAATTATTTGAGAAAAAAATAAAATAAAATAAACCATGTTTGTCAATAGAGCAGGTAAGGTACCTTCTTTCACCATCTTTTCCAATTACCATTGAATTAGTCATTTTAATAGCTCATATATCCATTTTCTATCGTGTTTTAATCTCGTATTTTATCGGTTGAAATCTTGTGTTGCGCATTTGGTGTTGCGTTTCTTATTGCCCACTCGATTTTTTTAATTTTTTTTCAATTTTTTCCTTGATTTCAATTTCTTATCCTTTAATTTAATTTTACACTTATTGGTTATAATTCATCAAACCCGATTAGAATACATTATAATTTTTTATTATTTAATTTTAAAATTTTAGTTATTAATTGATTCTTTGAAAAATTAAATACTAAAAAAATATATAAAACCCTTATTGGGTAGGATGAACCCTAAATAATAAGTGTAAAATTAAACTTAAGCAATTGACAAAAATTAAAAAAATCGAGCGTGCAATATAAAATGCAACACAAAATGTGCAATAGAACCACGATTTCAAATGGTATTGTACTACAACCTTTTGTACAACTTTAGTACTATAATTCACACATAATTCATATTGACAAAGTAAAAATTAAAGCATAGAAACATGCTTCCAATATTAATTCTTCTATCATGGAGAAAGTAACCAATTCAACTCAAAATCCTACCAACTCCAATTTCTCTTGACACTCTCTCTCTCTCTCTCTCTCTCTCTCTCTCTCTCTCTCTCTATAAATACTCAAACATGTAATCCCCCATTTCATCAAACAAGCATCTCCTCATCTCATCTGCTCAAATACCAAGCCTGCAAACTAGCATTCAAAAATGGCTAACTCCATCATCAACTTGTTCTTCATCATAACTCTTGTTGCAGTTGCACCTCTTTGCTTCAGCCACAGCACAAATGGAGGCTACCTCTACCCACAATTCTACGATCGGACATGCCCACAAGCTCAACAAATCGTTAAGTCCGTCGTCGCCAAAGCCGTCGCTAACGACCCTCGCATGGCTGCTTCTCTCCTCAGGCTCCATTTCCATGACTGCTTTGTTAAGGTATGAGAGAGAGAGAGAGAGAGAGAGAGAGAGAGAGAGAGAGATTCACATGCATATATAATAGGACTGTAAATGAGTCGAGTCGAGCTCGAACAGAGCTATGTTTAAGCTTATTTGAAATGATATCGAGCTTAAAAATTTATGTTTGGGATTGTTTGCGTCCTAGAGTCGAACTCAAACGTGCTTTAATTTTATATCGAGCACAAAATCATGTTCAAGCTTGTTTGATATGCTTTGTCAAGGTATTTTCATTGCTTGCATTAGTATTCATGTTTTATGGAGAGAGAGAGTGAGAGAGATTCACATGCATAATATAATAGGGCTGTAAATGAGTCGAGCCGAGCTCGAACAAACCTATGTTCAAGTTTGTTTGAAATAATGTCAAGCTTGGAAATTTATGTTTGAGATTATTTGATTACTTATCGAGTCGAAATCAAAAGAGTTTTAATTGAGCTCGAGTAGTTCGATATTTTTATGCATGTTTCCTTAATTTTTACTTATCGAGCTCGAGTTTGAGCTGCGTTTTATATCTTATCGAACACAAAATCACGTTCAAGTAGTTCAATATTTTTATGCATGTTTTCTTAATTTTTACTTATCGAGTTCGAGTTCGAGCTGAGCTTTATATTTTACCGAACACAAAATCATGTTCAAACCTGTTTGATATGCTTATCGAATCGAGCTTTTAATAAAAGAACACGAGCCGACTATCGAGCTAGCTATATATATATATATATATATATATATATATACATACTAATCAAGTTTTTTCATCTTTATTGATTGTGTGAAGGGATGTGATGCATCACTTCTTTTAGACAGCGCTGGAACCCTAACAAGTGAGAAAAGATCAAATCCAAACAGAAATTCAGTTCGTGGATTTGAAGTGATTGATGAGATTAAATCAGCCCTAGAGAGAGAATGCCCTCAAACTGTTTCTTGTGCAGATATATTAGCCGTTGCTGCAAGAGATTCCACTGTTCTTGTGAGCCTGCCTGAAAACACACTTTTCTACGAACTTTTTCTCGTGTTTCACCTCATCAATACATGTGACAAAAATTCTCGACTTTTCCCGTGCAGGCCGGCGGGCCTACTTGGGTGGTCCCACTAGGCAGAAGGGACTCAAAGGGAGCCAGTTTGAGTGGCTCAAACAACAACATCCCAGCTCCAAACAACACCTTCCAAACAATCCTCACAAAGTTCAAGCTACAAGGATTGAACATTGTTGATCTTGTAGCTTTATCTGGTATGTACATTATTATAATATTATTAAGGGTTTAATAGCCTTAAAATATATAAATTTCCGGATGTTTCTGGTTTTTAAGGCCTATTAAAAAACGTGGGTTTAATAACATGAATTTGGCACTTGATTGGTTTTTTCACATGATTGTCAAATTTCGGTCAACTAAAGCTGACGTGGTTGTCGGAGGTTTCCACATGTATATCCGCACACACACTAAATTGTCTTAAAATACACGAATTTTCAATCGATTTAGGTCGGATTAGAGTGTCAGAATTTGAAAATTATGTGAAAACCAAACAATGCTAAATTCATATTATTAAAACTACGTTTTTTAAAATGTGTGAAAAATAAAAAACACCCTAGGTGATTTATTAGATAATCGAAAACAGAGGATTTTGAATACTATTTGAAATTCAGAAAAACTGCATGCGTGTGGGAGCCATTGAACAACTGGAAAAAGCCCGGGCCCGCTCACGTGATCAATTTCATAAATTTAGGATTTAATTATTACGCTGAAGTTTATGTATTTTAAGATAATTAACCATTTCTATTAATTATAACACTACATCAACGCCTTCAAAGTCTGAGCTGCCTTTTAAAATATGTGAAAAACTAAAAATACCCTAAAGTTTATATATATATATATATATATATATATATATATATATATATATTAAGAAATTAACCTTTTTTATTAATTATAACACTACTTTTTATTCCATCAATGCCTTCTAAGTCGAGCTGTCTTTTAAAACGTGTGAAAAGCTAAAAACGCCCTAAAGTTTATATATTTTAAGACAATTAACTCTTTTAATAATTATAACACTACCTTTCATTCGAACGTCTTTTAAGTCGAGCTACCCAAAACACACCGGAATAAATTATTAATTATCAGAATATTAATTTCTTGCATGCATGCAGGAAGTCACACTATAGGAAAATCTAGATGTGTGAGCTTCAGACAGAGGCTATACAACCAGACCGGAAAATCAAAGCCAGATTTCACCTTGGATCAATCCTACGCAGCCCAGCTGCGTACGAGGTGCCCGCAGTCGGGCGGCGACCAGAACCTCTTCCCGTTGGACTTCATCTCTCCGACAACCTTCGACAATGCCTACTTCAAGAATCTGCTGAGCTTCAAGGGCCTCTTGAGCTCCGACCAAGTCCTCGTCACCAAGAATCAAGAATCCCTCGAACTCGTGAAGAGGTATGCTGAGAGCAATGAGCTCTTCTTCCAGCAGTTTGCTGAATCAATGGTGAAGATGGGGAACATCTCTCCATTGACAGGCCGCAGAGGAGAGATCAGGAAGAATTGCAGGAAGATGAACTCTTAGGAAGGCATTTCATTTCTCTCTCATCAAGAATGATGAGTTATGTTGTCGTGTTTGATTTGTTTTTCAATCTTTGTTATTCTATTTATTGTTGAAACTTTCTTAATTTCTCTTGATTATTAGGAAATTGTATTGTTGTTGTGTAATTGTTGGGTGGAATGTAATTTCTGATTTTTCTATTGAATTTAAGAATCATGTAATATTTACGGATAAATTACACTTTTATACTTATATTTTGAGTATTTTTTTTCTAAAATGACTATTTTTTTTCAAAATTAACGAAAAAAGTGCCTGCTTTTCAAAAGAAATTGCAAATCTAACATTTAATCAATTTTACAGCGAGAAATCGTACATAAATATTGATTGTATTTTAATATGACTATTTCCTCAGCCACTGTAGAAAAAATTCATTCAATCAAGAAATATTAAATTACAATTAATTACATACGATTTTCGGACTGTAAAATTGATTAAATGTTAAATTTGTAATTTTTTTGAAAATGTGAGTACTATTTTATTGATTTTGAAAAAGTTGGTTATTTTTGAAAAAATGTCCAAAATATAGGTATGAAAGTGTAATTTACCCATTTTTTATATTCAAATCTTTAAATATTTTACACTTATCTATTTCAAATTACACACTAATTCAAGTTACTACACTATTATAAACAAATACATTCCCTTGCTTACTATTTTTCAAGTTCCAAAAGGATTGATATTTTAGGTTTTACGATAAAAATAAAAAATAAAAAATGTGATAAATATACATCTCTTTATAAATATTAAGTTATATTTTTCTAATATATCTTAATTTCTATGTCATTGTAATATATGTGGGTAAAATTGGGAGGAATAATGTTAAAAACTATAAAATATCAAATAATTTGTAACAAAATTAAAAAGGTTCCGAAACTGATAGAGTATTATACTTCTCCTACCGTTCAAAATAAGTACTCCCTTCGCTATAAACTGATTGATTTTTCACCGTGATTAAGAAAAACATTGGAAAGTATAATTAAACAAGTAAAATTCATAATATGTTCGTGTTTAGTTTCTTTGACAATGAATTAATGTTTAATACAAACCAACAAATAAGAATTATGGTGCATATTTTCATAGCTAAAAATAATAAAATTGTTATTATAAATACATATTGAATGACTGTATATTAGTAAATGAGCTAAATAATATTATTTTATATAGAAACTAGCCTATATAAATGAGATATCCAAAAATGAAAAAAAATAAGTCTACATAAATGGAACGGAGGTAGTATTGTTTTGGAAATTTTACATATATATTAAATAAATTAATTAAAGTGTCTAATACAATCTTAATTTATTAGGGGGAGATCAAATAGTTAAATTTTTTTTCTCAAAAAAATTGGCCATTAATTCTAGAGGTGGCAATTTTGATCCGGTCAGATCCACATTTCAGGCCGGACCGGGCTAAAGAAAATAGATTCGAAATGATTTCGGGTTGACCCGAACGGCCGAGTCGTATAGTCCAAAAATAGAAAAATACACCGCATCTCGTGAGTGGCTTGACCCAATCCTTTTCGGGCCGGGCTGACCTCAATATATAGACCGAAAAGAGTTCGGACCAATGGGCCCGAATTTTGTACTTGGCCCGAAGAGCTCGGGCTGGGCCGTCGTTTTGCCACCTCTAATTAATTCATCCAATTTCCACATTTAAAATAAAATAATCCACGTCAGCGCTTCAATAGATACAAATTCGGGTCGAAATTAGATCCAGATTCGACCCGACCCACCCGAATCCTTAAACCCTGTTCGACTTCTCAATTCATCTCTCTTAGAATTGCAGGGTTTGCAAATTTCAGCAAAAACCCTACCTTCGATCCTCAAAATTCGTCGCGAGCTCTGAAAATTACTGTTTTTAGCCAATAAATTCGAACAATTCTTCGGCAATGAGACACTTATTTTCCCGTTTCATTTCCCAATCCCTCACCCGCTTCCCCAAATCCATCGCACCCAGTCCCCGAATCGAAAACCCATTGAAAAGCCCTAATTTGATTCGGAAATTCTCGGATACAGCTCAGGAGTCGAATCCCGTCCCATCGGAACGAGTGTCTGAAATCGTTGATGAACTTGCCGGTCTCACGCTGCTCGAAATGGCGGACTTAACCGATGTTTTGAGGAAGAAATTGGGGATTACGGAAATGCCGGGGATGGTAGTTGTGATTCCCGGAATGGGAGGTGGGCCTGGAATGGCGAAGGGAAGAGGCGGCGGAGGCGCGGCGAAGGAGGAGGAGAAGAAGGAGAAGACTTCGTTTGATTTGAAGCTCGAGGGCGGTTTCGATGCGGCTATGAAGATCAAGATTATTAAGGAGGTGAGGGCGTGCACGGATCTGGGGTTGAAGGAGGCGAAGGATTTGGTGGAGAAAGCTCCGACTTTGCTGAAGAAAGGCGTGAATAAGGAGGAGGCGGAGAAGATTATCGGGAAGTTGAAGGAGGTCGGCGCCAAAGTGATCATGGAGTGAGGTAAAATGGTTGATTTCATGTTCAACTTGAAAGTGTAGCTGAATTAAGTTGTTGTTGTGTGTGTGTGTTTGGTTTGGATTTGATTTATTACACTACTTGATGGTTCTTATTGAAACATGTTGAAAGATGATGTTCTAAACTTGCTTTCAAGTTTAGTGATCATGGAGTGAGGTAAAATGGTTGATCATAGTCATTGGTTTTTCATGTACACTTGAAAGTGGAGCTGAATTAAGTTGTTATTGTGTGTGTGTTTGGTTTGGATTTGATTTATTACACTTCATGATGGTTCTTATTGAAATATGTTGAAAGATGATGTTCTAAACTTGAAAGCAAGGAGGGAAATATCTGTGTTTGTAGAAGTTAGCTTGATTTCAACACCATTCTTGTGTCATTTCAAGATGTTAATATGGCCAAACTCTAACGCGTTCTGTCTATGAGTGTTCATAACTCAATACGGGAATTCACCCGTGTCGGTCTTTGTTTAAGTCTTAGTTGATCTTTGAGGAATTTTCTTGAGGTGCTTTGTAGAGTTCTTGTGTTAATGGTGGATGTTGGTGATAGAATTGACCTTACCCAGTTACCCACAAAAAGGATCACATCTATAGTAGTTTAAGCAATTAGTTTCTCAAAAGAGATTCTTGTTGAGTCTGACTACTTTGGTTGTCTTTGTTTCTGAATTCGTTGTTCACAGACTATGCTGAAGAGAGCACTCATTTATCTTTGCTGGGACTTATTCGGCATTTTATGAAATAAAACATAGCTGAGGGTGCTTGCTATATGATTGAAGTTCCTTTGTCTTTAAAAGTTCAAGATTGCTGTTTTAGTCTTCGATTGTGTTTGATGTTTATATTGTTTGCTGCCTTGTCCATGATATTCTAGGATCATAGGATATGTTAGAATTTGAAGTCATTTCTTACTTTACAATATAACTTGGTAGTTGGTACTCAACTCAACCTCGAGGGTTGACGGGCTCATACTTGAAGCGGGGCTATCCACTAGGAATTGCGTATTTGAGTTACATATCCCAACCTTGTAGTTTAGGGTTGGATGGAAGAATAAGCTTTGAACTTTTTTCCCACAGTTCACGAGGCTCACAATTTGTTGATTCTTTAGTAATCAAACTTTAGTTTCAGGATCATAGTTTCTGTCAAGTGCATCATTTGATTACTGATATCATCTCAAATGATTCTTTCAGCCATTTTTCGCTGCAACAGCAATGACGGAGCATCTGGAGATGCAGAGATTTTTCGGATATAGAAGCAACTTGACGAGCAAAGAAAAGTAGCCCGATTTTTCTGGAGATGCAGAGATCTTCACAGGATCTGCTTTTTCATATTTCATAAGCAACGTAGAAAGGATCGCTTTCAACCTGTAAAAACCTAGTTGCAGCTTCATACTTGAACCACTCATTTAGCAGATCCCAGAAATTTGTGGAGTTATTAGTGTAGAATGAGCTCATGAATTAATTTGGATTTACATTTAGAGACGTTAACATCTCTTTCCTTTTGTTTCTTCTACTTCTTGAAGGAAACTTACCTCTTGTGGAGTGGCTATTTATTCAACACAGGTATAAAATGTGTTGGAATGTAGTAAAGTGGGCATAATTTTCTTTGTTAAGGTTGTATACCATTGCAAAATATCAAGAAAAGTTATTTGTGTTAATTGGTATGACGGTATGTAGGGGTGTAAGCGAGTCAAGTCGAGGATTAGCATAATCGAGCGCAAGCTCGATTAGAAAATTCGAAGCTTGACTAGACTTGAAAGCAAATTCGACAAGTTCGAGCTCGACTTGACTAGACTCGATTACGTATTAATATTAAATAAAAAAAATTATATTTATTTAATTTTAAATAAAAATAATTTAATTATTAATGATACATATGTAAATAATTAAATTTAAAATTGTAATTAGCTTGAAGTTCGATTAGGCTCGATAAAGCTCGTGAGCTAGTCGAGCTTAGTATTATTGAGCTCGAGCTTAGTAGCTACTCAAGTAGTTCAAACTTAAGCTCGACTCAACAAATCTTGTGTTGATTTAAAGTTTTCATCTAGTGGATCTTGAGTAGCGGATGAGTAGCCTCGATTAATTTCAAATCAATTTCAATATATTGAATTAATCCAAATAGTTAACGAGGTGGCTCGACTCACATCGTGTAGATCTATATATATATATATATATATAATTTCTCATATTCCTTAATTTAACACAAAGGAAACACATTACTTCTCGAGAGTCGATTCTATATATATCTGCATCTTCACTACAAACGAACGACGTCGCTTCATATCAACTGTCATTAGCCACCTTCAATGGCGGTTGTTTTCGTATGACAGAGAAAACTGTGATGAAAGAGAAGCTGAAACTGTAGTTACGCAGCTGAGATTCATGGCGGCGGACGGGCAGTGGGAGAACGCGGCCGCCGGATCCGCCGCCGGCATCGCCACCGTCAGCTTCGCTCACCCGCTCGACGTCGTCCGCACCCGATTTCAAGGTCTCTATCTGTAATCATTTTTTGAATCCCGTCGTGCTCGAAATAACCTGCAATTGATTGATTGTGAAAATAAACATTTGATTTGATTTTTTTTTTCTTCATTGAATTAGTGAACGACGGTCGATTATCGCACCTGCCTACCTATAAGAACACTCCTCACGCTCTCTTCACCATTGCTCGCGCTGAGGTTTGTTGTGATTTTCCTCCGTTTTGAGATGAATTATCTCCTCTCTCTTTTTTTGTGATGTGTTGCCTTCTTTGATTCATTGTGAGGTCATTCTGCGATGAATTTGCTTCTTTATTATTATTTTGTTTAAAAAAATGCTTGTGTTAGAGCCTTTGATAAAAGGAAATTTGTTTTAATTCCAAAGCTTGGACATCATTGTTTTTCCACAAGCACCTATTTGTTGAAGTACGGGAGAATTGTGGCTTGAATTGCTGTGAGGAAACTAGCTACCTTGTCAATTCAACCAGAGCAATTTTAACTAGAGTTTGCATGGTTCTTGTGGCTTCCATTTTCCGATTAGTCATTTTATTCAGAAGATGTATTTTTGTCCATATTCTAAATATCACATTATATTTTTTTGCTTCAGGGTCTTAGAGGGCTATATGCTGGCTTTTATCCTGCTGTTCTTGGATCAACTGTTTCGTGGGGTTTATATTTCTTCTTGTAAGCCTCATCAACAGAGTTATGCCCAGATTGTTAGTTTTTTTATATGCTGAATAATCTTGTTGGTTATTTGGGTATTTTGTGCTTGGAGAGTTCATGTACATGAGGAAACCCACACAATCAACAATTAAAGTACATTCTCCATCAGGCTAATTAAATACTGAATTTAGCTATGATTGTGCAAGGGACATTACAGAATTTTACCTTGAGTATCAAATACTTGAGTTCTTGTTCTAATATTTCCTTTCTGGAAATATTTGTCCTTTGAATTCGTCACTAATTACAATAACCATGGTTTTCTTATTCCTTTACAGCTACAGCAAAGCCAAACAGCGTTATTTGAGAAGCAGAGAGGAACTGAGCCCTGGTCTTCATCTTGCGTCAGCTGCTGAAGCTGGAGCCTTGGTCAGTATTTGAACTTCTTATCCTTGAAAATATGTTCAGCACTGCTATATAAAGGATTAAATATTAACTGGAGAAGTCCCTAAAAGCAGTATCTTGATGTATATTGGCTGTGGTTATTATGTTACTGTTACAGATAAAATGAACCTCAGAAAGTAGCACTATTTGATATTTTTCAAAAGGAATCACTCTCAATGCTATTGTCATTGGTCAATATTAAGTTAACCTCTCTTGGCTAGTGTATAAGAGCTTTTAAACAGTCAAATCAATGTTGGACTACATTAATCTACTAGCAATGGTTCGAATCTTGTCCTTTTCCAGTTTTCTCCCTTTTTTTCAAGTGGGGAAACTGATTGGTTTCTCGACTCCCCTCAATTTTTTCTCCTGCTAATGAAGTTTTTGTGGCTTTTCTAGGTTTGTTGTTGTACGAATCCTATATGGCTGGTGAAAACAAGGTTGCAGCTTCAGACTCCGCAGCAAGTTCGACCATATTCTGGTTTTCATGGTTAGCTCTGATCTTTGTAAAGGTTTAATATTTCCAGTTGGTTGGAAGATGATTGGGAATTTAAGAATCCTATGTTAGAGTACGTATGTGTTGAATCATTTGTTTTTCCATTGATATCCATGCAAAATAAGACATTTCTGAACCCATTTGTGTCAGGAGTTGTGTTTCTCCTGGCGAGCTTACTTGGTCTCATTCTTTTCAATAAATTAGAGTTTTTAGAGGTCTTTGACTTTTCAATATTTTAACTTCTCCATCTGCTGAATTTTAGATGCTGTAAGAACCATACTGAAAGAAGAAGGATGGAAAGCTCTCTACAAAGGGCTCGCTCCTGGTCTTTTTCTGGTTAAGCCTTTTCCTCGTTCTATGTTTTGTTGTAGTTGTTTGTGATTTATTTGTCTTCTGTGAAGTGCAATATACGATGCTCATCTTCTTACAGCTTGATGAACAAGTTAGGCCTGAATTTCTATCAAGTTATGGAACTTACTAATTTTGGTGCTGTTTCAGCAGGTGACACATGGTGCTATTCAGTTTACAGCATATGAGGAACTTCGGAAAATATTTGTCAGTTTCAGGACTACAGAAAGTGAACTAAGTTCTGACACTGCTGCTAATTCATTGGTGAGTTCCTGAACCGGTCATACACTGTTATGTGTGATATCATAATATTTGTTACCTCTCCCCTTACTGGAATATTGTGGAGTTTTGAATTTCAATTATGGACCAGTAAAATCATACATGAAATACAACCAAGTAGCAGTATATTTAGCTTCGTACAAAACCCTTGGATACGGCTATGGTGGCCCTAAAGGAGATGGGACAGGTTTGGAAGAGGATGCCCGTGTTCTGTTACATATTACTTAGTGGATGCTTTTCCTGTAAATGCTCATTACCCAATCGAACACCATAAATTTCTAAGTGCCGTGCTCCTATGTCTCCATAACCACCTCCTTTTAGGCTACGGAGAGTCACAAAATTAAGATTATTGTGCTTCTGATTCTGAAAATCATATATCATGCACATTGACATTCTCTGCAATTGGTTTATTAAGACTTGCATTTTCCGGCATTGTGGTTATAGGAAACAATTGATTATGCAATACTAGGTGCTGCTTCAAAGTTTGCCGCCATTACTTTGACGTATCCATTTCAGGTAAGGCACCATTTCAACGATTTATAATCTGCGATAACCCTTTCTCATACTCCTTTCTAGCTTGCTGAATATTGTTGGCTTATGCTCGACAGGTTATTCGAGCTAGATTGCAGGTAAAAATCGCATTACCTAGCTTTCGATTTAAACTAATTTTTAAGAGAGAGCAAGAACACGACTATGCTAGAACTTAAAATTTTTTTATCCGGTTTGCAATTGAAAACCGATGTTCTTCCCCTGCAGCAACGCCCGAGTATCAAGGGCATTCCGAGATACATGGATAGCTGGCATGTCGTGAAAGATACTGCAAGGTGAGTCGAACTCTACTCTTCGATGAATTTCATCACATGATTCATCGACGTTAATGGCCACTTCATGTAAAAGCTTAAACTCCCTACTGTCTTCGACCATGGCGCCCTTACGAGCTTTTTTCTCCTCTTCGGGCACACAGATTCGAGGGCTTACGAGGTTTCTACAAGGGCATCACTGCAAACGTGCTGAAAAATGCCCCTGCTGCCTCGATTACATTCATCGTGTATGAAAATGTGCTGAACATGTTGAAACTGGCGAGGAGGAAAGATCTTTAATTTTTGTTATTTATTCATTCTTTTTTTTACATGAGGTTACTGTTTTTTTAGTATAGAGTAATTTTGCTAGTTGCCTTACTTTTATTGTTTTAACTCTTCAATTTTGATTTTCTTTCACGTGCATTTCGTTTTAGTTGTATTACATTTTGTTTTAGAGGTTAATTGCAAGAATTAACTCTCGTGTATTTAAATTTATTTTATTTTGTATATATAATAATAACTAGATTTACCCGTGCAATCAAAGATGTAATTTGGTCCGATTCCCAAATGATATCTCGTTCCCGTGCGGTGTACGTGAGTACTTAATAACATATCACGAGAATTTTAATATTTTAATAAGTAACCAATTCTATTTTGGTTACATTGATATGTTCACACATTTAATAATCTACAATGAGTACCGGGTGTTTAGTAACATTATTTTCTTACATAAAAAGAAAATATAATTTATATAAATATACTCATTCCTTCTCATAATTGTAGTCCATTATTCTTTTTTAGGATGTCCCAAAATTATGGTCTTATTTTTTAAATTGAGATTGTATTAAACTATTATTTTACAAATATAACACTATTTAATATTCTTAAAAATCTAATATGAAGGAAACACATATATATAGTAGGAAATAAGGGTAATATACAGATATATTAAAATACAATTAATTACGTATGATTTTCGACCCGAAAAAATGATCAAATGTTAGATTTGTAAAGTTTTTGAAAAAATTATTACTTTTTTGTTAATTTAAAAAAAGTGAATTATTTTTCAAAAAGAACACAAAATATTGTGCTATGTGTAATTTACCAATGATTTTTCATACAATTTTTTTGTTGCAATTTTCTTACCATTTATGAATCTATATACGCATGCCGGGATATGGGCAACTAATTAGATGAATAAATATAGATAAATCTATATAGGTTGTTATTGGCACCCAACTAAATATTTTAAATCTAAAGTTTATCAAAAGAACAAAAAAAAGCCAATAACTCAAAAGGCTACCACCTAAAACTAAAAAAAAAACTGATGCATTTTGTAAAAATTGATGTGGTCCAAATTTTTATCACAAATTTTTTTTATTTGTTTTGCATGTGCATTTGGCAAAAAAAAATTCTGATGTGACAGAAATGGGCTGCATGAGATTTGTAGAGAAAATTCCATGCAAATCACTGTTGATACTACTACATTATTATATATCAGTACTCTGTATTTGCTTATTTTTGCACTTTTGTTCTAAAATTTCAAAAATCACGCATCAATGCTTAATATTTGCATAATGATCACTTTTAGCATTAATGATTATTTTTCACCGGACTCAATAATGAAGTGAATTGTTGGAAATCTCATGGAAATATCAACACACCAATCTAGAATCTTAATATTCAATTTTTTTACATACTTTTCTTTATTATTGTTTGTAATATCACTATCGACTATCGTAATCATTTATCTATACGTATGTTAAGGTAAAATCGTATAAATAAAATTATAAATAAAACCTTAACACATTATTCTATTAATCATCAATCCAAATGTTTTATTCTCCGCAAAGATCGCTATTTCTTTATTTTTATTTTTTTGTGGTTTTCTCTATTAATAAATTACGTTTATTTCGTGACTTTTTCTATTTAATCCCTTTTTATTGTTTTTTTTTTAATTTAATAACGCTATAATTGTTTGGGGTTTTCCCTTTTAATCATGTTTCATTATAGGAGAATTATAAATTTAGAACCCGAAAGATGGGTAATCTATCGATTCAGGGTCTGAAAGATGAAAATTCTCAATTCAGAACCTCAAAAATCACAACTTTTAATTTCTTTTTATTTTTTAATTAATTTTAATAATTTCTTTATTATATTAATAGATAATTAATGATGAACTTTTCATTGAAAATTAATATGAAATTAATTAAAAAATAAAAAAAAAAATCAAAAGTTGATTTTTAAGATTCTGAATTGAAAATTTTCATCATTTAAATTCTGCATCGTTCATCTGTCAAATCCTGAATTGATAAATTATTCATTTTTCATGTCCTAAATCGATAATTCTCGTATATTAGAGAGATCCTACATTGATAAATTATTTATTTTTCACGTCCTGAATGGATAATTCTCGTAAATCTTATTATTTTTCATTTGAGAGAGAGAAACACAACAAAAGGTGATGGAGGACTTACGGATTTTAATAACTCTTCTCCTGGATCGAAGGGCGAACGCGAAGCGTCCTTGCGGCGGCGTAACGGCGGAGGAATGCCGGCGCATGATGCAGAAGAGTTTGGAAAGTAGGCTGTGATCTTTTTTTTTTTATTATTTTATTTAATTATATTTATGGCGATTGAGAATTTTTTGAAGGATTTAGAGAAATGTGAGCAGATCCAAAGGTGAAGATTGTGATGGAGAAAATGGAGAAACGTGGATGCTCAATCAAATCCAAGAAATTTTTCAATCCCGCCATTTGCAAAGGTCTACGGCCGGCCGGCGCCGGTGGTTGTTTCACCCCCGGCAAAGGGGTAAATTACATAAACAACCCTACCCTTCACTTTTCTTTTAGAAGCAACAATTACATTTTAACACGATCATTTTGGGTTTTTTTTTTCAAAAATAGCTAATTTTTTCAGAAAAATTATAGATCTAACATTTGATTAGTTCTAAAGCCCAAAAATCATATGTAATTGATTTTTTTAAAGATTTCTTGGTTGGAATATTTTTTCTGCGCGGTTAGTATTAAAATACAATAAATTATGTATGATTTTCGGGTTATAAAATTGATCATATGTTAGATTTGTAAATTTTTTGAAAAAATGTGTATTGAGTTTGTTAATTTTGAAAAAATGAGCTATTTTTGAGAAAGATCTCAACTTAAAATGTATGTATCAAAGTATAATTTTTCATAAATTAAAAAAAAAAAATTGCATTAATAAAGTGGTGAGTTCAAGATTTCAAGAGTCCATTTGAACACATCAATCACAAATAGTATGACCTTGATTACAGATCGAATGCTCCGAATATGAAGTGTCATTATTCACTACTTTATACTGCATTTTACTATTTGAAATTCCGTTTTCTTCTAGTTCAAAATGTATGTACGAAAGTGCAATTATGTTTACCATAAATTAAAATAAAATAAATTGCATCAATAAAGTGGCAAGTTCAAGATTCAAGATTCAAGAGCTCATTTGAACATATCAACCACAAATAGTATGCCATCGATCACTGATCGAATGCTCCGAATATGAAGTGTCATTGTTCACTACTTTATACTGCATTTTACTATTTGAAATCCCATTTTCGTCTCGTTCGTTTGTTGGGTGTGGATTTATTTATTGTTTAATTTCGTCTCATTCTTTTTGTTGGGTGTAGATATATGTATGCTGTAACAATATCAAGACCCAAGATGACGTGACCCAAGTGATGATCCACGAGCTTATTCATGTATATGATGAATGTCGTGCTAAAAATCTGGACTGGAATAATTGCTATCATCAAGCTTGTGCTGAGGTTAACGAACCCTTTATTCATTTGTATCCATCTTCTTGATTTTCTTTTAAGAATTACTCGAATCGCTCGTTTTAGGTGTGCTCCGAGTAGCCCGACTTAAAATATGTGTCTTTGGGTATTAGATTCGAGCTTATGCTCTCGGTGGTGAATGCCATTATCTAAGGGAATACTTTCGTGGTTACACTAACCTACGAGGCCACGAGCAAGTGAGTTTTATTTTGTATTCTTACATATACATAAATATATATAGACACTCTTCACTTGAGATTTATGTCTTGATATTAATTATATACTTTAATTTTTTGCTTTATTCTTTAAGGAGT
Source organism: Perilla frutescens (assembly GCA_026008535.1). NCBI lineage: Eukaryota > Viridiplantae > Streptophyta > Magnoliopsida > Lamiales > Lamiaceae > Perilla > Perilla frutescens. Next base: position 77,054,171 of record BRKX01000002.1, on the reverse strand, counting down.
GTGTGAAGAGAAAGACGACATGATCGGTTAGTGCGAACCCAAATTGCTCCGAGTATATGATTAAGATGGCCATAGATGCTGTTTGGGAGACTTGCTATAATGACAAAAGTCCCTTCGATAACGGCTCTGATACCACCTGACCAAGGCCGGTTACCCCCGTCAAGGGAAAGGTGCTAATTAAAGAATTGTCGGACTAATGAGCGTCGTAAGGAGCGTCCCCTCCCCAACCAAACAAGTATAATGCATTTGCTTTATGCCAGGATGAGGATTTGTTTTTTACAAAATTATGTTTGTGATATGTGCTTGCTCCGTCGAGATCAATAAAAGTGCTGAGTGGTGTGAATTGCGGCGTCGTTTTACTACAGTGGGGAGAAAGTAGTCTTAAATTATTCATTACAAGCGCGCTCTTCGTGACAAGTGGTATTAGAAACCCTAAAATCCGCTTGGCGTAATCATCTTTTTTTTTTTTACTTTCTAATAATCTAACTATATATCACTATTTATAATTCCCATTTTTCGATTTGCTTGTAAATCTTGGACGACGTTCTATATATATAGCCATATAGTCGATTGAAACAGAATAAATTGTATCGAGTTATCAAATGCATGGTTGCTCCAATGCAATATATATATATATATATATATATATATATACCTGTGTGTGTGTGTGTCAAGTGTTTTGCTCTATTAATTTATCAGTATATAGACTCTCTCTCTCTCTCTCTCTCTCTCTCTCTCTCTCTCTCTCTCTCTCTCTCTCTCATTAATCGCAAATCGCAATATGCACAATAAAAAAATAAAAGGCTAATTATACTAGATATCCCAATATTTACAACTTATAAAAATTATACATTAATTAATATATATTTAATAGTAATCTTACTCTAACGTTTTATTTTCTTTATAATTATATATATACCCTATATCAAAATTTTCAGAAAATTGACTCAATAGCCTCCTTCCAATCCCTAATTTTTTTTTAATGATCGAGTCAGCTTTTTTACTAAATATGATAGATTGACTATGATATTTGGATTGTAGGATCATAATTAAAATGTAAGAGAATTCATAAATTTTCCTCTATAAAATAAAACGTTTTAATTATTTGGATAGTGATTGGTGAATAATTTCAAAATTTATCAAAGATCGATGAAAATATTAACCATCTCCATATTGGAGCAATAAATTATCAATTAAATGAGTGATATGAGTATCGGGACTCTGGGGCTCCTATCACTTGTACTAAACATGTGATTTTATTTGATTATCTTATCAATATCGATCAAGCATAATCCTACAACCTATCAATATACCCTTCTAAATTCCAATTAAATTGATATACATATATTCTCAATCTAATCTAATATTCTGCTAAGTCGGCAATTAACCTAATTGCTAAATTAACAAAATATTATATTAGAGTTAGAAAGATCGTGTACATCAATTTAAGCTAACATCAAAGATATATCTGTACCATAAAACACGTGAGGGACTTATTTATACCACTTGAGATCCTCTAATCCCGTCATCTTGTATGTGTCAAAAATGTGTCAAATTTCAAAATTTTCATTTTTTCTTTCAGTTAGGGTTTATTTTACCTAATTGTGGTTGATAATTACTTTTAATATTTAATTAATGTATAATTGATTTTTGAGGTTGATTATTCCAAACTTAAGAGTATATATTTTTTAAAATTTTCAATTTATATCAGTAAATATTAATCGTGATTAGTTACAATATAATTCATTTTATTTTTATAAAAAATATTATTAATAATATATAATTTTAATATCCATTTATACATTGTGATAAATATAAAGCGCTTATTTAAACATTTTTCCATATATAAAAATAAGTTGAGAGAGAGAGAGAGAGAGTGTCACAGCAAAAGGAAAAACCCTTCACATCTTACGTGATGGAGGATGTGCGGGTTTTAATGTCTCTTCTCCGGGATCTAATGGCGAAGGGGATTCGTCCTTGCGGCGGCGTAACGGCGGCGAAATGCCGGCGCATGATGGAGAAGGCTATGGAAAGTAGCATATCTGATCTTTTCAATTTTATTTAAATACATTAATGGTGATTGAAAATTTGAAGGGTTTAGAGAAATGTGCGCAGATTCAAAGGTGAAGTTTCTGACGGCGGAAATGAAGAAATATGGATGCTCATTCAACCCCAATAAATTTTTCAAGGCCATCGATTGCAAAGGGATTAAGGCCGGTGGGTTTTTCATCCCCGGCAAAGGGGTAAAATTACATAAACAACCCTACATTTGATAGGTTTTTTTTAGAAGTACAATTTATATATATATATATTTTGGTTCAAACGATGACTAGTGTTTGGTGTGTAAATGTGAAAACATGTTTATTTACGGTAATTTTAGTTCTTTTCTTCTTGCATTTTGGTGCTATTTTTTATTAATGTTTTTATTATTATATTTTGGTGCTAAAACAATATGCTCCAATATAAAATAAGAAAAATACTAAAATTATAGAAAACAAGTCTGTTTTCATGTTTACAATGAGCACTAAAATTACAAAAAACAAGTCTATTTTCACGTTTACAATGTTTTCACGTTTACAAGTGTCGTGACTATTATAATCAACCCATGTAAGCCATGCACAACACTCCCAAAAGATAAAATATTATAAATTAAAATGTCCATTTGGACATATTTTATGCTGCATTTTACTATTTGAAATTCCTGTAAAATTTATTGTTTTGCTCTCATTGTTTTGTTGGGTGTGTACCAAGAAAACGTGACCCAAATGATGATCCACGAGCTTATTCATGCATATGATGAATGTCGTGTTAAAAATTTGACTGGAAGAATAGCTATCATCATGCTTGTGCAGAGGTTAACGAACCCTTATTCATTTCTTCTTCTTGATTTCTTTTTTTTTTTATATAGAATTACTCGAACTATTCGTTATAGATGTGCGCTCTAGGTAGCCCGACTTATGATGTTGGCATTAGCCCATCCTCTTGGTTGATTGACCTATTTTTTTGTCTTTGGGTATTAGATTCGAGCTAATGTGCTCAGTGGTGATTGTCATTATTTAAGGGAGTTCTTTCGTGGTAACACTCACCTACGAGGCCAAGAGCCAGTGAGTTTAATATATATATATATATATATATATATATATATATATATATCCTTATCACTTGAAATTTATAAATATGTCTCGATACTAATCTTAGACTTTTTTCTTCATTCTTTAAGGAGTGTGTGAGGCGAAGAGCAACGGAATCGGTTCGCGCGAACCGACACTGCTCGGAGTATATGACTAAGATAGCCCTAGACGCTGTATGGGAGACTTGCTATAATGATACGGAGCCCTTCGATAAGGCACCCTGAAATCAGAGCTCGGTGCTCTGGGTAATCATCGCTCCTTCCTTTCTAATGATCTAATTATCACTACTTATAAGTTATAACTCCCATTTTGGTCCTTTCCTTTTTTACCATGGATGTTAAATGTATGAAGTTAACAAAGCAAGTACGAGTGTTATCGACTTTCATCAATTATTTGCCAAGACAATAGACAAAAACATACCTCGAAGGAAGTACGATGCAGATGCGTTTATCACTTCGATTGAATCAAGATTCCTTCTTCGGTTCTTGCCCTCCACTCTCCGATAACACAGAAGTCGGAAGAACTTTATACGGGTTGAGTATCCCATTATGATCTAGAACCTTCTTGATGGCAGCCATTGTTTGCACCTACAGACGAAAAACTCGCTCATTCATATAAAATGACCTTTCATTATTGACACAGTGAGAAATGAGGTTAGACTTACAGTCTCAGCTGACTTGCTGTAATGAATTTTACTTGCTTTCATTAGTCCGACACCATGCTCAGCACTGATGCTTCCTCGTTGCTTAGACGTCCACTCATATACGAAAGGTTCGATCTTGGACAGTATCTGAAATGAATTCGTTTCCTTTAAAAGCAGTTCAGAATTAGGAAATCGAAAGATGGAAAAGGAACAGAGTTGTTACATTATCGTCGTATTGTTGTGTTGAGATATTGAGATGTAAATTTCCATCTCCAAGGTGACCATACGCCACTACATTTGCTGCAGCACCTACAATTTATAAATTTATGATTAATCACTGCACACAAAATTAGTCATTATGTGCCAATTAAGAAGCAAGAAATGCTCATGTTTCGTTAGTTACCAAGACGTCCACGCATTTCCTCTACAAGATCATACATCTTTTCTGGGGGCAAAGACAAGTCATACTTATAAGTAGCCCCTGCTTTCAACAGTGCTTCAGGTACTCCCTGTAACCGTAAAAATGTAACTCGTCTGAGCATTATTAAGGTTTTCCAATTACAACACTGACAGAGACTGTTATTGGTAAAGAGGAGGCCTAACTTGTTACCTCGCGTATACGCCAAAATGATGATGCTTGATTTATATCTTGAGCCACAACTCCATCAGTTAACAATCCACTTTCTATAGCCTGAACAAGGAATGCTTCAAGCTTCTCCCTGGTGATATTGGTGCAAATAGCAGAGATTCGAGAAAGAACAGTTCATCAGCAACAACTAATAAGTACTTGAACATTCAACAACTTTTAAATTCTTTTCTTTAGTTCAGTATCATGGGCACAGGTCTCACGGAAAGTACAAAATTAATTCAATTTCGAATCCGTTGAAGATAATGGAAGATTATTAAGAGCAAGTAGAAAAGGAGTTACTTGTCATGAGATTCCATGCTGCCGGTAGTCTCTATCAGAACATAGAAGTTGTGCTTAGAGGAAGGTAAAGGATCACGAAGACCATCTAACTGTTTCAAGACCTGTCAAACTAAAATGTAAGGTATATAGGCATAATTTCAAACTATAAAAAACTATTGTTGCTGCGATTATAACTTTTGCTTAAAGCAGAAGTTATCAAGGCACTACGGGAATGCATTAAACAACAAGCTAGGCATTCATCCCACTATGAAGGGTCAGATATAGAGAATCATGTCTCTACATCATATTTGGTTAAAGTACATGATCTCTTTCATGTTCAACATATCTTTTCTGATAGATCATTTCCATATCTTTATAGGCATTCTCGCCTTCCCTCTTTAATTTAAGTTAATAAATATCCCCTTTCTACATGTTCAAAAATGAAATGAATCCGAAATAATATAGGGATCCCATATAGTGCTCCTTCCTCCCTCTCCCCAAGTAAGGACAATGTGAAATAAAAGCAATCTTCAGCCATAAATTGGCCAACTCATGACATCTAGCTATAAATCCAGCTACCTCACAGTAGCAGTTAGCACTTACAAAACCAACATGGAGAGCCCATTTAACTTATTTAGAAGGGAAAACTTAGAACATATATAATGCAATCCTAATGTGAAGATAGCAAGTACAGTGAAAATATAGAATTTTTACATAGAACTCATAACTTGTTAAGAGTGTTAGTTTCATCTAAAGGAATCTTACCAGATCCATAGCATTAATATCCAAAAACTCAAATGCAGAGAGAATTTCTCCAAGCTTCCTCTTAGCTTCCAACAAGATTTTCTACAAGGAACAGAGAACTAGTTCTCATCATCACTCTCATAAAAAGAACTTGACTACTATAAAATACATGTTTTGGAGCATAATGTGGTCATTAAAATAAACATTAAACTACAACATAGAAACATCCAAATTTGGATGAATAAGTATGGTAGACATGAGTCTTCTTAATGAAAAAAATCCTTCAACATTTCCAAGCAAACCTTGTTTGGTATGGCGAGGACTATCTAGCTAATACTTTATGGATTCAAGCTTTACCTGACAGCTGAGATAATCTTCACAAGCAAGAAAGGCTACATTTACTGAAGACAACTTTGGAGGGGTAAGTATGGAAACCTTTGTCACAATTCCTAAAGATCCCTCACTCCCTACAAACATCGACAATAGCTAAAGTTTAGCCAAGACCATTTGGCAGATCTTAACATTTTGGTAAATCCAACAAGATATTCTTTACCTATAAACAAATGCTTCAAGTCATATCCTGTGTTGTCTTTGCGTAAAGTACCAAGCATGTCAAGCACAGTACCATTAGCTAAAACAACTTCAAGACCTGAAATGTCAGTCCATAAAAGGTATGCTCAAGAACAAGAAGCAAACAGAAATTGACAACAAAATTATATGAGCCACACATATTACCAAGAAAGAAAGCAGGAAATTATATTTTCATTCCTACAAACTTCAGAGACTCAATAAATAAAACCAAGATCTAGGAGAATTTAGAACCAACATCTAAGCCAACCAAGATTCCCAGACACAAGTTTTCATGGGACAAATTTCGACAAATGGTTGCATAAAAGAGATGGACAAAAAAAAAAACAACTCACCAAGAACACTTCCATGAAGTGAACCATACCGGAGAAGGCGCAATCCCCCAGCATTAGTGGAGACATTTCCCCCAATTTGGCAGCTTCCTTTAGCACCCAAATCCAGTGGCATAATATACCTGGAGAAGAAAATAACTACTGGAATCTAGATATGGGGAAATACATTAAACAAGCCGCAGAAAGTCCAAATTACAATACCCCACGCCAAGTGATATCATCTGTCCATGGAATTAATATACAAACAATTCATTAGAAATGCTCCTACTCCTTTTTGGAAATGAAAATTTTCTTTCAGTCCATAATGGAGCATTGGAATGACTTAGAAATTCAAAGTTGTATTACCATCTAATAGACCTGGGACTCATCGTGATGTTATACAAGGTGCCAGCCCTCAAAAATAGGAATGCAATTAATCAAAGAATATATTACCCTTCATTATCGAGAAACGAAATCAAGTTTTCCAGAATGCATCCTGCTTCACATACCAGTATACCGCTAACCTATTTACAACTGAAAAGGAGTCAGCAATTCAAGAGCTACTGCTAGTAATTCATATCAAAGTTAATCTAGAGTATCAGCATTCTGCAGTTCTGTTTGCATCTACTGCTAGTAATTCATATCAGAGTTAATCTAGAGTATCTGCATTCTGCAGTTCTGTTTGCATTCTTGTTTTTTATTTTTTCTTGGGAACTTACATCTGGAAAAATAAAGGTAAAAGTGTAACATTTAAAATTAAAACAGATATATATTAATTGAAGAGAGGATCACTGTAGATCCTGCAAAGCCAATGGACTAGCAGCGAAGGGTTTTCACATATAATAATAAAAAGGCTGTCCTGGTATTGAAGTAAATAAATGGATATTATTTTGCATAGAAAAAATGTTACCTTGTCAAAGGAAAGGATATTATTCATGGAGCCAATGTTGATGATCACCTGAAAGGAGATAGATATAAAGAGAAGGAGGATAATACACAATAGTCAAAAGATGAGGGAACCACATAAATTCTAACGTTAAATGTCTGAGAGAAAACACATTTCTTGTCTTTTTTAGGTATTAGTCAGACATAATTGGAAACTGCATCCTTACACATTGAACTGTCAATGAGGTTAAGTGGGCGTGAATTATGATATTTGAGCTTGAGCACAAGTGAGGGTCAGGCTTGAATCAGGAAAGAGAGAGATATGTTAATACCTCATCATACACAGGGATGCTCCCTCCCACAAGGCCTGTATTTCCACCTTGAGGTACAACAGCTAGGCATCTGGAATTACAGTAATCAAGAATCTGAGAAACCTATACAGGGGAAGAACAACAACAGTTATAGCAGTAAAGAAAGAAAATCCAACTATGCCTGCTATTTAGAAAGCAAATAGGAGGAATCAGAGTGCACAATAGGCTTCTGAAAATTGTGTTCGATACAGGAAAGAAAGTAAAATTAACACTAAAAGATTTTGATCATTAAACAACAAATGTTCCTTTCTACTTCCTAGAAAAGGAGACATAAGTTCCCGGCTCTATGGTGCAACCGTGCAAATAATAACTAGTTACTCTTAGTCATTTCAAAGGTGTAGAGACTAAGATGCTACTCCATATATGTACGTGAAATGAGACTCTGCAGACTAGACTAAAACAATAAATGAAGAAGGAAGAAAGCAAGTATAAAAAAAATGTATTAACCAAGAAAAGCACAAAAAAGATAAGAGCCAAGTGAAGGTTTGCTTGATTCAAAACCATAGACTTTGGACCTATCAAAGAGGCGAATTTATATACAATATATATATATATATATATATATATTAAAGCGCTAAAATGAAGGATAACAAGTTTGGCATTAAAAACAAGACACTAACCTCCTTGGTGCTTCGAGGTTGTAGCATAAGCTTACTTGAGCCTTTGTACTTTCGCATCCAATCTGTGTTTGCATCATCCAGCTTTCCCTCGTCCTGAATGACACCTCTTTCGCCCAGTACTTTTTTGAAATAGCTTATATCGTCAGAATTTATCGTAGCAAAGGACTTGTTTCTCTCTGGTGTTGAGGCAATAGAAGCAAGACTTCTATGATGAGTTCGGAGGCCATTACTTTGAATACCAACACCATAACCTCTTAAAAAGTAAATATGTTTCGACATAAGTTTTTTGTGAAAGCAATCATCTTGCTTGAACTGCTCACAAGTCTGAAGAGATTTGTAACTATGACCTGTCACCAAAAACAATGCAACTCAGCAAATGATACAAAATAAATCAGATCAACTTTCTTCTCGTTTTCCCTCAAAAACCACTACTTATAACAAGAGCAACTTCCAATTTGCTTTACATAATGCACTAGGAGTCCAACTGATTAACCAAATATCAAAAGCAAAAAAAAAAAAAGACGAATCCATCTGCATGTTTCCTGTCACTCCAACTCATTTTTCAGTCAATAACATTTGCTCATCAAAAATATTATTCTCTATTACTTCAATGATCTAAACCAAGCACATCAAATATAAGTAAATTTAACACGAAACATATGCATTGCGTGTGTTGACTCCAGTAAAAAACTGAAGCATCTTCACCACATGCAGCCATCTGGATACAGTGTTTTCAAGTTCCTTTCACAAATTTTTACTTCCTCTGTTCCTCATTTCCCGTTAATATACGACGTCGGCAACTGGAGTGGCAGAACATGACAAAATAAACTTCCGAAAATTTCCAGATTTCAAAAATGATAAAATAAACAGAATATAAAACAACAACAACAACTCTTCTCACCCAAAACAAACAAACAAAAAAGCTACGCCTACGCCTCTAATCTCCATAAGATGAATACAGCAGTAATAATGAAAGCTCGTCTACTCATTCTCCAATTTGCATAATAATTCACAAATTACATACAATTGCATCAATATGAACATATTTTCACTAGAGCAACAGGTACCTGAGCTAGAAGAACAAAATGCGCCGAGAAATGTAAGGTTCGAGCGACGATCGAAGAGGCTTCTCGAAGAGCGTCTGAGTAGACGACTCGCTGCTGTCAAATTCTTCATCGATTCATCAAAATTGCGTCGTTGCGAGAAGAAACGCGGTAGCGATGGCTGCAGATGTTGATCGAATCAGAATTTCTGAGTAGGAAAATGCGTGTAGCGTTGCGAGTTGAGATGTGAAGGCTGATTGAATTTGATCAACATTTATGAGTAGGAATCTTAGGAAATCACGGAATGTGTCTTAATTATATATTTATTTAATTATTCAATTTAATTTTTTTTCCAATATTTTATTCTTTAGTTTTATTTTAATTGAGTAGGATAAACCTAGATAATAAGTGTAAAATTAAATTAAAACATAATAAATTAAAAGTAAAGAAAAAAAATTGAAAAAAAAAACTCGAGTGTGCAATGGAGAATTCAACACCAAATGTGCAATAGACGATTTCGTATGATCGAAAGTGAGCTACTCAATCTTAATTTATTTATTTTAATCGAGCTATTCATAATATACGTAAAGAGTGGTTAATTAGAATGTTATTTTTCGAGTCCAACCCAACTCTAAAAGCGGATAAATTCATTTTGATACGTCTATTTTATGGATGTAATCGAGTCGAGTTGAATCGAGTAATGAGTATTAGTCTCATCCAGCTGAAGCTCAATAAGATAACTCGAAGCTCAACTCGACTCGATTATGTATTAATATTAAATACAAATTTATATTTTATTCAATTTTAAAATAAAATAATTTAAATATTAATGATATATATGTAAATAGTTAAATTATTAAGGGTAACATTGTAATTACTTTGAAGCTCGATTAGGCTCGATAAAACTCGCGAGCCTGTCGAGCTTATTATCATTATTGAGTTCGAGCTTAGTAACTACTGGAGTAGTTCGACTCGACAAATCTCGAGTCGATTTCAATTTTTCATCGAATTGATCCCGAATAGCTCACGAGTAGACTCAACTCAGTTATACCCCCTATTAGGGATGTCAATCGGGCTAACCCGTTTCGGTTTCGATCCTATTCGGTTCGGGCCTATTCGGTTAAAATTTTATTCGGGCTCAAAATCTTTGGCCCTAACCCTAACCCTTCGGTTTTCGGGCTAGCCCGTCGGGCCAACATGTTTATGATTTTTTTTCCACGTGTATAAATTATATCTTGATAATTCTCCTAAATAATCATTATCTCTTATTCTTTAAATAAATTAATACGTGAAAAATAAGATAAAATGAAAAGAACATGACAAATACAAAATTTAATTAAGATCAAATTGTATCAAATGAAAGAAAACAAAAATAAATGACATGAAAATGACAATAATGTTCAATCATAATTTGTTCTTCAAAAAATAATCATTTTAAACTACACCACAAATCTATTTATAGCTTAATCTTCCATCTAATTTGAAGTACAATCTTCTTCTACTTTAACAATATTTGAAGCCCTTTCAACTTCATGTTTGATTCCATCTTCAAAATATTTATCATTTATTAAAAGAAATAATAATATTATAAATTAAATAAATTAAAACATGATAAATTATAATAACTAGTTAGTCTAAAGAAATATAGGTAGGGATGTCAATCGGACCAACCCGTTTCAGTTTCGGGCCGAATCGATTAAAAAAATTTTCGGGCCAGAAATTCATGGCTCTAACCCACCTTTTTTTCGGTTTTTTCAAGCCGGCCCATCAATTTCAGGCTAAATTGACATCCCTACCCCCTATTCAACTTATAGGTATCGATTTCAAAATCAACTAACTAAAACTAAAGTAAAATGAATTATAGTTAAAACTTAAAACCAAAATATAATACTAAGTTTATTTTATTAGTATGTTGATATATGGTAAGGAATTGGTATATAGAAGAAAAAAATGGGCCTAAAATCAGTTGATAATTATTGGATAAATATTTAGGCCCAATCCAAACATCCCCTCCAAACAACCCCTATCCGTTTCTCACAGTGCTCACACATTCTCTCTCATGGCGTCGTCTTCTCTCTCTTCTCTCTCGTCTGTTCTGAATCAACCGCACTGCATAAACTTCCCCAGAAAATGCTCAATTCTCACACTCAGGTTATTCTCTCTGAATACATGCCGTTATTCGTCGATTTCCGCCGCTCGTATCTTCTGCCGCCGCCGTGAATCTGGCCGGAGTGCCGCCTCCGCTTTCTCTCGCAGCCTTTCCAGAAGCTTCTCGCAGTCTCAATCTCCGGTTTCTGGAGGCAGTAGGTTTTCCGAAATTCCGAGTCTTCATCAGTTCATTTCCAAAGCCACCACAACTGTCACCGATTCTGGCGTTTCCGATCCCCAGCTCGAGTAAGTTCTTACCTAGGCGCGTGCGTTTATGTTAGGTTTACGTGTAAATGCGCTTGAACCAGTTTGATTGAATTTGAAATAGTAATGATTTTCTGAAATGATGAGCGCACGAGGTTCTGAGAAAAATGCTGGATTTTTTTGTAAGTGAGAAATCAGTGCATATGTTGAAACTGAGTTCAATTTGAAATGATGAACTGAAAATTACACGTAAAAATGTAGAAAATTCCTGAATGAGGAAGAAAGGATGTGTGGTGTGGAGCAGGGAAAAATTAGGAAGAAAAATGGAACTGAGAATTTGTTCACAACGGCTGATATTTTGATGTAATGAGTTCATCTGTGCTGCTAATTTGATTGTTCCGATTACTTTTTTGGTTCATTCTGCAAGCAAATTTCAGAAATGGTTATGTTTTTGTTGTGCACTTTCCAATGTTGGACCTACAATTCAGGAACTTATATGCTTATTTGTCTTGATTTCTCTAGCTCAAACACTGTGTCTGATGTTCTTCCGAAAGGTCGTATATACCATGAAACTTATGGATGCCAAATGAATGTCAATGATATGGAGATTGTCCTAGCTATCATGAAGAAAGCTGGATATAGTGAAGCTGTGGAGGTTCCTGAGAGTGCAGAGATTATATTCATCAATACGTGTGCGATCAGAGACAATGCAGAACAGAAGGTGTGGCAGAGACTGAATTATTTTTGGTTTCTGAAAAGGCAGTGGAAGAGTAATGTTGCTACAGGAAGATCACAGTCCCTACATCCTCCTAAAGTTGTTGTCTTGGGATGTATGGCTGAGAGGCTGAAGGAGAAAATATTGGATGCAGATAAGATGGTTGATGTTGTCTGCGGGCCTGATGCTTATCGGGATTTGCCACGACTGTTAGAAGAGGTGGACTCGGGCCAGAAAGGGATCAACACACTTCTCTCACTTGAAGAAACTTATGCTGATATCAATCCAGTGCGTATCTCAAAGAATTCAATAAGTGCATTTGTCTCTGTAATGAGGGGCTGCAATAACATGTGCTCATTCTGCATTGTTCCTTTCACCAGAGGCCGAGAGCGATCACGCCCTGTGGAATCAATTGTCAGAGAAGTGGGAGAACTTTGGAAGGAAGGTGTCAAAGAAGTAACTCTTCTCGGGCAAAATGTCAATAGTTATAATGACACATCCGCTGTTGAGGAGGTTGAATCCGGAGTGAACTGGAAGTATAGTGATGGTTTTTCTAGCAGGTGCAAAGTGAAGAATATGGGTCTACGCTTTGCTGATCTGCTCGACAGAGTTGCATCTGAGTTTCCAGATATGCGGTTCAGATACACTTCCCCTCACCCGAAAGATTTTCCTGATGAATTATTGTATGTCATGCGAGAGAGAAACAATGTCTGCAAAAGCATCCATTTGCCCGCACAATCAGGCAGCAGTACGGTACTGGAAAGCATGCGCAGGGGATATACCCGAGAAGCATACTTGGATCTTGTTAAAAAGATACGGACGATAATTCCTGATATGGGGATAAGCAGTGATTTCATATGTGGTAAGCTTTTTACCATTTACTTCATGTTCCTTTAATTTGCGGTTTGATAGAGATACAAACAAATTGGGAAGAATAAAAATGTGCATGCATGTTTTTTGCCTCAGAACTTAGTTCTTTCCAGAAGTAAAAGTTTGAGTTATAAGATGTAATGTTTCTCTGACTCCAATCAAATGACAAAACAAAGCATCAACTAAGAAAAATCCTCTTAGCTAGTGAAGAATTGCAATTTATCTAAATTGTCAATAGTGAAGTAACTCCAGTGATTTATGTCTTCAATTGCCATACTGATTTATAATCTTAACACTTCTTTATTAACTTTTCTTGATCACAGGATTTTGTGGGGAAACAGAGGAGGATCACCAGGAAACTTTAAGCCTTGTTCGGACTGTTGGCTACGATATGGCATACATGTTTGCTTACAGCATGAGGGAGAAAACCCACGCCCACAGGAACTATGTCGATGATGTTCCTGATGATGTAAAGCAGAGGAGACTAACAGAGCTCATTGAAGCTTTCCGGGAGAGCACGGGTCAATGTTTTGAAGCCAAACTTGGGTCTCTCCAACTCGTGTTAGTTGAAGGGCCCAACAAGAGAGCACCAGACACAGAGCTAATCGGAAAGAGTGACAGAGGCCACAGGGTATCATTTCACATTCTTCCAGTTCCAGATAAAGTTAACAATGGTGTTAAGCGGAATCCAAAAGTTGGTGACTATGTAGAAGTTCACATACTCAAAACTACAAGGGCATCACTTCACGGACAAGCTCTCGCCATCACCACATTGAGCTCGTTTTATGCTGATCATACGCACGAAGAACCTATTGCCTGTCTCGCCGGAGCTTAGAGTTGCTGTCAACGAGCCTCACTCCACATTTTCTCCCAGAGAGTGAAGCTCCTAGTGTCATTCATGTTACTCCATTGCCTGATTTGATCATGTTTTTATGGTCTCGAGCAAGGGCCGCGACGGGTTTCTCAGCAGGCCGCAGCTGAACTGGTACGTTTCTCAATGCTTCGTGCTGTCTTAGGTGCCTGCTTGTTATATATGATTTTGTAGATAGAGAAAGATATATCATCGTTCATCATTCATCCCAAATTAGTACATGTAATCAATAATGATACTCGAAGGTTAAAACTTGAAACGTAGGATTCTTGATGCTCTTTGATGATGATGGCTACTCTTGTTTTATTTTTCATCTTTCGAGTTTTGGATTGGGAGTTTTCATCTTTCAAGTCTTGAATCAACAATTTTCCTAAAAAAAAAATTTAACGCATGTAATTCATGTATATATACACACACACACTGTAGTTTCTAATTGATTATCATTTTTAGTTGCGTTTAACGATTATCCAGAGCAAAAAAAAATGTTTTGAGTTCGAAGCTCGGCCTTGATTCTCCTCGAAAATATATGTATGAAAAGGAGATGTCTCGAGTTTGAAATTCACCTTTCTCAATTCGAGAAAAAAAAAGAGAGTAAAAAGCCCAGCCTCCCATTGAATGGCTTGATGTTGGGCTTTCCTTTTTAGTATTTTAGCACTTTCTATTAAAATAGAGAGAGTAAATAATAAAAAGGTGGACCTTGGGACGGAGGGAGTAATATTTATCGACTGGCTGTAGTTTAGCAACATAAGTAATTATTAGTTCGGGCAAAATTGCTGTGGTAAACCTAATTATGCTTGAAGAAAAGTGGTGCTTTACCTTTGTTCATCATGGAAGTAGCTAAACAAGTAAAATGTATTCTACTATATTGATCATTTCTTGAAAAAAATCTAGTAAATTGATCCTTGAGAGTGTGAGAGTTTTTTTTTTTTGTTTTTTGTTTTTAGACGGAGATGTACTGTTATTAGAGAATCTTCAATTCAGTACTAGAAAAATGAGTTATCTGTCAATTGGGGAATTAAAAATGAAACTGTCAAAATATACGAAAAACTGTCAAAATAAAAACAATAAAAAATAATGAAAACAGTCAATTCGGGGCTTTTTTTATTTTTAAATTAATTTCAATAAATTATTTATTGAATTTAGTAGTAATGGCGTTTTCGTTGAAAAATAATATAAATATTAGAGATTGATAATATTTATTAAAAATTCTTGTCTATTTATTTGGGTAGTACCCAAATACCAATGAGATCCTTTCATGTTGGTGACTTTTTAAAATAAATAACGACGTGACACGATTTCAATAGTGTTGGGGTAGTATCCTAACTAACAAATATGGTAGAATTTTCTCTTTTTATTTTTAAAGTTCTGGATTGATAATTTTATCTAAGTCATAATCGATTGATAATGTATCTTTCGGCTGAATAAATAAAACTCAACTATTATTTTAATTAATTTATGCAATGTGATTTGCAATTTGTTACGGTTCATATTCAGCTTTAACGTGGTTCATGGTCGCACATTTCCAAATGGCACATGACAAGCATTTAAATGGCTCATAATTATTATAAGTTTCACAACTCAATATTTAATAGATGGTATTAAAAATAAAAAATAAAAAAAAATAAAAAAAACTATATATATATATATATATATATATATATATATATATATATATATAGAGAGAGAGAGAGAGAGAGAGAGAGAGAGAGGGAGAGATGGTAAATTTGATGTTGATTTTGTTGGCAAGCGTTGTGATTTAGTAAATATTGAATTTATGATTTACTGAGGAAGAATTATACTCCCTCCGTTTTTAATTAAATGTCATTTTGGATGAATGTACATAAATTAATAAATTAATTAAATTACTTAATACATCCTTGTGTGAATACATTGAATGAGTTAAATATAAATATTTGAATGCATTAAATGATGATAAATGTGTGAAAATGTGAATTTTTTGTCTCAAATTTGTAGAATTACACTTTTTTTAAAACAAAATTAAAATGTTAGAATGACACTTATTCAGAATAGGAAGAAATAATGCTTTTTATAAAAGTAAATTTCTATCAACATATGTATTGGATAAATCTTGTTTCCGTGTAAATTAGATCATCTAGGGGGTATATAGTTTATTATTTTTGTATATATATAATAATATTATGTGTGTACAATTTAAAAATTGAGACACTACTATCAAAGTATTTTTATAAACTTGTGTTTTGAACACTAGTAGAGGTAATCATGACATGCATTGAATACCAACACCAATTGTTGGACTGTAATGATTTTCCTCTTATTCTTTGCTTTAGCATAAATAAATAAATAATGTGACATGGTACACTAAAAAAATTACTCAAGGGATATTTTGGTTTTATTTCTATTTTTAATTTCTGTATTTCTAATTTAATTTACTAGGTGTATAGTATATTGATATTTGAAAAAAAATAATGATTTTGGTATTGATGAATTATTTAATATTTATATTTACGTGCTTAAAAAGTGAAATTATATTTAGTTGATTATTTTTCTATTTAGAATTTGAGATTGGTATGAAAAAATAAATATTTACGTGGTTAAGATGAATTAAATAAAAATAAAAAATGAAAGCAAAATTTTGCCAAATAAAAAATTGAAAATTTTAATTTAGAAATAAAAACAAGCTTCACTCTGTTTAGGTTCAAGATGTATGTTTTGATAAATTGAATAAATTTTCAATTGTAAAATATAATTTACTCACACATTTAAAAGTAAATGTTATTTCTTATTCACATAATTTATTCTCTCAAATTTCGATAGATTATTTGGCAATATTTTTACTTCTCCCCTCCCCTTTCACAACAAGTGTCATTCTGTCATTTTAATTTTATTTCACAAAAAATATTATTCTACACAACCAAGGTAAAAATTTTACATTTTTCTCATATTTGCCCTCATTGCATTCAAACAAATATATTTAACTCATTTAACGTATTCAAATAAGAGTGTATAAGATAATTTGATTATCTAATTCATGTCTTTATTAATATGTGTATATTCATCCATAATGAAACTTATTTAGACACAGATGAAGTATCATACATTTACGCTATTTTCAAAATTTTCGGACTAACACCCTAGGAATTGGAAATTCACTCAATAGTTACCTATTATGTAAATCATTTAAATCGAGAAGAAAAGAAAGAAGGTAACCTAACGTGTGACGGAGCTAAATAATACTCTCTCCATTTCATTTTGATTGTTATTTTCATTTTTTTAACTGTATCTCAAACACTATTTTAGAAAAATATAAGTGAATAAAGTTTTATGTCATATATGAGCGATGAGTGTATTAATTCATAAAACTAATTGTTAATTTTAGATAAAAATTAAAATAACAATCAAAAAGAAGTGAGTGGAGTATCAAATATGAACTATAACATCCATTGATTTTATACCAAAGGTCTTGAATTTAGTATATGATTCTCCATCCCGATTAAGAAAAATAATCTATAAAATTAACATAAGAGAAAAATAATCTCTAAAATTAACATAATCTAAAAATTTCCCCTGATCTAGATTGGAGTTTGTATGGACTTGGCGGTATGGGTTATTTGTGTGTGTGTGTGTGTGTGTGTGTGTGTGAGAGAGAGAGAGAGAGAGAGAGAGAGAGAGACAAAATTGATAAAAAGCGTATGGCAAATGTTGCACCAAATATGGCCCTCTATTTAATGATCAAAACAATTACAAAGAAATAATTCCATCTTCTCTTTTATCATATCTTCAAACGATATTGACACTAGGATGACAATCGGTAATGGATCTTATGGAGTATTCATAAAAATTATTCATGATAAATATAGTAATTATTCAGTTAATGAGTATAGATAATTACCCGTATTTTTTTGTGGATACGGGATCAGTACTCAACACGTCCTATACTCATATGCATATGTATGTATTCATATATATAAGTATATTTATAGAAATTATTATTATTATTATGAATACGAAAATACTAAATTAAGCGTTATTGGCTCACGTAAACGTTTTTATTTCTTTTGCTGTTCACAGTATATTGTTACGTTCATTTTAGTTATCTGTCTAATATCATTCTTATAAGAAACTTGAAATTGTGTATTAATCAAATTGTTATTGTGATTTCAGTGTTAATTAATATTTTTTTTATATTTAGTTAAATTACGGATAACGAATATGAATATGGATAATTAAGTACCCAGAAAATATGAAAATGAATATAACAATTGCTACCCGTACGGGTACATAAATGAACACGAGTATTTTCTCAAAACTTAAATTTAAGAACGGTCCCAACCCATACCCAAGGATGAAAATATCGCTATCGCAACATATATCGCAACTTCAATTTTACGGATATATCGACGGATATATCGATATCGCATATCGATATCGCAGAAAATTGAAAAAAATGACGGAAATCATATTAAAATCTTGGAAATTTAGCATGAAATTTTAGAAACTATTATGACATATTATTATGCACATATTCCACTAATTTTTTTGATATAATTGTATTTTGAAACCAAATATATAAATAATACATTATATAAATACCGTCTGAGATAATACATTTGACAAAATAATACATAATGCAATATAAAATGACTAAATAAACATTATAAAGTACAATTAATACCAAAATGAGGATCTATGAGATTCAAATATATTAGATGAAATGTGTAACACCCCGATCCCGGAAGAACAGTGACAAGGGACCGACGCGCTACTGGGAAAAAGGGAAAAGGGGTTGTGACATAAAAATAATAATTATAGAAATAAGGTTATGCTGCCCAAGCATTTAAGAGAACATTCGGTAAAACTTTTCGGAATCCACATATAATTAAGTTATGAGTTATGTAACTACTTCCAAAATCAAAAGCATGCTAATATGTAATTTCTATAAATCAGAGTCCCTTTAATATATTTTAATTATTTAGGCTTATAATTTCTGACTTTTGGAATTATTCAAATTAGAATTGGCTTAAATAATTTATTAAGATTATTTTGATATTAGGTGCGGCCCAATTAGGACCCTTATCCACTCTGTGATTCCCTCCTCAAATACTACGCGTTCACTATTATCAGGTGGGCTATATTTTTCTCAAATTATGTTCAGCTAATAAGCTCAACTATTTATCAACTGTGAAGCATGAATATTTGTATCAAAATGTTTTATCTCACTGTTCGCGTTCGCCAGTATCCTACGAAAACATTGAGTGCTTAACTAGACTCGAGTTTGGATCCTTTAAGCTTTGAGACCGTATACACTATCCTTTATTAGACAGCTGGGCTGGAGGACGTGTATATAAGTTAAGACACTGTAGGAAGGGACAGTTGAGACAGAGCGTGTAAGGTTAAAAGTAGCTTTGTATACATGGAATGCTTTTTAATTTTCAAACCTTTCCATTGTTATACTTGTGTGGATACAATATTCATATTTATAAAATGATTATGAACTGTTTATCAAAATTTGCCCACTGGGTACACTAGTACTCAGCCCAAATCATTTCTAAATATTTTCAGGTTGAGAGACAGGCTGAAAGATGACGGAGCTGGGGCAAGGGCTGTGTTTTTGTTGATATATGCTTGCTCTTTTTGCGTTGTTTAGAGATCTTAGATACTCTAAACAAAGAAGTACTTGGAAATATTTTGCTTAAGTTTAATAAAGATGCTCTACGCTTGTTACGTTACTCTGATATAATTTATTTTCAGTTGTTTGAATCATAATATGATTTGTGTTTGTTATTGAGATCTGTCCTTACAATTAATTGGCGGGATAAGTTCCCTTTGATGATTGATCAATGATTCAGGTTCCTTCTAAAACGCCTTAGAGCGTGGTTAAATTCCAGTTATAAAGGTTATGCTGCCCAAGTGTTTCGGGCACTAACCCTATTTCTATGATTATGTTTATGCCAAAACCCCTTTCCCCTTTTCCCCAGTAGCGCGTTGGTCCCTTGTCACTACTCTTCCGGGATCGGGGCGTTACAGAATGCCATCTTATTCTAAACAATATTGGTACCAACTTATCACGTTTGAGTAATTATGGATATAATTATGCACATGCACTTGATATGTTTCTTAATTTCTTCCAACAGCTTCACCATGAATTGGATAATGTTCACTGACCCAATTATTTTGTTGATACACATTTTGAGTAGTTTAATCAATTTGTGAACTCCCATATGTGTAAGAAGCATATGAATTTTGGGACATATCACTATGATCAGTGCCACCCATATTCATAGAATCAAGATTTGGCAAATAATTTATATTCAATCTTAGATTTCAATTTCGTGTGGGGGAGAAAAATTTTAGTGATTTGTCCATCATGTCCTCTAACTGAAAAAATGAAAAAATAAAGTCGGTGCATGTGCATCTCACTTTTCTTTCTAAGACATCCGTTGATTTCCCGGTCTTCTTTCTCTAATATTTTTTTGCAAAGTAAATGTCTTTATAAAGCAAAGAATATTGCAACTCAAATAATTACATTGAAGACCTGAAAAAGATCACAAAAATATATAGTATTAAATAAAAATCAAAATATATTATAGAAATATTAAAAAAATCGCGATATATTGCGATATCTTGCGATATTTTGCGATATCTTGCGATATATTGCGATTTCTCGTCGATACTCGGGAAAAAAGATATTCCCCCCAATATCCGTATCGCAATGTTAATATCCGCGATATATCCGCGATATATCCGCGATATTTCGCGATATTTTCATCCTTGCCCATACCCGATCCATTATCATCCGTAATTCATATCACTCTCATTTATTTCTCCTACCAAAGACAAAACGAATGAATTCATCATCATATAAATATAAATTCTCTCTCTCTAGAATAGTAGGGTTGAACCCATATGTAGAACTGCACGTGTGCAGTGTATAGGTCTCAGACCCCATCATGGCTATAACCAAGAGGCTTTTGGGGGCCTTCGCCCCCTCCCAATTTTCCCCTTTACCCTTTTATTTTGTTAAATTAGAGCATGCCTTACAAATTATTAAAATTTCACAAGGGGGAAAATAAATTCAACTATGATTAATTATATTATACATGATAAATTGTTAATAAATTAATATTTTTTTCTCGAATTGAAGTCATTTCCAATAATTACGTAATGAAGTACAATTAAATCCAAATATCTGAGAAAAAGTGTGAATTTAAAGTTGAAAATGAGAGGACGAGATATGTTGATTCCCGTCCTTGAAATTTGACTTTCTGGATAAATTTGTTAATTTATTAATAATTTGTGACGTAAATGGTATGTAATTAATTATAACTCATGTATTTTTTGTTAAAAATTTAATAGCTTGGAATGTATAGCGTAATTTGTCCTTTCTTTTTAGGTATTTTGTCGATCGTATATAATTGATTTATACATATTTGGAAGTTTTTGACTGAGAAATTCTTTCATTATCACTTATAATCTTATCCTCTACGATTTTAGCTTTATATATGTATAGATAGATGGCTTTTAAATGTATTTTGACTTGATATTTTCTTAGTATGATTTTCTTTACAATTATGGATTTTTTTTTTCTTTCCATTTTGTATGATAGTTTTTTTGACAATTTGTTTACTATCTCTTTATTTTTCTTGGGTATTTTGTTGATAATTATTTGTAACCTTTAATAAATAGAATTTGATACAATATTATAGTTAGCATCACCATGCAAATCTAAGCATATAATTTTGCTATAATGAATCATTAATTCATAAATTTTCCTACTCTATAATTAAGCTACCAAAATCTTTTTCAAATAATTTCATCATATGCAATAAATATATTTTAAATTTAAAAAAAAAATAGTGGGTGTAATAATGTAACTCCGAATATTTTATAACATATTATTAGTCGATGCAAATAAATACAATAATTTTTTGAATCTTATTATTAAAAAAGAAAATCCACGGCCCCTGCTAACCAGTATATCTCTATATCTATATCTATATATATACATACACACACACACACATATATATATATATATATATAATTGTATCAGCTGCTCCACAGCATATAAAGACTCCATCTTTCGAAGAAAAAACGGAAGCCCAGAAAATATTTTTGAGTTTCTTGAAATCATTTGCTGCGAAAAGTTTGGGAGGAGATGGAATGGCTGAGTTTTGAAGGCTGGGTTTTGATGGTGATTTCGGTGTGCGCTGTGTGTGCGTGTAAAGCGCTGATGGTGAAGAGAGAGGAGAAGGGTGTAGAGAGAGAAGGAGAGGGTTTTGTCATTCCAAGAGGGAGTTGGGGGTGGCCATTGATAGGAGAAACGCTCGAGTTTATAGCTTCTGGTTACACCTCCAGGCCTGTCAGCTTCATGGAGAAACGCAAATCTCTGTGAGAACAATTCCTCTCTCTCTCTCTCTCTCTCTCTCTCAGAACTTGTCTTTGCCTTAAAAGAATTTTGCTGTAGAGAGACATGTGTGCGTGTGTGTGTGTGTGTGTCTGTATGGATATACCCTCATGTGTGCGTGTTTTCATGGTGATGGATGAAAACAGACACACACAGACACACAGTGGAGGACTGTGTGTGTGTGTGTTTTTGGATTTCTTTTGTTTGTGGAAAGTTGCAATGATGGGAAAGTTCCACCATTTTCTTTCTTGTGGGGCGAGCTAGATATATCAATATCTATGATTATGAATAATGATAGAATGATTTAAGAGTTTTGAAAAAAAAATTAATATACATTTTCTTCAATTTGGTTTACTTGATTTAATCCGAAGAACTCCTTTAATTTTTATTATTTTGCTTTTTTGATTTGGTCTAGCAAGCCGACATTTTGTGATGGATCATAATAATCTATTGAAGATCAAAAAAGAAAAAAAAACACATCCCTTTTTGGGAAAAAAGAAAGAAAAATACGATTAAGAAGGATAATTCAATTTTGAGATGGGATAACCTGCAAAAGATTATTTTGCGTTGTTATCCATATTGAATTGGTTTCTAAAGATAGAAAAATAGATAAATTTTATCAATAATGTTGTGGAGAAGGAACAAAATGTCATTTTCTTCTGTTCATTCTTAGTTTTGTTTGATTAATTTGTATGAATTGACTCTCCTCCGACCCCCCACCCCACCACCACCACCACCACCACCACCGCTACCTTCCTCAACGTTTTTTATCTGCCAAATCAGTTTTTATTTGATACATTGTCGGCCGGAGTAAAAATTTGATCATGTGATAGTTTAACAGTATGTGTTGCTTCTGATTCAAATTTGTAATTTTTTTAGAGATAAATGGGATGATTGATATGCTATTGATTCGTGTTGAGATGTTGAAACGTGTAACTGTTAACTGCCTGTCAATGTATTTATCTTTGATTCTATTGTTTATGTATAGCTAGTGTAGTTTGATTTGGAGTCAGTTCAGTACTCGGAGCTGATTAATGTCGATAGAGGGTGATTCTTGAAAGTTCGATTTTGATGTGAAATTCATGTAGTGGATCATACTGAAATGTGTAGACACCAACGATTCAAATACGTATTCACAGTAACTAGTTCTTCGTAGTGAGAAATCGTGTTGAGCTTGTATCAGAGTGCTGATGACTTCATGATTTATAATGTGAACTAAGATGTAGAGACAAACTAGAATCTGACTTTCGTTGTATGGCATAGTATCTTATGTCTCAATGCTTTCGTGTTATAATCTTTTTTTTTATGAGGCCAGAAAAAAAGGCCAATT
The DNA here is from genome assembly GCA_026008535.1 of Perilla frutescens. Classification (NCBI taxonomy): domain Eukaryota; kingdom Viridiplantae; phylum Streptophyta; class Magnoliopsida; order Lamiales; family Lamiaceae; genus Perilla; species Perilla frutescens. Next base: position 77,030,404 of record BRKX01000002.1, on the reverse strand, counting down.
CTACTACATATGATCTAGTGCATTGCCATTATTTATCTCTAGGCTTGTTGATGTATGATGTCAGGTACGGAGATGTTTTTAGAACGAACATTCTGGGGAAGGCCATCGTCGTGTCAACTGATCCTGATGTGAGCAAAATGATCTTGCTAAACCATGGGAATGATGCCTTTATACCTTGTTATCCAAAGTCTATTACTGAACTTCTAGGAAAATCGTCTATACTGCAAATGAATGGTCCTTTGCACAAGAGGGTGCATGCCCTGATCGGAGTTTTCCTGAAATCATCCTCACTCAAGGCCAGAATCACCAGAGATATCGAGAAAGTTATTCGCCTCTCTCTATCTTCTTGGATGGACAAAAGCTACCATGTTCATCTCCAAGATGAAACGAAAAAGGTCTGCCTTTTTATCGTCCTTGTTTTATTATTATATCCGAAAACAGAATGACTAAAACAAAGCCATCTTTAAATCGATTGGCAGATCACATTTGAGATTCTTGTCAGAGTGCTAATGAGCATTGGTCCAGGTGAGGAGATGGAGTGTCTAAAGAGAGAATTTGAAGAGTTTATCAAAGGCCTTATTTGCTTACCCGTTAATCTGCCCGGGACGAGACTCTATAAGTCTTTGAAGGTATAATCGTCTTTTTACTTTACATGTGCATACGATCAGCATAAAGCATGATCATTTTGTTTATGGTCGAAAATTTAAAGTGACTAAAAATTTCCAATGTTCCAAATGCTGTTCTTTTCCAACAGGCCAAGGAGAGATTGTTGAAAATCGTTGGCAAAATTGTCACGGAGAGAAAGATGGCTACGGAGAAAAATGAAGAAAAAGGGATGCCGAATGATGCAATTGATGTGCTACTACGCGACAGTGGGGAGTCAGACGGGATGCAGGAACACCGGCTCCCACTTGATTTTATTAGTGGGAATATTATAGAAATGATGATTCCGGGAGAAGAGACGATGCCAACAGCCATGACGCTTGCAGTTAAATTTCTCACTGACAACCCTGTCGCCTTAGCACGTTTGGTGGTACGTCCATTCTTATTCGATCTCAAAGATTTGACAGCAATATAAAACTGTATGCTTTTACATGCTTGTAGATATCATCAGCAGATAAGTTTAAGAACATCTAGAGAAGGAGTAATTATTTTTCCCATTTTACTTCTATGTTGAGATTTCGTATACGAAAATAACAGTCATAAAATTGCATATTCCTAAATACTGTTTTGTCAACATACTGCTATGAGATTTCTTCAAATGTGCATATGGTGTTCGTATAGGAAATGGCTATCTTTATCCTTTCGTTTAACTTTACTTTCGTGCTATTTAGTTCGATTATTCAACCAATGCTGTCAAATATCTATTCAGCCTCGTTCGTTTTGGCAAGTTCTACTAAGAAAAACTTCATATTTCTAGGCATGATTGTGATCGTAGCATTGTAAGGTTTAATCTGTCAGGCAATAATTTTTAGCTATAATTAGCATTTGGAATATGATCTTACACACATGCATTATTTGCTTAGGTATGGCATTTAGCGATGGATACATCTTAATTTACATACACTACAATTTTATTCATGACGTGTGACGTCTTTGTGCAAAGCAAACTGTTGGGATCCCTTACGCGAAGTGGGTCAACAAGGTCAACCCGCGTCTATGATTGTGAAACTCATGGCTTTTCAATACATTATTTATTGGTGAACGTATGGCGTTCACGTGGGCGATAGCAATGTGTGTTGCCCACATGTTTCATGAATGATGAAAATACTGCAATTTGATGAATATTCTGAACTATGAAAAGCTTCAGCAAGAAAAAAAAAATGAGAAATTAAGCTCGAGAACGGGTTTTATGGTTCTCATGTTACCTAAAGAATTCGTTATCATAGAGCTCTAACTGGACATTAGGACATTTGTGAACGTTGATTATTGCAACGTGCACGTACACTTGTTTTATGATCTGTTTTACGTATATGAACAGCGTATTATCTATTGTCTGGACTTATATTTCGTGATAAATCGTGGTTCTAATACGGTCTCGACTCTCACTCTTGACGTGATAATGCCAGGAGGAAAACATGGAACTTAGGAAGAGAAAAGTTCAGTCAAGTGAAGAGTATTCTTGGCATGATTATATGTCATTGCCATTCACTCAAAATGTAAGTTTGGAATCGTGATTTTTCTCAACTACGGTTTGCAGAAATGCCGTCTGAAGTAGTAGATTCTCGTTTATTGTCTTGCTAGGTTATCAACGAAACGTTGAGACTGGCGAATATAATCAACGCGGTGTGGAGAAAAGCTCTCAAGGATGTCAAAATAAAAGGTGAACTACTTTCAACGAAAACTTAGTGTTCGTGTTAAGCTCCGAAACTCTTTTTCTCATCGGGTTCTTTTCAGGTTACCTAATACCGAAAGGATGGTGCGTTATGACATCCTTCAGCTCTGTTCACATGGATGAAACGAACTACGAGAACCCTAACGAATTTGATCCGTGGAGATGGAAGGTGAGACGGCTCATGATCATCATCTTCGTCGTTCAAAAGCTCAATATCCCTCCAATAAATATCCATTGTTGCTATCTGAGTTCTGACACTTCTTTTCTACAGGAAATCGGAGCTGCTGCAAATAGCAACATCTTTACACCATTCGGTGGAGGGCAGAGGCTATGCCCCGGTCTGGAGCTTTCACGGCTTCAAATCTCGATTTTCCTCCATCATCTCGTCACAATGTATAGGTAAATAAGTACACATTTCATGAAGAATGTCAAAATCCCTTTTTAACTGCATCATTTATTCTGAGCTTTTGCTATCACAACATCTCGGTAAATAAGTTACATCATTTCAAGAAGAATGTCAAAATCTCATGATAGCTGCTTCATTCATTCGAGCTTTTGCTATCGCGACATAAACAACGGTAGGTAAAACGAGCTTTTCCCCCTCTGTCCTTCCGCAGATTGTCTGCTCAGAAGGATGAAATAATCTACTTCCCGACCGTGAGAATGAAGAGGAAGCTTCCCATCACCGTCACGCCCCTCGAGCAATGAATTCCCGCCGGCAAAAGTCGGCCCGTGCTACCTCATTTTCTCCCCGGACAGCCTTAATCACGTTTAGGTAAGAGTCGACAAACATGTACATGTATTTTTACATACTTACGATATAGATCTTGATAACTACATGAAAAATGGGGCACACTACACACTACATTATAGAGTTTGTCACGCGTAGGGCTAGCAATTCGGGCCGCCCGGCCCGGGCCGTGGAAAAATTCGGGCCGCCCCGAAATCAATTCGGATCTATATTTTAGAGGCCCGGTCCATCCCTATTCGGGCCGCTCTTGGACTTTAGTGTAAAATTTCAGATTTTAGGCTAGACGGCCCGCAGCCCATTCGGGCTTTTTTATTTTTCATGCCCGGTCGGGGTGGCCCAAAATATTTTCGGGCTTATATTTTCCTGGCCCAGCTCAGCTAGAACTCGGGTTAGCCAGGTAGGTCGGGCCTAAATTGCCAGCTCTTCTCACACTGTCGATGTCTCGAGCGTCGGAGACGGGTCGTCGGGCCCGATGAAATCTTCTCCATGGTTGTTCTTCCCCTCTAACCCAAAAAGCTATATTTGCAGGAAAATGTTGAATTGGATAAGAGCATTTGCAATTGATTGCTAACCACAACAAGAGAGGTTTTAGGTGGTGGTCCAGCCCCATGCTGTACGTTTTTATCGTTACTCCAACAATAATGTCTACAATTTTTTATTTTTTTTTATTTTTTGTTGAATTGGACAGGCCATCTATAATTTGATTTTTTTTGTTTGTTTTTGCATAGTTTGGTAATCCCTTTTGTTTAATGATGATTGATTATCATCATTTGTATTTTTATCGGTTGATGAGTATGTATATACCAAAATTGTTTCTATAGACATGCTTCTTGGATCCATTTTCGGGTCGTTACGGCAAATTACTATTTCATTTCATCAGTGCATGTTACATGAAGCATCTCGTCGTTTACATATGATGGGTCGTTTTGCAATTATCCACATCAAGGGGCATGAACCAATCATGAAATTCTTTATTTTTAAATTCTTGTGTTTATTTCAATTTTATTGGATTTCAAAGAGTAATTAGAAAATTTTTGAAAATTGAAAATTTTGGATTTTTATTTTATTTTTTATGGATTATTATTAATTTTTTATTAATGGTTTTAACCCAAAAATTATGAAAAAAAAGTCATTTGTTGTAATTGAGATTCAAACTAAAATTCAATTATTCTAACAATTATTTTTGGCAATTGTGGTAGCTAGGGGAATGATGGTCTCGCAATTCGTTTGTAGAATCGATAATAAATTTTTTATTAATCTAAAATAACAAAATAATCATCCCTGTTATTTATCATTTTGCTACTTATGTAATTTATTTTGATTAAAATTAAAATAATATGATGTCTTTGAATTATAACAATCAAAGAAATATACACAATATAATTATTTTTGCAAATTAATGCAATTTTTATGTTGTAATCAATAATTTGCGTTAATGTTATTGTTTGTATTGATATATTTTTATTTTTATATCTTCTTAATTAATAATTTATCTAAATAAATATAAATTAAGTTTGTAAAATTATGAACTATATTGTCCATAATTTAAAATTTATAAAATTATGGGTAGTAAAATAATAAAAGGCAATTTGAATGAAACATAAATAAGAATCATGACAAATTCTTTATTATGTTCCAAACAATGAATAAAGAATCTGATAGTATTCGTTTTCATTAAAATCACATTTCCTAGAAATCATTTTTCTAAATAACTTTATTTTTCTTTGTTACGTTCCAAATGATGGATAAATAATCTGATAGTATTCATTTTTCTTAAAACCACATTTCCCATAAATCATTTTTCCAAATAATTTTATTTTTCGTTGTTACGTTCCAAACAATGAATAAAGAATGGTAGTATTCAATTTTAAAATTAAATTTCTAAAACTCATATTCCTAAATAATTTTACTTTCTTGTCAATCAAACGGACCTTTACGTTTTTTAACAGAATTTTCAAGATCAACCTGCTATAGAAAAATGGTTACAACTCACAACTCAGTTCGATTTTTTTGCTACATTTTGATTTTCGCTCTATCAATATATGTTACGTGTATAATCAACTACTTTTATTGAATGATTTTGATTCTATTTGCATACAAATTGCAAATGGTGGTCCTCAACATCTTCCATTCGAAAGGGAAAAACTCGATTTTTTCGAAAATATTAAACTTTGAGGGAGGCTAGAGCTTGAAGAAGCCAAACAACAGTTCAAAACAAAAAATTGATCTACCAAAAGAGAGTGTAAATGAGAAGCAGCCTATATATCTAACCTGAAATGGGGAAAAGGAAGGCAAATGTAGAGATACAGAAAGATATGAATCAACTCATAGCTGCTTTCTTCTCCTCTTCGATCCGTTTCAGCTCGACTAATCTTTCTGCCCACGCTCTCTCTCTTGCAACTGCAGCCATCTTACGCTCCACCCTTAGCGTGAGCTTCTTCCTCTTCGCCTCTTGTATCAGGACTGTGCGTTTCTTTCTTTCCGACTATTCCATAAATAAAAAAAAAACTCAGTTCTCATGCAGATGACACAAACATTCAAATGTAGAAAGAAAATGACACTACCAAAACCAAAATCAAGATAATTAGCAGCTCAAATGAGAATCTCAAATCATACAAGACCCTGCCTGCATATTCTTTAATGGGGACAAGAGTGAATTATGAGAAATAGAACTGAGGAAACCATAATTTTGGATTACAAAAAACCGTGACAAATGGCAGTCGTCAATGGAGTTCCGGGATGTTACAGGGAGTCCCTAAGAGTCTATTTCGAAGCTGAAAATACATTCGGAAGATGGGTCCTTCACGAATTCAATCACTCATGCTCCCTTTCACTAAAAGAGACTATTGTGAGAAGCAATTTGGAGTAGCTTCCGAAAGCAGAGACATAATCTAAATCCGAATTAGTCTATCTCCTACATCTACCCTCCAGACGAAGTGAGAGCTCAAAGCAGGGCAAATACAGTCAAAAGCACTTCCCTTGCTGAAAACCCTTACTCCCATATGCTTTAAGTTCATACAACACAATAAGTTCTTGATCTTAATGCAAGATTTTAAGCTTCAAAGTCAAAGCTCATCTGGCTCATTCATGATCAAGCTAAAAACTCCATGGCAATCACAGAGAGTAGAAAAAATCTAAACATACTGCAGAAAAATTACTATTAAGTTGAGGCAACTCTAATAGGGTGATGAGAGAGACCTTACAACAGCTAAACAATATACTGGGAAGAATGATATTGAGCAATCATATCAAAAATTAAAACTCCACTCAAATTTAAATTCACAGCTGAGCAAAATACACAGCTGTATCGACTCATGCAATTGTGATTTAGAACAATGTTGTATCTAACTGAATGCAACATGTCATGAATAACTTGATCATGAGCTGCCTAATCAAACTACGGTAGAATAATACAGCTTTCGACAACTTCAAGTTCATCTCAGATCACACAATGAAGCTCAAAGTGAACCAAAATCGACCGAACAAGGCAACGAAACAACTCTAAAGACAGACAGTGAACAATCAGAAACACCACCATCAAGCTCAAAACAAATCAAAATGGAAAGACAGTGAGCAATGAATCAACTCTAAAGACAGTTAACGATTAAAGATTCCACCTTTATAAATGCACGATGCTGTTTGATTCTCTTCTTCTCATTCCTTCTCTTCACGCTTCCCTCGTTGGGCTGGTTAGGCAGTATTGGTTCACCAGGCACAGATTTCACCCACGTATACGGACCTAAAAACACATTTCCCACGATGAATTTATTGAAGAAACATGAATTCCGAAATCATTCGTAAAAATGCAGTATGCCAAAACCCTAAACCCTAAATTATTCCGAACCTGGGGGTTTCAAGCTGGTTCTTTTGCGGCGAGGCTTGTCGACGGGTCTACGTTTCGGGTACCTGGTGTCCGTGAGACTGTGGAAGGCGCTGCGAGGAGGAATCCACGGAATGTCGCGGCGGAGGGGGGCGAAGATGTGGCGGAGCTGCGGCGGAGGAGTGGCGGAGAATGTTTTTGCTGCGGGAGAGAAATGGGAGGCGGGTGAAAGGATTCTGGATACGGGTCGGATTATGGATCTTAGGGCTCCGAAACCCATGGCTATGGCGGATTCGTGCAGTGATCTGTGTTTTAGAGAGAGAAAATGGCGTTTGACGGCTTTGGATTTGAGACTGTGGAGAAGAGGAGAGAGAAGAGATTGAAACGACGACGTAGAGCTAGTTTCTGGCCTTTTTTTTCCTTCCCTGACTTTTTGGGTTAATTTCATTTCGGCCCTCTGTCATTTCAGGTTTCGATTTAGGCCCACATAACTTTTAGGGTTTTTTTTTTATCTTTTTTCTCTTTTTTTAGAGTCATAATAACTTTTAGATTGGTTTAACGGATCGATGAATTAATACATGTGTAAATGAGTCGAACCAACTCGAGCTATTCAGAAGCAAATTTTAAAATACTCGAAGTCAATCAAGCTCGAGGTCAATTTACTTGAGTGATTGTTTGTTTACGTTGAGTGTATGGCCTATCAAATCATTGTGAAGTTAACATTAGCTTTTATTAAATGGCTAATTACAATTTAATTTTTAATTTTTTAAGATTTTAATAAAAATAACCTAATGTTTTAATAATTATAATTTAATTATCAAACGTTTGGATATTTAAACAGAAATAACCCGACGTTTAAATATTTTAACACAAATGACCCAACATATTCGATAAAAATATTATTTCGGTCGATTTCGGTCACATTTACTTTTAAGTGAGCTAGAGAACCTATATATCGTAACTTTCAATAGAATCGAGCTTCGGATAAAATCGAAACTAAAAAAAATGGATATCTTGAATATCACCTTTCATAATCTCACATGAATTAATTATATGGGGTTGATTCAATTGATAGTCTAGACGCTCTAATGGAAGTTCATCCCAAATCAACCATCAAAACCGAAGTGATTTGAGCCCTCTCTCTCTCTCTCTAGATTCTCTCTCTTTCTGCTGAACTAGCTGGTGCTATAGCAACGATCTAATGGAAGTTCATCCACAATCAACAACCAAAACGGAAGTGATTTAAGCTCGCTCTCTCTCTCTCTCTCTCTCTCTCTCTCTCTCTCTCTGTGCTTAACTAGCTGGTGCTATAGCAAACCATCAAAGTCTTCCTGAGCAGCACTGCACGCATCGACTGCCTTGGCTCGATCATGAAAATATACACCAGCTTCATTAAACAGAGACAGCAAATGCAGAAGATCATCGTGGTTCAGCTTCGAGGGCCTCTTGTCCACATAGCCACCGGTTTCCAAAATGCTCGCGATTTTCCCCTTGAACGAGCTGATCCCGGTTCCTAAGCTCAGGCTCGACTGAGGGCTTCCCTCGTCATTGCCACACTCATCATCATCATCTCCAGCTCCATCATGTTCATGACAACTTTCTTGACAAAACCCTTCAACTCCATCACACAGTTTCATCAGCTCCATCAATTTCCTCTTCTGCTTGAAGGTTGCACCTAGCGTCTTGTTCTTCTTGTTGAAGCAAGTTCTTGTGAATGCCCACCACTCGTCAAGATCCACGTCCAGGATCTCAGTCTTGGGATAGATTTTCACCACGGAGGAGTCGACTCTCGGGCATGGCATGAAGTCCCTCTTGCTCACGTCCATCACAAACTCGACTTCTGCCACGAGCTTCATGTTCATGGCTAGTCTGTTGAACTCAGAGTCACCTGGCTTCGCCATTAGCCTCCGCGCAAACTCCTTCTGTAGCAACAGCGTCGCGCTTCTGAATGGATTCGTGCTCGCCCCGTAAACCAGTTTAGCCAACAGAGGTGAGGATATGCCGTAAGGAATGTTGGCCACAACAAGATTGAATGCTGGGAACTCAGCCCTCAATGCATCGCCATTGATAATCTGCAAGAAAAATCAAATCACATAAATATTTCGGATTTACAAAACCCTTAATGCCAAAACAAATTGTATTCAGTTCAATGTTCTAGCTTCTTCGAAATTTATTCCTAATAACACAATGCTCAACAACAATTCTCATTGACGCATTCCTTCAAACAGTTCAAGTGCCAAAAAAGAAAAAACCAGAAATCATAAAACATTTGCACAAACACATTAACTGCATAAAACATTTCATCAAACACATTAACTGCACAAAGCAGAAATCAATAAAACCCCACGTTCAGGCGTTCCTGCAACCCGCTGGCGGCGGCGCGTTGCCGGAGACTATCAATCATACGGGTGTCGATCTCGACGGCGACGACATTCTTGGCAGCTTCAAGCAGCTTGAGCGTGAGATTCCCGGTGCCCGGACCGATTTCCAACACGGTATCATCGGATTTTATGCCCGAAACTCGGACGATTGAGTCCAGAACTCGGGGGTTGGTGAGAAGATGCTGGCCTCTGCTCTTCAACAGCCGTATTTTCCCTTCTTCTCCGTGATTTTCCGGCTTGTTTTTCCGGCCGACATCGCCGTATCCATGGCCGGAATTCGTCCGAAAGCAGCGTTCGAGAAGATGCCGGAAAATTCTAGGATTAAGCAGATTGTCGGAGAGAGTTTCCCACCGATGATGGATCATTCAAAAGAATTTCTGCTTCCCGTGAAAAAAAAAAAATAAAAAAAAAAAATCAGATGAAAATGGAGGGAAGAATGAATTTGGATCGGTTGCTGAAAAACGAAATATTGGGCCGTATGAAAGTAGTTGGGCCTTATTGGGCTTTAGATTATTTTGATCGTGTCTCAATGGTCCTGACGTAGTGGAAAATTCTATCGTACCCTCTTCGTTGCTATCGACATACTGACGGTATAGATCAATGAAAAATTCTATCGTACTCTCTTCGTTGCTATTGACATACTGACGGTATAGATCGTGTCATATCAGTATTTTTTTTAAAATAAAATAGATGATGCTACAGAAAGAAATTACTGATGTAACATGATCATCGTGGTGTGTTGATAATAACCGTGGGAGTACAACATAATTTTCCCAACTTAACAACATTGATTTAGGAATAATTGCCAAATAAAACACGTCTTTTGATCGATTTTATAATTTCGATACGAATTTTTATAGCGTTTCAGTTTTCAATAATACTTCCACTTCATAAAATTTGTAGCAAAATTCAACACTAACATAATGCAAAACACAAACATAGATTTAACATGGTGCACTAGCAATATGCTAGTTGCGTACATGGAGCAGAAGAGATAGTATATTATTAAGTTTGAAATACAGATTATAAAGCTAGGGTTCAATTTAAATAACATTGGAACTCGAAATGGGCTGGACTTTGAAAACAAGTCTAGACATAACATAAAGGTCAGTGAGACCCCGACTAAATCAGCATCAGGGTTTTACAAACCGTCAAAGTAATTCAACTTTAATGGTCCGATATTTTCGGCCATTGTAATACTCCCTTCGTTCAATAATATAGTCCATGTTCTACTTTCACGTAGATTGAAAATATTTGTGCAAATAAGATAAAAGCTAAACTTTCAAGATCGGCCATATTTAAGATTTACAACTTTCATAACAATAAATGGTTAAGTTTTTTATTTCTAAAATATAATCAAGGTGTATTTGTGCATTACTATATCAAATAATATTAATTATAGTAATAAGACTATATAATTACCCAAAAATAGTAATAAGTACGGTGTGATTGGGACAAATGAATTATTTAATATTTTGAAGTTTATTTACTCAAAATGATGCACCCACAAATATTCCATCACATCCTGTGTCATTCCCTATGACATCTAATGTGCCAAATTTTTCATTTTTTGTTTTTTTTTTAAATTTATTATGATTTAATTTAATTAAAATATTTCATTCAGAGCCATCTTTCCCTAACTATGGTATATTATAAAAATTTTAAATATATATATATATATATATATAATTATAACATACGGAATGTAACACGGAGGATCTGATCCGATGATCTATCGCCTCGAGAGAAAAAAAATCCTATCTAAAGTATAATAAAATTACATTCTAGCCCTCGAGGGGTGGGAGTGAGAATATTAAAAGGTGAGTAGTTGAGTGAGGGGTGTTTTGGGATTATGCAGCCACCGACGCTAACGGAAGATGAGGCCGAAATTGACGGAAGAGCAACGGCTATAAATGCGAACGGTGACGGCGTTAATCATTAAACTGGGAATTTTAATTTTGTTGTCGCCACACTAATATATATACATATATATATATATATATGGCCCATTAAATTTTATATCATAATTATTAATTGTTGAACAATCACTTCATTTTTGACCCATTTTGCCAAAAAAGTTGGTCAAGCCATCTATCTTACTATTTTTTATGCTTGTCATTTTATTTGCTTTCGAATCCCTATGCCATTTATTTATTTAAAAATAGCTACTATATTACTATTACAATATTAGAAATAAATGTTATTATTTTATTCGTTCATAGTGTAAAACAGGTCAAATTTCTTGTGTTGTTGAATTTTTTTAACCAATTACCTTGTTTTTTTTTTAATTGCACTATACCCTTTATACTTTTAAAAATATGTACAATTTTTTTCTCCAAAATACTATTTTTCCGAACAATTTTTTTTAAAGTAATTTGAAGCAAAAAATTTAAGTGCTTAAAACTAAGTAAATAAAGATATTTTGGTTCAAATTTTGAAAAACAAAAGTTGGGTATACATTTTGAAAAAGTATAATGAAGTTTCGTACTATATATTTCGATAATGCAAAAGAATTTGTTGGGGTGATAATTACAAATGAGGGAAATAAAATCGAATTCTACTAACATTTTATATATTGAGATACCTATATCTACTCCTAGATAGTGGCTAAATAATAACATTTCTCATGAGTAGTGATAGTAATAGTACTACATTTTCTTATTAATTATGTCCTACTAAACCCTAAATTAGCACACAACCAAATCATTAACTAGCTTCTAGCTATATGTTTAAATGAATTTAAAATCGAGGACACCCTAATATTTTCAAACTTATTTGATTACAGATAAAATTTAGGACAAAACGATACTCTCACCGTAAAAGTATTGTCCACAAGAGAAATTGGATATCGATTTTAGTACATATTGAAACAAAATATGAATCAACCGTCACGAATCCGACAGTGAATGATATACGGCTTTCTTTTCGTTTAGGATTATTGTCTAAGACAAGATTTCATTTCACCTCATAAACCTATGACACAATCACATGGCAATTTTGTCAATTGTTAATCATTTACCAACGGATAGTTAATTATGCAAAGTGCTTTGGAAAGATTGCTTTTTTTGCTTGTCACTTTACACATCACAAAATATTACTTTTTTTTTTCCTCATTTCATTTAACCGCTTTCTTAATCGTTACAAATGCACTATTTGCTAATCATGCAATAAAAACTCAATATTTAGACTTTGAAATTAACAAATCAATTGAACTCTACAAGTTCAACCAAAAAGAAAACATTTCCAATAATTCTTTTAAAGATTTATAATATTTTGTAAATTTGATAAGAAAAATGGTTATTAAAAGTTCAAATTTTATTTACACTAAAAAGTTCCAATAAAATATGCAAAGATTTACTAACTTTGAAAGTTTTCGAATCCCACAAATACCTAAGACATACCCATAAATATTAACTAAAAATTTATTATTCTCCTAAAATGAAACAAACAACACAATTAAAAAATGACAGCTTATTGCACACATAGTTATCGTACAAATCCAGTAACTCATAAAAACTGCATAAAAATATTTATACTGAAATTCAAAGACTTCACACTAACCAACACTAAATCTCACTCATGAAAAATCTCTTAAGTAGTAATTAACAAATGTTCTAATCCAATTTTAGACTCATCCGAGCTGTCGTTTGTTTCCCTTTTTCCCGTTTGTCACTTTCTCTCACATTCCTGTCACAATTTTCTTCTTTTTACACGTTTTGATCCCACAAAGTTTAGCCTTTTTGAGTGCTTGCTCACTCACTCTCTGCTTCAAGACTCTCTGCATACAACAATTGTATGTATAAATATATATATATATATATAGAGAGAGAGAGAGAGAGAGAGGGAGGGAGGGAGAGGGAGAGGGAGAGATTCACACAATCACACACATTTGCTTTATTCTTGCCCAAAAACTGCATCTTGTCCTAATCCGAAGTGGAAAATGTCCAATTCTGTGGTGTTCTGACACTCCTACCAGCTAGCTCACCACTCCCCCATACACACACATTATTTTCCAAGATTCTTGATTTATACAGTTATACATGCAATTTACATATACATAGAGAGAGAGAGAGAAACAATTTTTTGAGGGAGAAAGTTGTTGATTAGAGGCTTAAACATGGGAATTAGTTCAGTTTCAAAGTGGGTTTTTTGGTTAAACATGGTGGTGGTGGTTCTTGGATGTGGGCTGGTGGAATGCAGTGTTAGTTATGATAGAAAGGCCCTAATCATCAATGGGCAGAGAAGAATTCTCTTTTCTGGTTCCATACATTATCCCAGAAGCACTCCTGAGGTACTTAACTACTGCAAGTCTTGAATTCTTGAACTCTTGTCTGAAAATGTGAGATCTTGGTGCATGATTTTTAGGGGAAGAGTTGATTTTTTTTAGTGAAATGTTTTGTTGTTTGTGTGTTTTAGATGTGGGAGGATCTGATAAGCAAGGCTAAAGATGGAGGTCTTGATGTGATTGAGACTTATGTGTTTTGGAATGTTCATGAGCCTAGTCCTGGCAATGTACCTCTCTCTCTCTCTCTCTAGATTTTTGGTGAAGTTTTGAATCTTGGTGAATGTTTATTTGTGTGTTACAGTATGATTTTGAAGGGAGATATGATCTGGTGAGGTTTGTGAAAACAATTCAGAAAGCAGGGTTGTATGCTCATCTTCGCATTGGGCCTTATGTTTGTGCAGAGTGGAATTTTGGGTAATAATTTAAGTGTTTTTCTTGCTTAGATCTACACAGTTAAAATCAAACCAATATCTTTAATCACACACACACACACACAGAGTTTCAGAGTTCAACATTATATTATTTCAGCAGTTCTTACTTGCTGAGGTGTTGATCTTTCACTGACGATGTTATTCTCAATTTTTCGCTGCGCAGCGGATTTCCCGTTTGGCTGAAATATGTACCGGAGATTAGCTTCAGGACAGACAATGAGCCATTCAAGGTTTTTTTGCTTCTAACATGACTCTGTGGGGGTGTTTTTGGTTTTTCACACGCAGTTTTAATAACATGAATTTAGCACTTATTTAGTTTTTCTCATGATTTTTTAATTCCGGCACTCTAATTTGACCAGAATCGATCAAAAGTTCGATTTTAAGATAATTTGGTGTCCACGTGGAAATCTCCGGCAATCATATCAGCTTTAGTTGGACCGGAATTTGAAAATATGTGAAAATCCAAACAAGTGTTCGGTTCATGTTATTAAAACTGCATTTTTTAAAACGCGTGAAATACCAAAAACGCCCAGAAATTTATGTATTTTAAGGCAATTAACCCGACTATATGTTGGGATCTTTCGAAATCTTGATGATTTCATGTTGTGGTTGTGGCAGATGGCAATGAAAGGCTTCACTAAGAAAATAGTCGACATGATGAAGAGCGAAAACCTGTACGAATCGCAGGGTGGCCCGATTATACTCTCCCAGGTTCGGTTTTCAGCTCTACATTGCATCTGTTTTCTTTCTCATTCATTCATTCATCAATCTGCACACTCTGTAGTGAGTCTGAGTGGTGTGTTTCCGAGTTCTAACTAGACTGTTGGAACAGATTGAGAATGAGTACGGGGCTCAGGCGAAGCTATTTGGCGAACCTGGTCACCAATACGCGACTTGGGCTGCAAACATGGCTGTTGGACTGGACACAGGCGTTCCTTGGGTGATGTGCAAGGAAGACGATGCACCAGATCCCGTGGTAAGAATTCAAAGACGAAGATTAGCTTTTCGTTCAGTCGTTTATCTGTCTGCAAGACTTAGGAATGAAGTACAGATGATCTCATGTATTGAAGCTGTGTCCATTGATCATAACTTTTGCTTCGTGTTGCTCGTAGATTAATACGTGCAACGGGTTCTATTGTGATGCTTTCTCCCCGAACAAGCCGTATAAACCGGCTATCTGGACCGAGGCTTGGAGTGGCTGGTGGGTAGTTCTTTCCTGTTTCTTCATCTTGTTCAATTGCTGGAGTAACTTTGTTAATCTCTGTCTTGAATCAACAATTAGGTTTACAGAATTTGGTGGTCCAATTTACCAGAGGCCAGTTGAAGATCTGGCATTCTCTGTAGCTAAATTCATCCAAAATGGAGGCTCATTTGTTAACTACTACATGGTACGTTTCGATGGCTCTCGTCTCTCGAAAATTACCATACTATGCGAACCTGAGTCCGAGTGCTATTCGAACAGTATCATGGTGGCACGAATTTTGGCCGATCTGCTGGAGGCCCGTTTATCACTACTAGCTACGACTATGATGCTCCACTCGACGAATATGGTAACTTCTAAGCCATGCTTACTTCTGCGAATGCTCAGTTGTGTTTGAACTAAAACGGGAGCTCGATCCGAGCTCTCTCTTTCGAATCATAGGTTTGATCAGGCAACCTAAATATGGACATCTTAAAGAGCTACATAAAGCTGTCAAACTATGTGAGAAAGCTATGGTTTCAGCAGATCCCACTGTGACTTCACTAGGAAATCTTCAGCAGGTCTTTACCTCTATTCTACGGGTGCAGCTCATTCGTGTGTCCCGATATTTTAGAATTTTGCCCCTGAAAGCGTACGTTTGTTTCAGGCTCGTGTATACTCTTCAGAATCGGGAGATTGTGCCGCATTCCTTGCAAACCACGATGCTAATTCTGCAGCGAAAGTGATGTTCAATAACATGCATTATAGCCTGCCTCCTTGGTCGATCAGCATCCTACCTGACTGCAAGAACGTAGTCTTTAATACAGCCAAGGTATGTGATCCTGCATATAATTTTCAGTGTCATCAAACATCATCCTTTCGATAATAATGAGATAGCTCGTCTGAAACAGGTCGGAGTCCAGACATCACGGATGGAAATGCAGGCGAGTAGCAGCAAGATATCCTCTTGGGAGACATATAACGAAGATTTATACTCTTCTGACGACGGCTCAACATTTTCCGCGGTTGGCCTCTTGGAACAAATAAACGTTACCAGAGATAACAGCGATTATCTTTGGTACACGACTAGGTGAGCCAAAATCGGGCTGATTGATCGTCTCTCACGTTTGCTGCAAGATTTACGGTTTCATGATGTTGCCCCTCTGTTTACAGCGTTGATGTTGGCTCGTCGGAGTCCTTTCTCCATGGCGGGGAGCTCCCATCTCTTATTGTTCAGTCAGCTGGTCATGCTCTGCATGTTTTCGTGAATGGGGAGCTATCTGGTAGACCGCCCATGGCAGTTTCTTCGATTCTTTGCAGATTAGAGAATGGCTCGTCGTGTTTATGCAACCGCTAACTGTGTTGTCCAGGTTCTGCTTTCGGTACGAGGGAGAAGAGGAGGTTTACGTTTCGAGGGAAAATCAACCTTCATGCTGGATCGAACAAGATCAGCCTCCTTAGCGTCGCGGTTGGCCTGCCAGTTAGTTCTATATACTCCCTTTATCACTATCTATTGCATTGTTGGTTTCTAATTCAGTTCAATCTAACATCTCTGCATCTTTTCCATTGGAGAATGTTGGAGGGCATTTCGAAACATGGAACACCGGTGTCCAGGCCCCCGTTGTACTGCACGGGCTCGACCGGGGGAAACTGGATCTCTCCTGGGCAAAATGGACATACAAGGTTCACATCTGGCTTCTAAGTTTCCTGCAAATAGTTATTTTCAGTTAGAAAAACGCACTGATGAACACCCTTTTCGAGCAGGTCGGGCTCAAGGGGGAGACGATGAATCTGATCTCTCCGAATAGCGTTTCGTCGGTTGATTGGACGAAGGGTTCACTAGTTTCACAGAAAGACCAGCCGTTAGCATGGCATAAGGTACAACCCCGAAAAGATTTCGAATATGTAGAAGCTAGGCATTATCATGATATGTAATCTCGAATATTTTGCAGGCATACTTCGATGCACCTGATGGAGACGAGCCACTCGCTTTGGACATGAGTAGCATGGGCAAAGGCCAACTGTGGGTTAACGGCCAGAGCCCCGGAAGATACTGGACAGAAAACGCGGCTGGAAATTGCAACGGCTGTAGTTACACGGGCGTTTATCGGCCTCCAAAGTGTCAACTTGGTTGTGGACAACCAACTCAGAGATGGTAAACCGAGCACATCATTTACTCAAGAATGTAAGTTTTCAGTTGCATTTTAACCAAATCAAATGATGTATTCAGGTATCATCTACCGCGGTCTTGGCTAAAACCGACACAGAATCTTCTCGTGCTTTTTGAAGAACTCGGGGGTGATCCGACAGGAATCACACTCACGAAGAGGTCTGTTACCACAGTCTGTGCAGAAATCACCGAGTATCACCCAAATAGTAAGAGATGGCAAACCGAAAGCAATGGCAAAACACAAGTGTTCCACCAACCAAAAGTTCACCTTCATTGTGGCCCTAGACAATCCATATCTTCAATCAAGTTTGCCAGCTTCGGAACTCCTTCGGGAACGTGTGGGAGCTTCCAGCAAGGAACTTGCCACGCCCCAACATCATATGCCATCTTAGAGAAGGTACACTTCCAGATTCACCTAAACATATCAAGAAAAGCTTAAAACAGAAAAAACACAAATCTTGTCACTCACATGAACAATTTCATCTCCTCCCCATCTTGCAGCAATGCATCGGGCAGCAAAGATGCTCGGTGACAATATCAAACAGTAACTTCGGAACAGATCCATGCCCCAACGTGTTCAAGCGTTTGTCAGTTGAAGCAATATGTGCTCCTCAGAAATAACATCCATCGCGCAAGCAAAGGAAAAAGACGACGAGAATAAAAAGGAACGGCTTCTACTGCACTAGGTAGGTTTTCTCATACTCCTAGGTTAGTTAGTTATGTTAATCATCTCAAATCCTGGTAAATGTGAACCAGGAATTCTGCAATTTCTGTGATCTAAGTTTCAAGAATAAAATTCTAGTTTGCCCTCAGGGGAAAATAGGAAATTTGTGAATGTAGAATAGAATAGAATGCATTTATTGAATTAAAACTCCACATTACTCTAAGTCTGCAATAGAAATAAAAGTTTCGAGTCTAACTGAGCAAAATAAGCAGAAGCATATTTCTAGGCAGTAGCTGTGTTGAGGTGCTTAGCAATAGTCTGCTGCAGCTCTTCTTTCTTTGCTCCCACAATCCTGTCCAAGATCTTCCCTTCTTTGAGAAAGATGAAGGTTGGCATCGCCTCCACTGCCCAGTCGCTAGAAACAGACTGCGAAAAATGACACCTTTTTTAAGTAAATCGATGGGTTGTGATGAGAGTTTAACAGCAATGGAAGAAGTGTTTACTCCTAATTTACCTTCAACTCATCGACATCCACCTTGAGGAACGTCACATTAGGGAATTTCTTGGCCAACTCTGCGAAAAACGGGGCGATGAACCGGCAGGGTCCGCACCATGAAGCAGTGAAATCCACAACTACCTGCATTGAGTGAAAGCAAAAGAGTGAATACTAGCTACAAATCTGCAAGTTTTTCATTACATTTCACCATAGATGCCTCCAATTTTTCACAACGGCAAATGGAAATATGAGATAAACTTGACTAAATTCCCATTCTTCATCATCAATCAAAGAATTTGAAGCAGAATTTAAGGCCAGTTTGCGACCATCTTCACTAAATTTCAACTTGAAGCATTTGAAGAACACGTTCATGCAAAGAAATAGAAATGTGTATCTAATTAATCGATATCAAACAACATAAACAAAATCCATGCATTTTAAAAGACTTAAAAAAAAAGATCGATAATATTGTTGATTACATCTCAATTAAAAGAGAAACAAATTAAATAAGAATGTTACGATTGAAAAGAATTAAGAATGACTAAAAGCTACAAAAATTTGAGAAAAAGTCAAGCTGACAGTTACATGTAAACAATTAAATGTTGGGTATTTCTATTTGCACTAGGAAATTTGCACTTTGCACTGTAAATTAAAAAAAAATGAAATAATTTTATGAATTTACTTAAATACCCTTTAAGTTTTCGAAATCTAACACTAGTTCAGAAACTAATTTCCAATCATGTTGAATGTAGTTCGAAAACTAATTTTTGAACAAGTATTCAGTTGTGTTCGAAAACTCAACACGAGTACGAACCACCTTCAACGAGTTCAGAAACTAATTTTCAATCATGTTGATTGTGGTTCGAAAACTAATTTTGTGTTCGAAAACTCAACACTAGTACGAACCACCTTCAACAAGTTTTGTTAGGTTTTTTTACACAACTGATTTTATTAGTATTATATTTTTTTAGTATGAAGGGTAAATAAATCATATTATTTTTTTATGAAAAGTAAAATATGGAATGTGAAAAAAGAGTGAAATGCAAAGGGCAAAATTTATTATGCAAATAGCACCGCACTTAAATGTTATGTTTCATTCCTCATGACAGCTCAAATGATTCCAAATAGACAATTATTGTTCAGAGTCAGAATCCCCATGACTGAGTTATTGAATATATTTCACTTAATTCCAAAAACGTACGTGCAGAAATTATGAATCAAAAAAATAAAAGTCTCAGAAACGAATATTTTTTTTCCTTCTCAGTCATACAGTCACCAGCAAAATCACAACTAATTGACAGAGATATATATATATATATATATATATAGAGAGAGAGAGAGAGAGAGAGAGAGAGAGAGAGAGAGAGAGAATTATTTGCGAGGTTTAGTGGCATCGATAAATTCCATGGAAACAGGAAAAGAGCTCAAACTGAAACCAGATCTCAAAAATTGAAAAACATAACAAACAAATCAACAGATCTTCCATCAAAAACAACGAAAATCAACAAAAACAAAATAAAAGAAAATTTCAAAAATTGAAACAAAATAAAATTACATCGAAATGACAAAAATATATAGAAGCAAGTATACCAGCTTCTTGTCATCGTTTGCCTTCTCAAGCTGCTCGTTCCACGTCTCAACAGCGTGGCATCCGATCACCTGTCCTTCAGATTCCGACGTCGCCATTTCTCTCTCTCTCTCTCTCCTCTCTCTCTCTGTGAAAACTTATCGCACAAGAAAACACTCCTTTGCTTTAATGCATTGGTTTAGTGTGTGTGTGTGCGGCGCCTTTATATATATACGCGAATATACGCATGTTTGCCAGCTGGACATCTCTTGTTTTATGTTGATTTTATTTTATATTAAAAAATTCGAATCGAAGCCCAACAAGAAGTCACATTTATCGTAACAATACTACTCGCCTCGTCCCATTTTAATAGATTGATTGAAATTTTTCACAAAAATTTAAAAAAAAATTGTAAAAAATAATTAATCAAGAAATTTTCTAACATGTACTTATTTATTTATTTAACATTGAATTAATATTTAATGTAAACGTATATTAAAAAGAAAAATAAATTTATTAAAGTGAAAGGGAGGGAGTAATAATTATTTATATGCGTCTGAAATGAAACGTGATTATTTAGAAAAAAAACATAAAATATGAAATACAAAAATTGATTTGTATGAGATTTTTGATCCGTTAAAATTAATAACAAAATTCATGTTCTTAGCATTTAATTGTATTTGAATTCAAATTTTGACGGTAAGATTAACACAATGTAGGGTTGTAAATAAGTCGGATCTAGTCCGAACATACATATGTTCAAACTTGTTTAAAATGACACAGTAGCTTTAAAATTTATGTTTGAGCTTGTTAGATTATCTATCAAGTCGAGCTCAAACAAGCCGAATACGAGTCAGGCTCGAGTAGTTTGATATTTTTACACATGTTTGCTCTATTTTTATTTGTCAAGATTGAGTTCGAGCGGAGCTTTAAATCTTATCGAACACAAAATTGCGTTCAAGTTTGTTTGATATAATTATCGAATCGAACTCAAACGAATTTTTAACGAACGAACACAGATTGAGTATCGAGTTATATGATTTGACTTTCAGACCTACCACAATGTTAAAAAAAATAGTACATAGATAGGAAAAAGATTTGTTTGAAATATTATTAAGAAAGAAGGATTATCAATTTAGGACCTGAAAAATGGATAATTTTTCGATTCAGAACCTAAAAGATGGAAACTCTTAATTCAGGATCAAAAAAATTAAAAATCTAAATTTAGGACCTCGAAAATCACAAATTTTGATTTATATTGATTTTTTAATTAATTTAAATAATTTATTTATTAGAGTTAATAGATAATTGATGAAGGAAGTTTCATTAAAAATTAATTAAAAAATCAATAGAAATCAAACTTCATAATTTTGAAATGCTGAATTGAGAATTTCCACCTTTCGGTCTTGAATTGAGAGTTTTCATCTTTTAAATTCAGAATAAATAAATTACCCATCTTTCAGGTCCCGAATCGACAATTCTCCTATTAAAATATATCATATTGGATTATTACAATTGGTTAAAAATGGCCACTTTTTATAAGGGATAATTAATTGGATTTTGATAATTGCTTTCCAAAAAAACTCGAGGTGGGTGTAGTCGAGATTTTCTCAATATTTCATCAAATCGTATTAATCTCACTATTTTTTATTCCATTTACAAAACGATGATAAATTAAAGATGTGACAAGATTTACGAAATCTTCTCAAAAAAGAAAAACAAAAGGTAAGATTTAGGAAATAATAGATTAAAATAAATTTAGGAGACCACTAGATATTTTTACAACCAATCAATTCTATCCCTCAATTAATTAAAGACAAATTTAATCAATTAATTTCTTATCAAATTTTAAACATAATGTCTGCAGACTACATTGATTGATTATTCAATAAAAAAATACAAAATTTTACCTCATTTTTCAGATAGTCATTATTTCCCCTCTCTACTCACCAAACAACATAAAAATATGCCAAACTAGTTAAAAAAAATAACAACACAAGCTAATTTCTTCAACAGCAGAGGTTTCCTATTCATGGTTGTAAGTAAACATCATAGAGCAGAGAGGTGGTCGTAAACGAGCAGCTACGAACGGTAAAGAGTGGCGGGAAAATTCTTCAATATAGACGGTAAATTTGACTAACCAATGGATCAATCAAGGAGATGAGAACCGGTTAAGCGAGCATCTCGTAAGTCCAGTTCAAATGTGTGGATTTTGATCGAATGACAGACAGCCTTCAATTTGAAGATTGAGGATCAGGATGTAGACTTTACTCAATCAATAGCAAGATCCTGCAAAACAAGTCAAAAAAGTTAGTTGTAAGTTGCAAAATTCATTGCTCGTGAGAGGATAATCACCCATCATTTTGTTTTTTCCAATTTTATTCAAAAACAAAAGAGAGTAACGTCATGTCATTGAATCGAATGCAAGACCCTCTCTCTTTCAGCATTTTTGTTGACGTTTTATGATCCGTCTACCTTCTTGAAAAAGTTTAATTCTCTGCATGTAGAGTGATGATCCCATTCCACCATAAGGGTGGTGGGTTTATTAGATAAACTTAAATCCAGATTTCAGATGACATGAAAATAACAAGAATTTGAAAACGAAAGCCCCCCAAACGTCTATATAAGTATTTATGCTGCTACGAGATAAAAGTACTCAGAAGACTAAATTAGAGGGAGTTCTATTAATTAACTGGATTATAAGCACATACAAAAAGATTTTCTCACCATCAGAAAGTCTTCACGCAACATTGAAGAGCCTGCATCTCGATTCAAGCATTGTGATCCAAGCTCTTCACATGAAGTACCAGAAAGGCTAGACTGTCATCATGTTGATAAGTTCAATCTTCTCGATGAGTTCAAGGAAATAGGTAAGGATCAAGTTAGTGAAGACGGAAAAATACCTCCAGACCAGAAAAGATTCTATTGTAACTGCTTGCATCATCAAGTGTCACAATCTAAAGGCTCAGCCCATTCTTTGTTGTCAATGGCGGCACACAGAGCCTTCCAAATGGGTATTAACATTGTGACAGGGGGATATAATCCCTAGAATATAAATCAAATGAAGATTACAAGGTTAGAAGTAAAATTACTTATCTTATGCATAAGTAGCATAAGACTACTTGATTCTTGAGTTCAGAGGTTAAACAGTCAAGGAAATAAAAGACCATCTACCTTGAATACTAGCAACAGTTCATCCTCTCCACGTAGAATCAGAGAAAGACTCCAGTAGCAGGTCACTGGGGTCACACATTCATACAAGACAGGTTTCAAGATCTTGTCAATCGGAACAAACTGGTGAACTGTTTTCCCACTGGTTTGGACAAAGTAACTAATCAACCTCACAGAGGAAACACGAACCGAACTACTTCATAATGTTTAGCACGTTCTTCAAAGGGACGAGGGGGATATGATATTGAAAATTAACACATTCTTCAAATGAATACCTTCTGTAAACTGTTTCGAGCTGAACTCCAAAAGCTGGAAAAATGATAACAGATTCTGTTACACGAAAACAACCACATTAACTCTTTCTGTTAAAACATACTTCTTACATTACACATTACTGGACAAACTGATTAAACTTCTAGAATTTAGGTTCTAAGTTACGAGGCCAAGAAAGCGCCAAATAACAAACCTCTCAAGGAAAAAAGGGGGAACAAATTTACATAATTGTGGGACACAAAGGTCCCCTGATTCCGAGCTCCTCACCTTTCTCAACTTGCTTTCTAAGAAGTTGCCTCACGATGAAACCAGCCAAGACAAAGCTCCAAAGAACAATAGCAGCTGGCTTGTCCAGCATCAATAGATCATAGACACTCGTCGTTTTCTACATATCATATAGAACACATAAAATTTCTATATAAAAATCAGTATCATTCACTGCGAAAAATACGAAGTCAAGTGATTCATATATGTGAATCTCAAAACTTTAGTATATACTCATAATACTAACCCCTCTCTTTCCCTATTTACTATTTTGCAGGACTTCCAAAATTATTGAAAGCAATCAAACCTCTGGGAAAAAAAACAGCAGGTTTACACTTCAGGTTGCTTACATTTGCATAAAATCTGAAAATCGGCACATTATAAACTCACAATAAGCTCAAATCTTATCTTATCAAAATTACAGAAAAATCGAGAATCTCATCATCCATGAATAAACTTGTCTACTACTACAATTACACTTCAGGTTGCTTACATTTGCAGAAAATTTGAAGATCAGCGCATTATAAACTCACAATAAGCTCAAATCATAGCTTATCAAAATCACAGAAAAATCGAGAATCTCATCATCCATGAACAAACTATTCCTACCACTACAATTTGCAAATTGCCGCATAAAATAAAATACCTGCAACAACAGGAACATTAGAAAGAAGGCGGCGGCAAAACGGAGAGCGTATGAGCAGAGCGAGAGACAATCCGCGCCTCTTTTCGCGATGAAGAGGTGGTGAACGTCGATTGCTTCGGGCGGGCCAATCTTCACATCGCGCACGTATTTGTATCGACCTTTCGTAATAATTGATGCCTCCATCTCAAATTCAGCTCTCTGCAAACCGAAATGAAATTGGGGAATCAATTTAGGGCAAAATTGGGGGAGATTGAACGCCTTCCAAATGAACTTTTTTTTAAATAAATAAATATGTGTAAATACAATATTATATAAATTTTGTTTAGGTTAATACAATATTATATTTTAAACTATTCACATTTACTTAATTCTATCACAACCTTCCATAAAATTATGATTTGATATCTAATTCTGTTCTGCGATTTAATATATGATAATTGATATGTGACGTGGATAGTCGGAAGCTTAACTGTTATTTCCGTATAGAATGAGAAAAATGCGTGGAAATGTTAATATACGAGGATTGACTATCCACGTCGTAAATATGTGAAAAAAAATTAGGTCGCGGGATAGAATCGGAAAACAAAATGAAAAGATTAGTTATTATATTAAAATTTGTGATATGATTGAAAAATAAATGTCAATAGTTTATGATATAATATGATATATTAACTAGTTGATTTATAATTATCATCGAATCTAATCAAACCACTTAAATCAAAACATTTTTTTTTGTGTACTTTTTATATATTTTTTTAAGTTGGAGCTCGAATTCCATTATCGAGACTTCTCCCTTTTACATAAGGATCTCAATTTTGGTGGGTTTACATAGAGGAAGTTACAACAACAAATTGAAAATAATGAGTGTTTGCTTGGGAAGAATAAATATATTTTTCTCTCACCTTTGAATATATATATATAGGCCATAAACACCAAGAAAACTCTCAAGAACAAACAATCTTCATAATTTACACATATTAGTGGTAAATGCAGATGTCTTCTCAAAGTTTTCTGCCAAAAAAATTCATACATAATCTTACCCTCTCATTTCTGCCAACATCTCAAAAATTCATATTCTGCAAGGCCAATCTTCTCTCCGACATCGAAAATCGATGTTTTCTGCCTCTCTTCTTCGGAGTTCTGATCTCAATAAGAATGTTATTTCTTCCTCAGATCTTTCAGAAAGGCACCAATCTTGTTCTGTAATGGTCTCCTTTGGCTACTACTGCTCGAACACACCGCTGCCCCATTATGTAAACACGACGTCGACTTGCTTGCTGCAGAAAATCTAGTTCAAAGAGCCCTTTCCCTTCTTCTGTCTAAAGGTTTCACTACTTTTTCAAGCTACTAGAGGTATTAAACCTCAAATGTATCAATCATCCAGTGAACACTTACACAGCAATTCAAGAAGCAAAAGGAACGAAACTACACGTAGATCAGCTTTCTGAAACAGTACGTACCGAGAAGAAACCACCCCAGAAGGACACAAATGAAGATGGCCAGATAAGTGAGGAAGATGTCGCCTCCAAAGATGAGCCCCAGGCCTAATACAACGACGAATGGTAAATAGGTCCGAAGAATAGCTGATGTACTAACAAACTGCCCCTTCATGAAAATTAGTATGGCCAAGTTTACCACATTCCAATTGCCAGCCTGAAATTTCAACCTGTTCAAACAGTTGGCCACAAAAGAATGGCAGTTGCAAGTCAAGATGTTGTAGGACTGGTGTTGGTACTCTAGCGTGCTCTTGCGCAAAGCGTCATCCCAGGTCGCTATTTCCCTTCCATTGCCACTTTGTAATGTCTCGCCTTCAGGGTCTTGTGCGGGGGAGTCAAGAAAAGTGCAGCACTGCAAGATAACATCAAATACCACATATAATCAGCAAAATCAATAGCACATTGCACCAACAAGCTATTTCAATTATGCTAAGTCGTAAGTGCAAAGTTTAGCACCGCAGGATATCACCAGATACCGCATAAAATCAGTAAAATCAATAGCACATTGCACCACCAAGCTATTTCACTTATGCTAAGTCGTAAATGCAAAGTGTAGCACGGCAGGATATCACCAAATACCGCATAAAATCAGCAAAATCAATAGCATATTGCACCAGCAAGCTATTTTCACTTATGCTAGTCGGAAATGCAGAGTGCAGCACTGCAGGATATCATCAAATACCACGTAAAATCAGCAAAACCAATAGCACATTGCACCAACAAGCTATTTCACTTACCCTGGTCGCGAATGCAAAGTGCAGCACTGCAGGATATCATCAAATACCATATAAAATCAGCAAAACCAATAGCGCAGTCCATCAACAAGCTATCTCACTTATCGCAGTCGTAAATACAGAGTGCAGCAAAGCATAATATCATCAAATGCCACATAAAACCAGAAAAATCAATAGCACATTGCACCAACAACCTATTTCACTAACCCTCGACGTAAATGCATTAAAAAAACTCAACAGATCAAGAAAAAACGGACGGATTCACTTAAGTAAAGGATGTGTTTATATCATCCATCACATTTCCATAATCAGCGTTATACGAATCAACTCTACCTGCTCTTTGCTTAGCTGCAGGTACCGTGTTGGTGCTCCAAACGCGAAATTATCAACACAAACGAAATTCGGCCCAGCAAAATCCAGGATGACTCCATCGTCCCTGCATATCCCAATGTGGCCGATGCAGGGGAAAAACCATGATAGCACAGGGAGCGGCGTCCACACAAGGCAGCATGGAAATCGGCTTCTAGCCGGATCAATTTGCTTCGACTCAGCCTCGTTTTCTTCAATCGTCAAACTACGTTCTTCATTTGATCCCATTGCCTATAATTACGAAACAATCATAAATTCCCAAAATCAAAAACCTAAAATCTCCTCAAAATCTCTTCAAAAATAGTACGATTACACACTGACGTTAATTCGCGTGTACTTTACGAACCAGCTGAGCAATTCATACATTTTCTAATCAATTGTTTGGGGAATTGGTAACTGGATTCTCGATTGGAGAATTTCACAACACTCGAACCCTAATTCGATTCAGATTAATAAACTGAAAAGCAAAATTGAAAAAAAAAAAAATGAATCGAGAGGAAAATGCTACCTTAGCTTGGCGTTCGATCGGCTGAAACGCTGAGTTCTATGGTTGTTTGGATCGTTCCAGTTCTTCACGAAGAAAAAATTGTGATGAAATTTCTAGTGATTGGTGGTAAATTTTGATTTTTTTATTTTTATTTTTAAAGAATGATAGTCTTTTTCATTGAGAAATTTTTTATCGTCGGGTGTGCAAAATTGAACAAAAAAAAAAGGGAATTAAATCGAGCTATTTTGTTCGATTGGTTTGGTGTTTTTTTCTTTAATTTTGCTTTGATTTTAAATATTACAATCAAAATATAGTTTGGTTCGATTTTGATCTAAGTAAAAAATATTTTGGTTAAAACTGAACCAACCAAAATATATATATATATACTATACAGTAAAGCCTCTATAAATTAATAAACTCTCTAAAATAATAAAATCTCCAGGTCCCGATGTGGGCTTTTGTAAAAAATCATCAAATTCGATAAGATAATAAGATAATAATTTTTCGGAAAATCCATTTATAAATATTAGGTCCCATTAAAAATCTAAACTAATAATTCATAAATATTACAATTATAAATATGAATTATTTTATTTCCATTTTGAAATTTATATAGTATATGTTTCATTCATCGTGCATGAATATATTTAATTGGCTATAATAGTTATTTAAGTGCAACGAATTAATGTAAACATGTATATTTAAGTAATTCCAATTAATTGATACATGCGTCCATGAATATAATAGTTAATTGTATACAATGAATTGATATTATACATGAACATATTTAATTAGTTATAAATAATTGGTTGATGCATGAATATAATCAATGAAACATATATGAATTCATTTATTTTCAATACATATGTACTAAAATATTAATTTATCGATATATTAATATCTCTCTAAATTAATACAATTTCATGATTCCGATGTTATTAATTTATAGAGATTTTACTGTATTTATAATTTATGATTTATAATTCTAATATTAATTATATCTAAATTAATAAATTTAAAAGGTATTATATATCTGAATAATATTAGTAATTCTAATATTTAGTTTCACTTTTCTAGTTTTAGAAATTTTAAAATATTTAATCATTTAATATATCGTGTGTTATCTATTGAGTGCATGCTGTTTTCTTTAGATATAATTATTTCGGAAAAACAAAAATAATAATTAAAAATTCGGTTAAACTGAAAACCAAACCAAACTAATCAAAGAATTATGATTTGGTTTGGTTTGATTTTTTTTTTTAATTATTTGGTTTTATTAGTTTGCCTCGGTTTTGCACTGAACCAACTATTTGCATACCCATATCCTAAATTTATGTGTGTGAGGGAAATATTGGATGCACATACCAATCATTTCTTAAAACAATAGGGATTTATTTAGGCTATAAATTTTACTCATAATTTTGAATCATAGTTTATATATTTGTAGGTATAATTTTTTTCCATATTCGAAAAGTAAACTTCGAATTATGAGAATAATTAATAACCTATCATATGTACTTTCATACCCACAATAAGTGTTTATAATTTACACTAACATTACTCAATATACAGAAAATGTCATCTATATAAATGTATATAATATATATCCAATGTATGAATCTAATGTTTTTACATTGAAACGTTAATGATAAATGATTCAAAAAATTAATTATCCAAGATTTAAAATGATTAATTATTAAGGCAGTTAATTCATTATTTCAAAATAAGATATAGAAATTTAAAAAGCGATATAATTATACCATAAATAATCATCTATAAATAACAAAGAATATAGAAATTACAGTATAAATAAGCATATCTACTTTTTTACAACTAAAATTACATATCTAACAAAATTGAAGAATAATGTTATTTAGTCCACAATTGGTGTCGCATAGTCACACTCAATATCTCATCTTATGTTTGAATTTTTGTATTATAATTATTTATTTTATATACAATATTTCTTTCATTCTATTACAAATTTTTTAGTCGCCCCGTCAATTTTTGTAGATATTAATATTACCAATAATGCTAGCCAGCCAGAATCTGCCTAGCCAAAATTGAATTTTTTAATAATCAATAAAACTGTATTTATTAATAAGTTAATTAGGTTAATTAGTAAATGTTATATTTTTACTATAGTGTCCTTCTCTCATCAATAATTAGTGATTGTATTAATTACCAAAATCACAACAAAAAACGGAAGAAGTAGCAATAAAAATTAGCAGTGCAACTTCATCTTTTTCTCATTTTTTCAAATTTTAATCTACTTCTTCACATTTTTCTCATTGCTATCTTAATTTTTAATTTGATTTTCGCCCCAATTAATGTTGTTGATTTTTTGGGAAATCTTTTCGCCAATTATTCATCACAAGCGGGAATTAATTAGAGAAGATTAGCCCTAATTTTTTTGGAGGGCATCAATGCAATCGGTGCTTTATTAATTAAGTTGATTAATTGTTAAAAAAAAATTCTGGATAGCCACATTCTGGCTGAAAATCACTACTCTAATATTAATATGATAAGATTATATTATCTCATAATCCTAACACCAAAATCATATCATAACCTTGCATACCATAGCCTCTACCCTTCAAATTATAATTAACCTTCAGATTATAATTAAACATCACCTTCTTAGAGTCATTATAGTTACAATCATCAACAAAGTTACAAAAAAATGGGATCTTAAAACTTCTAAAGTTCAAGTCATGGCTGATATTTGAAGTCATGGACATCAATTGGAATTTTATGATTCTTGATTGAAGAATATGGTGTTACTATGCATGAGATATTAATTTTGTGGAATGTTTGACAGTATACCAGAATTAAATTGAACTAAATTGAATTGAATTATGGTTGTGGAAGATCATATAATTATGTTTTAATATTTAATATTTAATTAATAATTAGGTAATATATATTTCATAATTAGAATTTATAACTCTTTCAATTTAGTTATGTGATAAATTCTGACTAGGTTAATTATATTATTACTAATTTTCATTTTACTAGTAATCATTATCAAATTTATAATTTAATAGTGTAAATGTGTAATGGATGATTCCCGAGAAGTAATTGTTTCATTTTATATTCTCTTAATGTTTGACTCGTTAAAGGGAAAACCTTTTCAATGTAATCCTCTATCTTCAATCCGTATCAAATTGTAATGAAATATACTATTAAGATAAAGTCTTTTTTGAGCCAAAAACCATATTTTATTTTCGTATCCTACTATGAAAATGAAAATTTGAAGTTACAATCACGCACCACATTTTATTTATTAATATACTACTTTATTCCAATAGTCTGTATCTTAAAAACCTAAAAAAGCCTCTCGATTATCAGTTATATCCGTAGCCCCCAAAGTCGTCTACAAAATTGGTGGTATGTTTATCTTCATCAATACATTATTTAGTCGAACTCAGGAAATTGTAAATGATTATTAATCCCTTCAAAAGAATGTAGATTGTTCATACAACATGACCAACTTAAACAAAATTTAACTGTTAGTCAATCTATTAGTCAGTCTCCGTATTATTCTTTACAGCCCTCATTATTTCATAAAATATAAATATTAATATAATATTACTTATTTACCCTTTAATATCCTCAATATTTAAAACTCTATCATAAGTCAAAGAAGATGTTTCATATATATGCAAAATGTATCAACCGAAATAATGTCGATTTATTATTATAACGGGTCGTACGGCCCAAATTCAATTTGGGTTAGCCGGTTTGTTCGGACTATATACATTATTTTTTTTATTAATAAATAAAAAAAGATACGTTCCGGTTTTTGTCTTTTTAATTTTACTTTGGCGAATTTTTATTTTCAGCCGCCGGAAAAATATGCCGCCGAAGCAACAGATGCAAATTCCGGCGACCGCCGAAGTGGTCGACCTCGACAGTAGCGACGAAGAAGGCGGGGGACCTCCGGCGAACACTAGACCGTCAAATAGCGAGAAATTACAAACCAACCCGCCTAGTACGAGTGCAACTCAGCTTGCCTCCGCCGCCAACACTGGTGGCGCGTCGGCGGTGAATAATCGGTCACTTGAAAATCGAAGTTTCTGGAGAGCCGGTTCTTACGAAATTGGCACCACGAAATCTACTCTTCTGATGCATGGTGCGTTTTATTTTTTGATTTGGTGTTTTTTTGTTTCTCTTTTTTAAAAAAAATTAAAGCGTTTTTGTTTTTGTTTTTGTGTGTAATGTAAATTTCAGGTGATCTGGAGCATGCACGTGTTCATCCCAAGTTTCTACACTCTAACGCTACCTCTCACAAATGGGCATTCGGAGGTAATATTATTTGGGTTTCTACTGTTATTGTTTATGGATTAGTTGATGAATTCACATAGTTACTCACAGTAACTGAATCTGTATAGGGAAAACCACTCATTGATTGCAGTATGTTCAATAGAAATGTGGTGTTAATTATGTTTGATCATTTGATGTTTGTAACTTCATGTATCGCTGCATGCATGAAGCATCAGAGGGAAGTATGAGAAAGGGAAGCATTAAAAGGAAATGAAAAGGAAGAATAGATAGATGCTGTGGGTTTAGCTGCAATTTTCTAACATGCATATCTTCATTGCAGCTATTGCTGAGCTATTGGACAATGCTGTGGATGAGGTAATCACTCTTAATGTTCTATTCAAATATCATCAATACTCTTCAATGTATAGATGAGGAGGCCTTGAGAAATCTGTTGAAGAAAATTTCCCTTTTTATTGTAATAGTTCTGTGTTATATGCTCTGTTTTTATTGTATTATCAGAATAGTCTATAGTGGTCTTGGTTTGAGATTCTGGAGCTTTGCCAAATTGAAAAATTACATACATTCATTTCATTTTTCTCAACTGCAGTACGGTTGTCAAATTTGCTGGGTCTTGAGATAAATATGCTTTAGTGACTAAGATATAGTTTTCGTTTGTGGTTAATCTTTTTGAGCAGTTGTACGAAACCTGATTGCTTTATTTTGGCGTGCAGCTTCTGACTTGCTATCATCACATGTGTTTTAAGCCAGGTAGAAAGTGGTGCAACTTTTGTGAAGGTAGACCAGATTTACAACTCAAAGGACAATTCTCCTGCCTTACAATTTCAAGGTTCAGTTAGTTTGTAATTTTATCTCCTCTTAAAGCATTACGGTCTGTTTTTCTTGATGTTGTGCATACAAACTATAGTTAATAGAACTTGTGGTAAAAACCCTCTACCTGCAGATGATGGGGGTGGAATGGATCCAGAAAGAATGCGGAAGTGCATGAGCTTGGGTTACTCATCAAAGACATCTAACACAACTATTGGGCAGTGTAAGTGACCTGTTCTGCTAATCACTGCTATCTGCCCCCCTTTTTTTCTTGTATTTCTTGGTGAACATATCTGTATCATTTGTCGTAGTGGATGATGTGTTTGTCTGATGCTTTCCTAATTATGAATGATTTTAGAGTTCTAGCTGTTTTTGTTTTGGTTAATTACCAATTTCAATTTTGTGCCAATACTTACATTTCTTGTCCTTGATACCTTTAAGAACAGTAAGGCCTTGTTTCTTTGGGGAAATTCTTTATGCTTTTGGTGCTGGTGCTGCCAATCCTCATGCTCCCCTCCCCCCCCACACACAAAAAGTAGAAAAATAAGAAAAGAAAAGGAGAACCAGCAGAATGACACATTCAGTACATCCAAGAAATCAAGAATTGCATAAATTGTTTCTGGATACCTACCTTCAAGTATAGGAGTTGTCTTCCTTGTTTCTGCCAATTATTGTGCTCCATAGAGTGAAGTATCCCGCTCGAATTATGTTAGTACCTGTTTTCTCATCTATGAGGATGAAAATGTTCTGTGCAAGTGTGCAACTGTGCAACTGTGCAAGGCTTCTCCTAGCAAATTTCACTTTGATTGCCTCACCCTGGGGATGAATATTTGCATTTTGGTTATATTTTTCCTAACTAGGCTTTGATTGGCTATTTATGACAATTAATTTTGGCGTTAGTCATGTTTTCTGAATTCTAAACCATATATTCTCTATCAGATGGCAATGGATTCAAAACAAGTACCATGCGACTAGGAGCTGATGTGATTGTTTTTAGTCGTTCAAATCGATCCGGGTATAACTTTGCTCCTTACTGACTTTGAGTGGTTTTCTTTAGCTGCTGATATGACTAGAACTGGTAGACTTGATACTTGATCATTTCTCATGCAATCTATTATGCTCTCATGCCTCTATGGAGTTTGTTCTTTTAATGTCCAAACCTGCAAAACATCTTTTTATAATGTCAATCAGGTATTGGGTTGATGGATTTGAGTATATGTATGAGTGTGACTTGTTTAGAGTAGGGAAAATAAATAATGATCAAGTTTGTCCAATTATGGAGTTAATTTTTCTTCTCCTCTCATTATCGTCTGCATGTGCTCTCATTACTCATTAGAGGGATCAACTATCAGCTAAACTCCCCCCGTGAGGCCCTTCATCCAACAGCCTATGATCTATTATGACATTGTCTTCCAACCTTTCTGTTTTAGAAATACTTCGTTTTTTACTTACTTGAACTCGCTGTTTTATCCTTCAGTCGAGCAACCCAAAGTATTGGTCTTTTATCCTATACATTTTTGCGGAGAACGGGGCAAGATGATGTGATTGTTCCAATGGTAAACTTTTGATTCACAATGCTGTTCCTTGAGCTTTGATATATACAATGTAGCACCAGGACATTAGCAATTCCCGTTTCTCTGAATAACTTACGTCATTTATGTACATTGGTTGAATTGCAGATTGACTTTGATATTTCAGACAACTGGGCTGAACCTATACTCTATGGCTCTAAGGATGATTGGTCCAGTAACTTGAAAACCATACTCGAATGGTCTCCCTTCGGTTCAGAGGATGAGCTTATGCTGCAGGTTCAATTCATGAAAAGAAACAGTTCTACTTCATGCACTTTCTGAATCTTTGGTCAGATCAAGTTATGAATTGATTGCTTACCTGAACCTAATATAATGCGACTAAAAGATTGTGGTTGATGTTTTTATTTCTATCTGCATAACATGCATCATTTCTACACATCTATTTTCAGAGTCTTAAACTAAAGAGAATTTAGAAACAATTTATTCTGATTGCTATGGTTAGAAAAGGCTTGAGGTATAGCTCTCGCTATACAATTCTCAGGATTCTCGATAATTGTACTTTCCAAGGCAGTGGGCTCGTAGTCTGTCTAGCTCCAGAGGAATTTAGAATCTCACGGGCATCATCTTGTCATCTAGTTGGTTGTTTGGGGAAGAGTCATCTGGTTCTTCTGTCTGTGACCATTGTCAGTTGGATTATCATACTGAGACCTTCTCCAGAAAGAGGGTACATGATGAAATTACCTTTTGACACTAATTATATCATGCATGTTCAACTGCCATTTAGTTACTATAACTTTCGTGATATAGTTATTACAGCTTTCTTATGCAGTTGTTCTTATTAGCTATGATTCTGAATTAAAATGGGTTTTACTTCTGATGGATGTATTCTACACATGTCTGCTATGTATAAATATCATCTACTAACCTTCTTCCTTTCTTTCATTCTTTCCAGTTTGAGAATGTAGGTTCACATGGAACAAAGATTATAATATATAACCTATGGATGAATGATGAAGGCATTTATGAATTGAGTTTTGATGATGACCACGAGGTATAGTAGTTATTATCACTTTGACTTGGACTTTCTGTTTTCAAGATTTCAATCCCTAGAACATTTTGATTAAGCAAGTCTATATCATGTTCCCAGTGAGTAACAAAAACTTGTTATGTCTGTAACGAGAATGTGTGTTATAATGTTACAATTTATATATAGAAGAGGGAAACCTATTTCTTGTATATCAATCCATTAATGAATCTAAATCACTGTGGAAGCCTACATTCATTGTCATTGATATATTATGAAAGCATTTCATTTCTCCTGTAATATTTTTTGTCTCTCACTGTTTCAGGATATAAGATTGAGGGATGAAGCTAATCTTGGAGGCAAAACCAAAACATTCAAGAGAGTTCTTGAACTTCAATCTCATTTATCATATCGCATTCGCTTCTCACTAAGGGTGGGTAGTTTACTCTTACCTTTTCTTTTCTTTCCAATTTTTGTTTTCAGAAGAACAGAAAATGACAATATGGATCTGTTCAAGAGAAATTTTTATCTGTAAAAAAAAGCCTGCCATGCCAAGGTTTTGCAACTTTTTTTTTTAATTTATTTTTCTAGATTTATTTTTAATGGCAATATAACTGCAATTAGAGGAGGCTTAACGATAATTTTTTATTATACTTTTATTTTTCTAGGATGATTTTGTTCCTAGCACCATATAATTACAATACTTTAAATGAATTTTCCTTCATGATATGAGAAATTTGTTTTTGTTATTTGATATATACAGTAAGGTGTTGCAGATCTTTCTAAGTTGTGCATATGATGTGGGATTGTACCAAAAGAGCATGCTATTTATTTGAATCAATTTTATTTGCTTGTGGATGTAAAGTACGATAATCTGTCTTTTCTCAGGCATATACATCAATATTGTACCTAAAGAAATTTACAAACTTCAAAATAATTTTAAGAGGGAAGCCCGTTGAACAGTTCTTCATTGCCGATGACTTGATACATACTAAGACAATCACATACAATCCCCAAGTTGGCCAGGGACTGAAAGAGGTATAATTTCATTATCTTGCAGTGAAGTAGGTATAACAGAGGGTACGGTGCCATTTTTTGTGTTTTAAAATTTACTTGTTTGTGAGATGTCAAAAAAATTTAGTGTTCTCACTTTGGAATGTCATGTAAAATTTACAATATGCAAGTCTTATCAGAGGATGAGTTTGTTAAACTTTGCCCTTCTCCTTTCAGTTCTCTGGTATTATATATTCATCTTGAAAAAAAAAATAAAGTAGGGATGGTATTTCGCGATGTGCAGAGAGTATGTATGTGGGGGTGCTAATTTCTTTTCCACCATCCAAGATCTAAAAAAAAAATAAAGTAGGGATGGTATTTCGCAATGTGCAGAGAGTATGTATGTGGGGGTGCTAATTTCTTTTCCACCATCCAAGATCTAACCCCCCTTGATCTCCCCCCCTGATCTCATAAATTAAGTAGAAATTCTGGTCCTTTCTTGATGTATCCGTGGTTGTCTGTTTTCTTGTTTAAGGTTTAGAAACCTCATCAATTAATTATTCATGAATGGTGTAGGCGACTGTCAAAACCATCATTGGCTTCATTAAAGAAGATCCGGAAATTGGAATCTGTGGATTCAATGTATACCACAAAAATCGTCTCATCAGGGTACGCTTTGTTACTAGATGGAAAATGCAATTCTTCCCAATTCAGCATTTTTAAAAATTCTGAAAGTTTACATTTATTTATATATCTGATGATATATTGTATTAATTTTCATTACTCCTTAGTTATAGACTAAGCTGGCCATAAGAGTATCCTTTATATTCTGTATTTCTCGTAGAGAGATCTTTGGCAGCATATACTAAAATGAAATGCTTAAATATTCAAAGAATTGATATATTTGTGGTGTAGATTCTATCCAAGTTAAGCTGTTAATGAGTTTTCTACATCATAACAGCCCTACTGGAAAGTCACTACAGAGGGCACTTCCAGAGGACTAGGTGTTGTTGGTACGATTACTGATGGAAAATTTTGTTATCATGCTTCCATAATTCATATATATATTTTTTCCAGCGTGCCCTCTGCTACTAACGTTTGGTTTCAGGAGTTCTTGAGGCAAACTTCATAGAACCAGCACATGACAAACAGGATTTTGAGAGATCAATTTTGTTTATTAAGCTGGAGTCAAAGTTGAAACAAATGGTTAATGACTACTGGTACGATTCTTATGCTTATTTCTCTTCTTTTTGACTTAATCAGTGATGTTGATGTTCCACCTGATACTTTACTTGGTTTTGTTTGTTTATCATAAATTCTCACAGGACTTTATTTGAAATCCATTTTTTATACTTACCCAGGAAAAGTCACTCTCCCTTGGTGGGATTCCCTCCTACTGACGGCATGGGGAAGAGTAATGATGGTAATGTGTAACTGGATCAGCAACTTGAGATGGTGGTGCTTCCTGTTTAATATATAACTAGACTTCATGCTAACTAGAGCTTCGTTGACTTGTTCAGTTAGTGGAAACACCTGCAGAAATAGAGGCAATCACCAATCAACCACTGCTGAGCCAATCTTGAGGACTGATGTTGTAAGTCTAGCATCTTCCCTTCCCGAGTTTGCTAATCATTTTCTTGAGGATTTTCTAGTTAAGCACATTTTATTGTTAAAGAAAATAATTTTTTCCA
Organism: Perilla frutescens; assembly: GCA_026008535.1. Lineage (NCBI taxonomy): Eukaryota > Viridiplantae > Streptophyta > Magnoliopsida > Lamiales > Lamiaceae > Perilla > Perilla frutescens. Next base: position 76,992,550 of record BRKX01000002.1, on the reverse strand, counting down.
GGTAGAAAACTGCATTTTCTTGAGGATTTTCTAGTTAACCCCAGTAGTCTTAATTAAGTTTAAGAGGAGGATGAGATAATGCGGTTATTTATCTAGTTTTCATGGCTTTGCTTGCAGCGTGATCATCCAGAAAACCCTCCAGATGCTGCGTCACTGCATAAGATAAACGAGGAGAACATTCAGCTGTTCATGAGGTACTACCATATATACTATGTAACAAGATATTTCACATGTTTGTTATAATGTCACACTGCATGAATAGAAATTGTATACTTGCTAAGTTTCTTTTCGGGTCTAGAGTTGACCTAGATGTGTATTGGTCGATTAATACACATTAGATACACTATGTCAAATAACTTCTGCTGTACCGTATATCAGTTTGCTAAGTGTAAGTTGCAGATAACGTGCATAGGCATATGGATATTCAAACAACTCGAACAAAACTCTGATTCTATATGAATATATACATTTATAAGTCTACTTGCTCTGTATTGTGTTGTTTTCTGGAGTTACAACGTGTTTTCTCCGTAACATCATATTGGGATTTTGGAGAGGAACTTCTCTAGATTAATGTGTGTGTGTTCTGTCGTGGCTTGATGATACGTCGTCGAATGCAGGTGTGAGGAGTACAAGAAGAAGCAAGCTGAAATGAGTCGAACGGTTAGAACCATTTGTGATGTTCACTATTTATGTCACATTTTGATGTATTTTATTTGGATCTCATGAAAATATTTTGTATGTATAAATGGAAATAGGTAGAGGAACTGGAGAAGGAATTGGAGGAAACTAGAAAGAAATGTGCTAGAGTTTCTTCTTATTTGGGAATGCAGAGGAAGGAAACACTTGCTCGAAGATAGCTGCACCACTAAACCACATATATACTACTATTATTACTATCAAATCATTGTAATATGTGGTAAATAAAGCTTTAAATTATTTCTGTATATTTGATTAGCCAATTCATTATTGTTTTTAGGGAAAATTAAGGTGCCAAAAAACACCCCTAATGTTTACTTTGAGGGGAGAGTTTCCCTTAAATATTTTTGAGAAATTTACACTTTGATACCTACATTTTAGACACTTTTTCAAAAATGACCCACTTTATTACTATTAGCAAAAAAGTACCCACATTTTCAAAAATTTTGCAAATCTGACCCCTAATCGAATTTCCAGCTAAAATATCCATGTGGCACGTCTGAATTCTTGCGTGACTCCAATAAAAAATATTACCTGAATAGTTCATGTCAATTATGAACTAAAAATAAAATAAAATTATTGGGCATGCCACGTCCATATTTTAGGCTGGAAATTCGATTGGGGTCAGATTTGCAAAATTTTTGAAAAAGTGGGTACTATTCTGCTAATAGTAATAAAGTGGGTCATTTTTTAAAAAGTATCTAAAATGAAGGCATCAAAGTGTAAATTTTCCAATATTTTTTTAGAGTAAATACCACCTTAACGTTTTTTAGGGATGGAATTTTTTTTAAAAATATATTAATAAAAGGGTATTTTTCCACCAAAAGTTCAATTTTGGGGAATAGATGAGAGATTTGTGCGTCCCAATAATTATTAGGGTGGTATTTACTCTAAAAAAAAATTTAAAGAAAAGTCGCCCCTCAAATATATAAAAAATAAATAATTTTTTAGGAATAAAAAAAAGATACAAAGGCATATATGATATTTTTGTATTAAAAAAAACTATTTTTTGCCGAGAGAGTTTGCACATCTTGATAAATATTAGGGTTCAATTTATCCTTTACCATATATAAATAAGTATTTTGAGAGTAATAAATTTTTTTTACCTTATTTTTGGATGGAATAATGTCATTGATATAAATTTTGTAACAATTTCATTAATATTTAATTATGAGAGTTGCTAAATGCTCCATTTTTACTCTTTGCACCACAAATTATTATTCATTTTCTTTTATTAGTTATAAATTTACCTAAAAACTCTTACTAATAAAAAAAATAATCACGTTCCGTTCGAAGTCGTGTGTTCGAACATTCTGGATATGTTTGAAGTCTTGTATTCGAACATTCTTGATATATTCCAAGTCGTGTGTTCGAACGGTACTTAAACAAAAAATCATAGAGTCCGTTCGAAAAATGAATTTTCAAACGAGACTTTATTTTAAAAATTATGCTGTTCGAAAATGAAATTTTGAACAAACATGGTGGATTCGAAATTTCATTTTCGAACCACTCTTAATTTTTTTTTCTTTTTAAGCAAAAGACATTTAAGTAACTACATTTTTTTTTTCTTCCTATTTACATTTAGATCATTTATATCCCAAACTATTTTCATTTTCTCAAATCTATCCCAAACTAATATTTTTATCAATTAAATACCTAAACTGTTAAAAACTAATCAAATCTATCCCCGATACATTTTTAGGCAAAAAATTACCTAACACTTCGGCTAAATATTCGGGTTTTCTTCTTAGATTGTAGCCAAATCAATCATATCTATGACATAAAATCTTTATTCTATTTTTTTTAAACTCTTTTTAAGATATGATTTTGGCCTAAAAATGTACTCGAGGGATAGATTTGATTAATTTTTAATAGTTTAGGTATTTAATTCATAAAAGTGTTAGTTTGGGATAAATTTGAGAAAATTTAAATAGTTTAGGATATAAATGATGGTTTTATATTTGGAGAATTGTCGATTCAGGACCTGAAAGATGGGTAATCTATCGATTCAGGATCCGAAATATGAAAACTCTTAATCCAGGACCCGAAAGATGAAAATTCTCATTCAAGAACCTCAAAAATTACGAATTTTGATTTCTTTTTATTTATAAATTAATTTTAAAAATTTCTTAATTAGATTTAATAGATAATTAATGAATGAATTTTCATTGAAAATTAATTAAAAAATAAAAAGAAAAATCAAAATTCGTGATTTTTGAGGTCCTGGATTGAGAATTTTCATCTTTCGAGTCATAGACTGAGAGTTTTCATCTTTCGGGTCCTGAGTCGATAATTCTTCTATATATTTCTATACAAGTCGGGTCGGGTTAAAAATGTACCGCTGGAACCGGGTATGGATTCGGGATAAAAGAGCGTGACCCGTTTCATTTTCTCTCTCTAGACTGAAGCAGAAGACCAGCTGAAGACGACGATGGAAACCTTCTCGCTCTGCAACTGATCCTTGATCCATCAAACATTTCTCATTAGCAGGAGTAATTATTCACCAATAATCTGGGAAACTAGGGGAATTGAAAATGAGGAAGCGAGATTTAGCAATTCTGATGCTGTCGGCCTTCGCGATTTTCTTCTCGCTTCAGGTATGCTTGCAATTGTGCGGAACCCTAGCTAGCAGCATGTCCCCGCCCCTACCGGTTTGATTCAATTTTGATCGAGCTGGTTGATTCATCGTCTTTATTTTGATGCACTGTTGATTGGTGAATGTAGCACGAGGGTGATTTCTCGTTCAAAGAGGCGTGGTTCCATCTCTCCGATGAGCATCCTATAAAGTACGAGGGCGACCGCCTCCCGCCGCCGATTGTCGCCGATCTGAACGGCGACGGGAAGAAGGAGGTTCTCGTGGCTACGCACGATGCGAAAATCCAGGTATTATTGAGTTGTGGTTTTCGTGGATTATGCGAGTGTTTTTGTATTGTTGGGGATAATTTTGCATTGTGGGTAGTCAGTAAGGAGGATTCTGTTTGAGGGGTGAGGTTTTCGAAATTCCAAAAGTGGACTTGGATTTTTTTTTTCTTTTTACCCGAAGTGGGTTCTGTCATGGCAATCATCTTGGTCAAGACACATATTTTCTTTCTCAGGCCATGTTCATGTGATTTTGGTACAACTTGTGAGGAACAGATATCCGTCATGATGCGTTGCTAAAATTTCTTTTACTGATTGTCAAACCGTGCTTTAGTTAAAAGGTCAAAAGATAGGGCAAAGCTCATATGGCCTCAGCCCTTATTTTTGCTCGTTGAAATTTAATCATCGTCCTTTTTGAGAATTAACCGAATGGTTGATTATGCTCTTAGGTTTTGGAACCTCATGCGAGGCGTGTGGATGAAGGGTTTAGTGAAGCACGGTTGCTGGCGGAGGTATCTCTTCTGCCTGACAAACTCCGCATAGCTACAGGGAGGCGTGCTGTGGCAATGGCTACTGGAGTTATCGAAAAGAGCTACAATAAAAGGGAAGCACGGAAGCAGGTGTTAGTTGTTGTGACATCGGGCTGGTCTGTTATGTGCTTCGATCACAACCTCAAGAAGCTGTGGGAAGTCAATTTGCAGGTACGTTGCTCTCATGATTGATAATCATCGTATATCGTGTATTACTCCTATAAAGTCCAGCTTCCTTTTGTCTTCTAATTCTTTTTGTTTCTTTGACAGAAGGATTTTCCTCATAATGCTCATCACAGAGAGATTGCTATCTCAGTTAGTAATTATACATTGAGGCATGGAGATTCTGGCTTGATAATTGTTGGTGGGAGAATGGAGATGCAGCCTCACGTATGTCACTTATCCTTTCTGAGTACACTTAAACCGAAAAGCAGATTTATGCATGGAGTTCTAAATTGCTAATCAAATTTTCATTCACCCCATCAGTATTTCCCATTTAATGTTTTTCAGCATATGGAGTTACGTTGAACATTAGGCCTAATCATATGAGTATAACTTTAAAGTTACATAGATTGCCCTGGAAATTTTGAATTCATGTATGAGGATATGCAGTTTGGTCAAAGAGAAGATCTCAATCCATTATTGCTTGCCTATGCCCCATAATTCTTCCTTCTAGGTCCCTTGATTTTTCTTCAAATATAAAAAAGAAGATGAGATTACAAAAATAAAAGGTTTGTCCCTCCTGAAACACTACCTCATGCATCTTATTCATAAATTTTCGTACCCCTTGCAATTGTTATCTCTATAATCTATCCTGTAGCTACCTCAAGTATGCATGATGTTTATTGGTGAAATGGGTGGTTCTGGAATTCAGGAAATTCTCCATAGAAATCTAGGTGCTACCTGCATAGTATAAATTACTCGGATCTTCCCTAGAGATTCCTGGGCGGTATGAGAGGGACTTCATTTTCAATATTTGATGTATGATGAACAAATAATTTATGTTTGTTAAAAGCCTGACTGAAGCTGCATATGGGCTTGTTTCCTCTCTTTGATTTTTGAAGACTGGTTATTTATTGAAAGATGGACTGGTGTTAAATATTGTTGCTGTTCTTAGTTCTTCGAATTGATTAAGTGTGGTTGTTCTTTCAATCAGTCTTGAAGTTTTCCTGGTTCTTTAAGTTCTTATTGAGTTTTGGATGTTACATCACTACCATTTCTTTTGTTTATTGGAAAACTTTATTGTTACTCTTCGCTTTTGATTGGATTCCTGATATTTTGTACACATGCATTTTTCAAATATTTGGTTTTAGGGCCACATTATCTATTTTCTTGATGCTCTATTCTAATTGTTTTTATTTATGCTTTTTTTTTAAACCCAGTTGCATATTGATCCTTTTGAGGAGATTGAGATGGCTGAGAAAAAAGCTGAGGAGCACAGAAGAAGTGCCACAGAAAAGGATGTAAGAACTATTATAACCTTTAAGATGCGAATTTTATATGCTTTTATCTTTCATATGAATAATATGTTAGCAATCTTGTGGCCCACAATGTGCCAAAGAAATTCTGGGGCTGTTAAAGGGCTCTCCATTATGTTGTTAGTTCCAAAGATGAAGACTCTGAACTAACTTAATCCTTGCTGCTTGCCTGTAAACATTGTTATCATATCAAATTGATTGAAGGAAGACATATATAAACAAGACAAACTATTGTGAAAACAGCAGGTTGCTTGTTATTACCGTACCTCTTGGATACATTGTTGGATTTGGATGTTGGTTATTTATATCACTTTTTTATTGATTCTGTGTCTTATAATTTGAAGTAGCCCCATCATGTTTTCCTTGGGCATGTCTCAATTGTGTAAGTGTTAAAAAAATGCTTCCATGGCCAAGCTTTAGTTTGGCATGTTTACATGATTGAAACTGCTGCCTGCATGAACATTGCCAAATTTTATTTACTATATTCCTCATTTGCCGAGTCATGCACAATTCTTTTAGCCGCCCTTGCCAATCAATCTTTTGACCTAGGGAGCCAAGCCTCTAGTATTCCTTTGGTTGACGGGGTGGATCAGGACTGCTCCCAGGTTCGCCAGGGCCCCAAATTATTTATCTTGGTTTTTGGGCATCAGAATCATATATAAATTTGCAAATTTTACGGATTTTGGTTCAACTTTTCACTACCAAAAGTTTTCCTGATCATCCAATAGATATAAGAAGAAAATGTGTTTCTTACTTTGCATGGATTATGCTTACTTATTCTTTGTCTTCCTTTCAGGAGTCTGAGGATGCAGGAACTGTAGATTTACGGCACTTTGCTTTTTATGCATTTGCTGGTCGAAGTGGTGAACTGCGGTGGGCCAGGAAAAAAGAGGCAATTATACATTTTTACTAACTACTTTCTTTTGATGGATCAATTCCAGTTCCAAATACAAAATTGATGTGATTTATTTAGTATTCTTTTATAAGTTTATTAGGGATAAAAAAATCGTAAGTAAGCTTCTATTCTGCTTTTGTATATGTTTCTTCATTAATTTTCTATCTTCTGCGTAGATGAGAACAGCCTTTGTAAGAAATTTATAAGCTTAAAGACAAAGAAGATTTCTGAACTTGATTATGATATAATGAGTTTTCTACCGAATTGAATCAAGGAAGGCATGAAATTGGTTTATTTAGTGATGTGATGAAAGTGCTTTTCCTTTGGACAGAAATGTGCTTAACAATTTCTTAACATTGTAATATTTACTTTTATATGTTAAGATCAACTACCTAAATGATCGTTCTTTGTTGTCTCCTTCCTCCTATTCATAAAGAGTCTTCAAGCTGATTTTAACTTTCTCATCTGGCAGAACACTGATGCTCAAACATCTGATACATCACAATTGATTCCACAGCATAACTACAAGCTTGATGTCCATGCACTAAATACTCGTCAACCCGGAGAGGTATGCTGTCTTAGATAGTAAATTCAACTACAATGCCCTTGTGGGAAGAAAATTAACAGTTACTTGTAAGAAATTGTGAATAGATTGGTCAGAAATGAACTTCACATAGTTATTATTGTACTTGTCCTCCTTCAATTGCAAAAAAGTTTGTGATGATTGATATTATTTTCGGTGAAGTGATGTTTTCTGAAGTTTCCAGATTTTTATGATTGAATGCAGGGTGAATGTTACTTGAAACGATGCATAATTTAGATTTTTTGTTGGATATTGATTACTAATCACCAATATTGAAGTCATTAAAAGTTGGGTCTAAATTTCTCTGTATATACAATTTTATATGCTGGAAAACATTATCTTTGAGGTCTTGCTGTTTGTGATTGTGAGGTATGAGATTAGAAGATGATTCAGCCCTTTTAGTGTGGGTAGAATTTCACTCCGCGAATTAACTTTCTTGTCTTGCAAGGTATTACATTCTCATATGATGATCAATGAGGGGGTATTTTTAGATTTCTTGTTATCCTTCATGAAATTGTAGGTGTTCTTTCCATAATTATTGTGCCAATACTAACTTCAAGTACATGGTTCAGTTATTCAGATTCTGCATGTATGGCCTATATAAGAGATGTGTTGTTAATTGTTATTATTTGCAAGATATTCTTTCAACTATAATGTCATAATCTATGGATAAGTTTATTTATATCATCATATGTTCTCTACTGTAGTTTGAATGCAGGGAGTTTAGAGAATCGATTCTAGGGGTCATGCCACATCATTGGGTAAGTTGGGATTTATTGTTCTCTCTCATCCCTGATGCATAATCTAAGAGTTGATATAAAGCCCTGTCATATCCTTACAATTGCTGACATGATATCTTATCAGGAACGCCGAGAAGACACTGTGCTGAAGCTGGCTCATTTCAGGCGTCACAAGAGGAAAGCAATGAAGAAGTTACCTGGAAAGAACACCAACTACCCTTTTCACAAGCCTGAAGAAAAGCAATCTCCTGGAAAGGATGTGACAAAAAAGATTTCCAATGTCATTGACAAGACAGTTAACATGGCTAAATCAGCAAAAACAAAGAAAGTGAGATTTCAATATATGTCTAAGTAGTTGGTTTTCTTTTTCTTCTCATTTTTTATAATACTAAGATGATAGTAGGATGAATACGCCGTGTTCTTGAGATAATTCTTTTCCTAGCAACATGTCTATCAGCATGGGAAAATGTCTGGGTTCAAATACCTTGAATTTGGTTTCTCTGCTGTTGCACAGTTGGATCTGTTATATCCAATTTGGGAACTCTTTACTGTTAATTAATCATATTTGAGATGAGAGCATAATCCTATTCATTTGGAAGTTGTAGGTTTAGTAAATTTTTAGGGTCTCAAATTACAGTAAATTTGGAAGATTTTGACAATGATTAATTAGTTGCTAGCAATAAGATTGTGTTTAAATAGTTTAGACATGGAATATTATGCAATCCTGTGAATTTGAACATTTATAATTACTGCTAATCATTTTCATGTTATATTAGTACTTATTCTGACAATTACTGATTACTTTGTTGATTTTATTCTGCAGCCTATGCCTTATGTACCTACCATAACAAATTACACTCAGCTGTGGTGGGTACCTAATGTTGTTCTTGCTCATGAAAAGGAAGGAATTGAAGCTGTTCATTTGGCATCTGGACGCACACTATGTAAGGTGAAAATTAGAGATAGAGAAAACTTGATTCTTAGGTTCCTATAACATCTGGCGACACACATGCACACATGACGAGTACAAAAACTATGGAAATTAGAGCTTTTGTGTGCTGAATGTTCTAGTGAAGCCTTTTATCTGAGGCTGAGTGAATGGGTAGACTCATCATTTTCTTTGGCATATTCTGAAAGCTAATCTATCTTTTTTAAGGTCTATTAGAAAAAACAAAATCATTTGCCGAGTGTTAATATGCTGCCTGAAATACTGTATTTTGCTATCTTTTTGACAACTTTGTGAGAAAATATAGAATCCTGGTCACGTGATTGTTCTTGGATTCAATTGTTGCATCATAACTATATTTTTATTCATTCCCTGAATGGGCATGACTTAGCTCTAGCATTTCCACTCCTCAAAATATCTCACATGACGTATTGAATTGTATTTTATAATCAGCTGCATCTTCAAGAAGGTGGACTTCATGCTGATATTAATGGAGATGGTGTCCTGGATCATGTTCAGGTGATCTTTTACCCCAATTTGTGTTTATGAAGTATATCTTTCACGTGGTTGCATTTCTAGTGTTCTCTTGAGTTTTCTCTTCTAGAATGCATTTTGAAGTTCTTATATTAAAATAAATATGTTGAAGTTGCTATTTCGGTATATATGAAATGCTAAAACAAATTGTCTCGTCCTCTTTTTTGTGCTCCACCTCCCTTCCCCCCACGCCCCAAAAAAAAAGAAAGAAAAGAAAGTAATACTAGATATCATAATCTATTGAATAAATCGACTTTTGTTTTAAAGTACTGTTGCAAAATCTATGGTTTGATATTTCGAAGGAAAAAAGAGTTGTGGAATCAAATATTTTGCCTTCTTCTACCCTATATATCGAAGAGTTTGGCTTTGTTTAGCCTGTGTGAGTGGTATCAGCGAGGGATGCAAAGTAACAGAAATATTTAATATTCATACTCTAATTTTTAAACCCATATATATCTAAATAGCTAAAATTCAGTTGGGGTGTAGTATTCATAGCTCTAGGTTAGGCTGGTAGTCTGGTACCTAACTCTTTTTCATGATACCAAAAGGAGAAGCTAAATAACCAATAGGGATTTAGACTAATCAAGGCGGTGTCTTTATGTTATTGATGACACTTTCTGTGCTTCATCTCATATTTAAGGTGGTTGGGGGAAATGGTGCTGAGCAGACTGTTGTGAGTGGATCCATGGACGTCCTACGCCCCTGTTGGGCTGTTGCTACCTCAGGCGTCCCGATTCGGGAGCAACTTTTCAATGCCTCTATATGCCATCACGCTCCTTTCAATTTGTTCCAACATGGGGAGTTCTCCAGAGGTTTCGGTCGACATGCTGATGCGAGTTCTTTGGAGGTTTCAGCACCCATTCTGATCCCAACAAACGACGGTCACAAGCATCGTAAGGGCAGCCACGGTGATGTCGTCTTCCTAACAAATCGAGGCGAGGTATGCTGCGCCGCCCTCTATACTTGATTAGTTGATTCTCTTTTCCTCAACATGCAATTCCATGCTTGCAAAAGTTCGAAATTCACCTGTTGCATGTCTACTTCAGGTTACATCCTACTCTCCAGGCACACACGGACACGACGCCGTCTGGAATTGGCAGCTCCTGACAGGCGCTACATGGTCGAACCTTCCGTCTCCGTCCGGGATGACAGAATCCACCGTCGTCCCCACGCTGAAGCCGTTCCCACTACGCCAACACGATAGCCAGGAATTGATTCTTGCAGCGGGAGATCAAGAAGCCGTAGTGTTATCTCCCGGAGGAAGCGTGCTGACAACACTGGAGCTCCCTGCACCTCCCACACACACTTTGGTCTGCACTGATTTCTCGAACGACGGGTTGACGGATCTCATCCTCGTGACCTCTAACGGGGTGTACGGTTTTGTCCAGACGAGGCAACCGGGCGCCCTATTCTTCAGCACGCTTGTGGGCTGCCTGATCCTCGTGATGGGGGTGCTCTTCGTCTCCCAGTACTTGAATTCCGGCAAGGGAAAGCCTCGCCTATCATCAGCGCAACTCTAGCAACCTCACGAACAGTGCAGAAGACGGAGTTTCTCCAGATTTCCCCGGGCAAGGTAACGGAGATGGGTTCAGTAGCACTCGAACGAGAAACACGTTGCAGTCGCTGTCGAGGCACACGACTGCAGTCGAGTGAAAGAGATGCAGGAGTTATGATAGAAAGATCGATATCGATGTATAAAGAATATGCTTGGGAGTTTAGATGATGGGCTTATAGGCACGCCATTGTTGTTCATGTTTTTGAATCACAGTTTTGTGGCGATTACTAACTAATTATATTAATGATGCTGTCTTTTATCATGAAAATCAGTAATGATATGTGCTCTTGCAATTAAATTGTTTATTTTCCAAATTTGAAAAATTTAAGGTGACTGTATTTTATTATTAATTTTCTCTGTCACAGAAGCAATATGGTGGTTGTTTTCTGAATACAAAAGGTTGAATTGAAGATCCAGTTGAAATAATTAGTATCTTGAAATTATAAAGAATGGTACAAACGCAATGATCATTAGTGTATATTTTTTCACTTGTCATATTCTCTCTCTGTGTGTGTGTGTGTGTGTGTGTGTGTGTGTGTGTGAGATGTTGTGTATGGGTGTTTGGGTCTCACATGCAATCAATGATTCTGGCTTGATGTATTTGTTTTGTGGGGAAAATACATTTCGAGTTAATGAAATTGATCGTTCAATGTCTTAAAAGGTATATGATTTATGGGATGGCCAATTTTGTTGGTAGGGCCATTTCATCACCAGTCTATTCTAAACTCAAGATCTCATACATTCTCATCTCCATGCCACACTACACACAATTAGGGATGGCAATTTACCCGCGGGTACCCGACCCTAATAGGTGTGGGTTTGAGGGACATTTGGTATCTACGGGTAGCTTCATGGTTAGAATTCACTATCCATTTAGTTCGTGGGTATGAGTTTGGATAGTTACTATCCGTACCTTTGAAACACGTTTACCCGCGAAAAATACCCGTGAAAATACCCGCGAAAATACCCGACTACTCGTATAGTTCAATTGCAGTTATAATAATCGAGCCATCAAAAATTAAAGGCTCGTAAATAAATGGGTGTGGATTTGAACTTTGTGATTGTGATTTATGGATTTGAACTTTGATGAAATATGTGGATTTGAATAATGTAATTTGTGGTGAATTTTTTATTTGTGTTACATTTGCAATTAATTTAGATTTAAATTATAGTTCGCGGGTGGCGGGTGTGGGTGGCGGAAGGTACCCGTCGCGGGTCGCGGGTCAGGTGGTGGGTACGACCTCCGCTCGTGGGTACGGGTATGGATAGCCACCATCCGTGCCCGCCGTACCCGATTGCCATCCCTACACACAATATATATATTGGATTTGATTCAAATATGTACAAATTTTCGTGTAAGAACTAAGAATGTTGTTTATTTACTATGATTTTATAACTTATTTTAGTGCTATTTTTTTTAAAAAATATAACTTATCTTGTGATATTTTAGTGCTAGTGTTAATCTAAAATACAATAGGGTAAGCCATAAAATCATAATTAATAAGCACCGTTCCTAGTTCTTACACGAAGCACGATACTCATTATAAGCCACCCCTATATATATATATATATATATATATATATAACAATTTAATTATCAACATTTAAATATTTTAATTAACAACATATTAATTCCCAACATTTGAATATTTTAACAGAAGTGACCCAACGTTTTCGATAAAAATACTATTTCGGTCGATTTCGATCATTTACTCTCAAGTGAGCTACAAAACCTATGTAACGGACTGACATTTTTACCCAAACCCAAAAAATGACCAAAATTATTTTTTTATCTAAAATATCGGGTCATTTATGTTAAAATGTTCAAACATTAAAAAATTAAACTATTATTATTAAACATTAAATTATTTTGTTAAAACTATCAAACGATAGGAATTTAAAAAAATTGTAATCATCCGATCCCTATATATGTATATATCTTCATTTAAAATTATTTAGCCAAACTTAAATTATGATGGGATTAATTTCCAAATAAAATCTTAATTAATACAGCCACCTTCTTATTAACATACATCATATATATAAATATATATGGTTTATTGTTTTTGTCGCCATGATGATTGTCTTCTACAAAAAAAGGGTACAATAATCAAGGTAGCTATAAAGCTAGCACTGCTCAAAATTATTTAATTATTGAGTAACCAAATAATTAAACCTCCTCTTAGGTCCTTTATTACATATATATAGTTGTATGATAATTTATATTCTACTGTATTAGTACAACTCTAGCTGACATACAATGATGATAATGTTATTAATATGATATTAATTGTATTGTAAGTAGAAGATATGAAATACTATTTTGCTACAAATAAATTAATAAGTATTAAACCAAGAATACTATCTAGGTTTTCTTAAAATAATAATAATAATAGGTAAAGACTACCTAAAAAATTGAATTTATATATATAAACTAGGTAGAGAATAGTAAACTAACTAATATGTGTATATACATACATATATATACATATATATATATAATTGATTAATTCTGCAGTACTAGTGAATAATCTAACAAGAATTATTATGTTTGCCACGCAATCTAAGTTGATGCCGACAAGCTGGATAAATTAAGGATTTTAATGTCAGCCTCCAAATAAATGTCTGCTATTCTGCAATAAATAAACACAAACAAACCCTAATTCTCTCTCTCTCTCTCTCTCTCTCTCTCTCTCTCTCTCTCTCTCTCTCTCTCTCTCTCTCTCTCTCTCTCTCTCTTTCAACAAAAATGGGCCTTAATTTCATGAGAGTTACCCAAATTAATTAAGAATATATTATGCTACATTATAGCAGACAGATCCATGTTCATCTACTCTCTCTCTCTCTCCCTCTGCAAGCTAAGTCTATAAATTTAATTAATTATAATTCAAGAACTCACAGTCTGGATATAAACAGTACACATAATAAATATGATATATATATATATATATATATATGTATACACACACACACAATCCTACTCTTGATTAGTTTATTTACTTTGCTAGAAAAAACAATAATTATATTAGGGTTGCCACAAAATACATAAATTAATTTTGGGGTGTTTTTATTTTTTCACACGTTTTAAAAAATCTAGTTTTAGTAAAATGAACTTAGCACTTGTTTGATTTTATACATAATTTTCAAATTCCGACACTCTCTAATCCGACCAAAAGATCAAAAGTTCGTGTATTTTAGACAAGTTGGTATCCATGTAGATGCATATGTGGAAACCTCCAACAACCACGTCACCTTCAGTTGACCGAAATTTGAAAATTACGTGAAAGATCAAATAAATGCTAAGTACATGTTATTAAAACTACGTTTTAAAAAACCGTGTGAAAAAACAAAAACACCCCAAAGTTTGTGTATTAAAGACAATTAACCCACTATATTATAAGTTTATTCCAGTATTAATTAGTTGCTTTTTACCAAAATCAAAAGTGGGAGAATCCTAATTACTTTAAAACAAAAAATTGGAAAGAAGAGAAGAATCAGAATTTGATCCAATTAGGGCTAATTGGCCTACTCTTTGGGAGCAAAACAATGCTAAAGGAACCCTAGCTATTTCTAACTAATTAAATTCTGAACTCACCAATCAAATGCATGATTAGACAATCAACATAAGATTTAGGGTTGCTAATCAATGATTTAATTAATTAATTAATTAATTACTGTTTTAATATTCTAAAGCAATAAATTCCTTTAATTAATCAACTGTTTGGTTTGAGTGAGGTTACACAAATAGGACAAAAGCAGAAAGCAAACACCAATCATATACTCGATTATTTTAGTTTTTTTTTTTTATTTTTTTCCACAATTTCAATTTCTTATACTTTAGTTTCATTTTACACTTATCATTTACGATTCATCATACTCAATTAGAATGCATTATAATTTTTTTTGTATTTAATTTTTTATTTTTAGTTATTAATTGATTATTTAAAAAATTATATTAAACCCTAATTGGGTAAGATGAACTCTAAATAACAAGTGTCAAATTAAACTAAAGCATAATAACTTGAAATCAAAGAAAAAAAAACCCTACTTTGGCAAGATGAACCCTAAATAACAAGTGTCAAATTAAACAAAAGCACAATAACTTGAAATCAAAGAAAAAAATTAATTTTTTTAAAAGGTTGGGTGTGCATAATAGGAAATGCATGCACCAAATGTGCAATAAACGGTTTCATATATATGATTTTAATGGCCTATTTAATTTGATCGTCGAGGATGAATTTGTAGCCGTAATTAATGAGTATATATATACACACACGATGTGTTTTGAATATATAAACCCTATGAACAATAGTTAAAAATTTACACATGAGAAATAAATCCTACCCAATAATCATACAACATTAACATTATCAAGAAAATATTAGTAGTATTATTAACTAAATCATTGCATTTCAATCACATGAATTCTCTAGCAACTATAAAATAAGATATTAAGATTAGATTGAAGTGAAGAAGATAAGATTCTACAAACACACACACTGACACACACACACACATATACACACACATACATACATATATACATATATGTATGTATATATATATATATAGATACAGAATCGATGTCTTGGATTTCAAGAACAAGAATACGAGGTGCCCTTTTTGGTTTTGTTGCTCGAGGAAAATGTTTGGGATACGAGAAAAGCTGAAAAACATTGATATTATTGTTTTTATTGCAACGGAAATTTTGATGAAATTTTGAGAATTTTGATGGTAAAGTAGCTTTGTACGAGAGGCTTTCCTCTACATTGGGAAAGCCAATTTCATTATTTTTTAATTATTTATTACTTTTGTTTTTAAATTTTGTTTTATTTTTCTTGCCTATGACATGATATGTTATGCTTCTTTCGGCTGCATGTTACCATCTAAGGGGGACTAACATTCATGCAATATCTTCTTTTTATATTTCTTGCATATATGCCAATTTCAATTCCAAATCTTCACATGTATATATATGTATGTATATGTGTATATGTATGTATGTATGTATGTATGTATGTCATTGGTTATGACAGGGAATGTGTTTCACGTTAAAACCGGTTTGTTTACTTTTTTTTCTGTTTTACAATAAGTGTCACTTTAGTACTTTAATTTTATTTCATAAAAAATATCATTCACAATCGAGGTAAAAATTTCATATTTTTCTCATATTTGCCCTCATTCAATGAATTCAAACAACCTGTTTAATTCATTTAATGTATTCACATAAAGATGTATACGTACGGTAATTTGATTATTTAATTAATATCTTTATTAATATGTGTGCGTTCATCCAGATTGACACTTATTCAGAAACGGGAGGAGTATAATTTTAATGTTTTTCTTACTGTATTAGAAAAGTATTCAAAAAATTAGCACCAAAATGCAGTATGAAAAACACTAAAAATACTATAAACAAACCTATTTTTAGGTTTACATACCAAGCACACATGAAGTAATCTCCATTTGAACCAAATCCTATACATATATACGACCGTACGCACGAGACTATCATGGTTTTTTTTTAATTTCTTATCGTGTTTCAATCTCGTTTTTTATTTTGTAGATCATTAATTTTGAACGTAGTGAAGAATGAAGAATAAGGGTTTTTTTTTTCATAAAAAGTTTTTTTTTATTAGGAGAAAATTAGCTGGAAATTAAAAAAGAAGAAGGTTTTAGTATATTACAGAAAATTATTGCTATATGATTTTCATGCATGTCTAGTAACTTCATACCTATTCGATTTAATCCAAACTTTTTGTTTTCTTTCCCTATCTCCTTAATTAGAAATAGAAAAATAAAAAAACTTTCCGTGCCATCGTTTTACGAAATTTGAACCATAAAACTAGGGGCGAAAACATAAATTTTTCATCGAGGGCCGAATTATTCTCACTGACATACTAATTTTTTTTGATTTTTTTTTTGAAAAAACTACATATATATGTACCTCCTCTCCCAGTTCCGCCGTGATAGCTTACACAAAACGATCCCACACAAGACTTTTGAAAAATATAGAAACATTGCACATATACGATCTTTAGCCTATGATGACATGCAGAATATACATTAGTTTTTATTCTTTTTAATCAATCATTTTACGGTCTCACAAATATCATAACTCATGAATTTTTTTAACGTTTGAGATTGATTTTACTTTGGTGTAAATTAATAATGCAATGATTTCATCACACACACACACATATACACATTTATATATATACACATGCATATAAATATGTGTATGTGTGAGTATTGTTGTTTTGTTGCAACCCCACAAAAAAAAAAAGAAAAAAAAAGAGTTTCAATCATAGTGATGTTCATGTCATCATTAATGTCAGATACAATTTTCCAGCTATATTTGCAGAGATTAACTAATTAATCAATTTAAGTTGTTAATGAACCATCTAATCACATCGTCATCTCTCGATCAAAGGAAAAACCAATTGATTAATATTGATTAAAACAAGGCATTAATATTAATTTCAAGTTTATCAATGACTTCATGATTTTCTCTTTCTTGAATTTCTCTCTCTCTTAATTAATTGAATGTTTGAACGAACAAGATCAGTTCATCAGTGTAAGTAGTGGTCGAAAATTAGCAAGAATTAGAAGCAAAACAAGATTAACTTAAACACATTAAATAACATTATATATATATATATATATATATATATATTTTCATGAATGGGTAATGCCCATTTGCATAATTTATCGAATCTCACCAATATATTTTAGGTCGAAAAAATATAATATGAAAACTGCATTTCATCTATGTTGAGTGAACATAAATGTAGTAACTAGGAAAAAGATGAAAATATAAGGTAGAAATTGATATATATATATATATATATATTTCATATTTCCTTTCTGTTTAAAAACAGAAGAAAAATATAAATTTGAGGAGTTATTCTAGAACAATTTCTATGTGTTTTTAGCTCTATCAATGAAATTATACTAATTACTTTAAGATAAAAGAGGGCAATTATATTAAACCTAGACATTTTAATGCAAATTCACATAAAAACCCGTGTTTCACCGTATCATACACACGACGTATATTGATATTATTCGAGCATGCAAAAAAAGAGCAACTTGCAGTTAGATATACATAGTCAAAACTGTGAACTCACAGCTTCTTCATTATACATAAACACTTTTTTTTTTCCAAAATTGATGAACAAATAAAATCAAGAAACTCTTAATTTATATATGGGGAAGAGAGAAATGCTCAACTGTATTACTTCAAAATATGCCTCAAATATACACATATATATATATATATAAGTGTGAACCCTATTTCCAAATCAAGCAAAATCCCCAAAAGCTTCTATTTTCACTAACAACTGCCACTTCTACATAAATGTCTCGATGCATTAATTCATAAAAAATTTAAAATTCTTTCTATTAATAAGGGGCTTCTATTTATTTTAACTTATTTCAAAAAATGCACCTGCAACTGCATTAAACAAGATCAGAAATTCCTAAATATGTGCATATTCATTTGAAACACTGTTGGCAAGTGATGGATAACAAGTCACATAAATAAATAGGAAGAAATTGCTGCATATGTATATAAATTTTCCCATTTTCAGATATATCATTTCAAATCTTGCATGGATATATAAATTAAATTCTGTTATATATACATATACATACATACATACATATATATTGAGAAATTTTCATTAATCAAAGAAGATCCAAAGATTGGTATAAAAACAAGAATATAGTTTAACATATGCATAAGAATTTGAAACTAAAAATTCAGACATAAATCCCCTGAATTCCTTCTGCTTTTGTCCAATCCTATTTTCTTTAGAACTATAGTAATAATTTTTTTTTTCTTCTTCTTCAATTCAACTCAACCTCAATGGGATTTACAACACCATAAATAATCCTATGTTTTCTTGAATAATAGTACTAATTAACAAGTAAATTAATCCACACCAAGATCCCATCTTCTGTACTCGTGTCCCCATTTCCCGACACGCGGACACGTGTGCGTATCGAAATGACATCACCAATATACACGCAATCGTGCACTAACAAATTTGAGATAAGAGGAAATGTGAACATAATTTCTCTTTTTATTAATTTTCTTCAAATTTTTTTCTTTTTTTTTGTTTCAAGATCTTGGTGGTGGGAAGAATTGCGTACCGGCCATGAAGCTGTTAATCGGAGCTGGGAATAAGGAAGGGTCGAGATAAGGGGAGGGTGAGTTGGCGCCACCGCCGGCGGCGGTGGCGGAGGTTTCTGCGGTGGAAGCGGCGGCTGCGGAGGTGCCTCCGGTTATTAAATTGAGCTGTTGGACTCCGACGCTGACGCTCCCGCCGCCGGAGGAGGTGTCTCCGGCCGCCATGTACTGGGTTTCTGTGCCTTGATCGTAGAGGATTCCCTTGAAAACGTGGCCGGAGATGTTGACGGCGGTTTGGTACGCGTATTGATCTTCGGCGTCGTCTATGGCGCTCACTCTCACGCAGCGGAATACCGCCTCTGCGTTCACTTCTGATGGGAAATTCCCCAGCTCAAGACCTAGATACATGCAAACATATATATATATATATGAGAGAGAGAGAGAGAGAGAGGAGAGAGAAAGAGAGAGAGAGAGTATCAGACATGCACATAATTTGCTAGAGAATTATGTCTTCAACATTACATCCAAAATGGTGCCTAATTAAACACAATATCTCATTCTGTCTTCACACGAGAGAGAGAGAGAGAGAGAGTGGAGGGGGGGGGGGGAATAGGGTATGCACTGTCAATCTTTTGTCGAGAATACCAAAAAACAGTGGTTTCTTGAAAAGAAAAAGGAAATCAAATCATGGGTTTTCTCTATGGAGGTCGACTTCACCAAACGCAATCGTTACGGGGGGCTCTCCCTCTCTCTCATCATGTGATGTAGCTGGTGACTACAAAACAGTGGAATACGAAACCCAAAAGCGAAAGAAAAACAAAAACCCTTTCTTTCACTCAAAATCCCTCAAAAAAATCCGTTGATATATGTGTATATATATGTGTGTATATATATATATATTACCTGAAGTGGAAGTAGGTATACGAGTACAAACAAGAGAGTTGGAGCTACTGGGATTCTCTCTCTGCCTCTTCCCACTCTCTCTCTCTCTCCCCGAACCCTGGCCGCCGCCGCCGCCCTCCTGCTGCCGCTGCTGCAACGACGCGAGCTGCTGCTGCTTCTCTCTCCTCTTCGACGCCGGCACCCACGTGCTCTTCACGTGCGTCTGGCACTGAAAGCCCCGGCTCTTGCAGCAAGTCCGGCACCGCATGTGCGAGCAGTCCTTCTTCGCTTGATTCCCGCAGTCCTGGCAGCTGATCCCGCCGCCGCCGCCGCTGCTCCTCATCATCAAGAAACCCGATCTCGGCGACTCGTCGGTGATGCTGAACCCGCTGCCGCGGCTCGGCCCCACCGCCAGCCCCCCCGCGGAGGCGTAGAGATCCTGGAGCGAGTTGCTGGCGCCGCCGCCGCCGCGCTGCAGGAAGTTCTCCGCCTGGTGGTGGTGGTGGTGGTGCTGCGGCTGCGGCTGCCACAGCTCGAAGCCTCTGTAAGAAGGGTTAATCTCCTCATTTCTGTAAAGAAACCAGCTTTCCGGATTGATCTCGGAAGGGTTGGTGGCTTCTTGGTCGGGGTTGGCGGCGGCCCTCCCCCCTCCGCCGCCGCCACCACCTCCGGCGCCTCCTAGTGAGAAGAAGCCGGCCATTTTTGTGCTAATTGTGGGTGGCAATCCATCGCGGAGAGTGGGGTGAAACTGTGAAAGTGACTTTGAAGAATAATTGGCGATGGATTCCGTTTTCGGGATTCTTGAATTGTGGGTTTTAAGGCAGACAATTTCTGAGATGAGAGTGAGAGAGAAAAAAGTTGTACTATAATTGTGATTATAATTGCTGCTGCTGCTGTGATATTGATTTTGTTTTAAATTTTCTGCATGTGAGTGAGAGTGAGAAATTTAATCAAGAAGAATATAATTGAAGAAGGGAAAATTTTACTAACCGAGAATCGAAGTGCGAATTAATTTGGTTTTAAATGAGGAGAATTGAAGAAGAGAGTGTGTATGTGGGTTTTAGAGAGAGAGAAAGTGGCAGCTTTTTTAGAGAGAGAGAGAGAGAGAGGAGTGGGTGGGGGCGATGACTTTTGGGATATGGGGACAGATTAATCGGCTCTCCTTCAACTCTGTGGCTGTGTTGTTTGCATTAAAGACGCAGAATTACAGCTCTGCCACGCCGCCATGGCCTCCCTAAAAGCAGCTGCTTCTCTCTCTCCTCTCTCTCTCTCTCTCTCTCTCTCTCTTCCAGAATCCAGATTGATCGATTTATGCACAAATTAATGCACCTTCTCTTCTACTTTTGTTTAAACTCTTTCACTATTAATTCTGCTGCTCATCGCCTTTAACACTCTCTCTCTCTCTCTAAATGTGATGGTGATGATGATGATGATGATGATGATCAGAGGAGTAGTACTAGGAGGGAGAGATCTAAAGGTGGGAGATATTTGCATGAGGATCCAACGGTTGGTATGTTGCCACGTGGACATCGGGCAACTTTTGCTCCCCTTGTCCTTTGGACCGGAATACACGCTGCTTTATGTCTCTATTTCTCAATATATATAATTATTAAAATAATATATATGTTATCCAACGTTATTTATTATTATTATTATTATTATTATTATTATTATTATTAATTTTTTTTTAATTTTTTAATTCATGTATTAAAAGTGGCTTAATAGTAGTATAAATTCTTAATTTATTATTTTTCGCATATTTTTTTTTGGACCATGATTCTTTCAATAATTTGAGTTTTAACGTAAATTAGTTTATATATATATATATATATATATTCCCAAATAATTAATATGAATATAATCGCCATTGATTTCTACATGCCCTTAGTTTTCTTTGTATTGCAACTTTTTTAAAAAAAAATGCTAATCAAACCCTTAAATTCCTTAATAGTAGGTGATGATATCATTTAATTTTATCCATAATATAAATTATATAATAATATTGTGTGTATTTTTTGAAACCATATAAATATATAATATTATGTATGAAAATCGGTTCTTAATTAACCCTTTTATTCTAGATTACTAAAATAAAAAAAATCAAATGGTATATATATATATATATATATATATATGTGTGTGTGCACTAATGACTGATATTTCTGTTGATAATTGTCTGCTTTTATAATTAAGTATTAATTTATAAAAATACTAATCATGTCCCTTCAAGGTGTCCAACTCATTTAATTTATAGTGATATATATTATGCAAAATTTTAGAATTTCATTATATATATATACACTAATATTTCTGAGATAAATATTTTATTTTTTTGTATAAAATATATATTATACTAATATTTCTGAGATAATTTCATGCACTATAGCTTGCTACAATAGTGTATGCATAATATATATATAGTTATTATATACTGTAATTGTCACATTTTAATTATTTAGCTAATATTTTAACTATATATATTCCAATTTTCACAATAGAATACCTAAATCTACATGAATAACAAAAGTTGTCGAGGTACAATATTTTCTCTTTGGTTTATGACCTTAATTATACCTAGAGAAGAAAATGAAATTCTAAATTCTAATCATGTGGAGCTAAAACAATTATTTGTCACATATAATATTTGTTCAAAGTAATAAGGTTAGGCTAGGTTTCAAATTTGCCTTATATCTAGAGAAATCAATTTCTATAATGTACTACTAATATATACATCATCTTATAATGCTAGACCTATACATATATATTAATAATTACAAAACATTAACACTATAATACATCAAATTATCACTTAATTACGTTTATAATAGTACTTAACTGGGTTAAAATTTTCGATTACATGTTTTTTCGTGTTTCGCTCCATGTTTCATTATCAAATTTATGATTTTAATAATACTCATTATAAAATAAAAATTAATTATAACATATACAATCATAGTCAACATTATCAACAAAAAGAAATGAATTAAAAAATTATAAAACATAATTTTGAAAAGATCAACCATAATAATAAATTATTAATTATAATTAAAATATTAAATATTAAAAAATAATTATAAACCCTAATTGGGTGGGGTGAGCAAAAACAATCACATAAAATTAAACTAAATCATAAAAAAGATAAAATTGAAGAAAAAAATACAAAAAAAAAACTCATAATTTGAAAGTATATCACGGAGTGTAACAAAAAATTCCATGAGTAATATTAATTAGGTGGTCCCTACCCCGACTGAAAAAAAAAGTAAAATAATAATAAGATATTATATTTTTCGCTAAAAAAAGGAATATATATATATATATATTATCTTCAATAATTAATTAAATCCATAATATTAGCACATTTTTAGGCTTTTTGGCCACAAGAAATCTCCATAAATAAAAAACTTAAAATTAATTTTCATGAATTATTATCAGTTTTAAGGCTTTCTCCTTGTGAAAACTAAAAAAATGCAATTTACCCATTATGTACCCTTTAATTAATTTGATGTGCCTTCATTTATTTTCTTTAAATTAAGTTATTATTTTGATCAACAAGAATCATTTAAAGCCAACTCGTTTATATTATAAGCTAAATAAAAACAACAACTCACATAACATAATCAACAAAAAAACAATAAAAAAATTCAAAGCCCAACAACATAATTTGCGGTAATTAATTAGATTAAACCCCCCAAAATTAATTAACCACCCCTCAATTATTCAAAATAATTTTATTTTATTTTTTACTCATTATTCCAAGATGGGGAAAGTGACACCAAATCTAAGTGGTTAAAACTGTATGTGTCAATTATGTTCATAAATCATAATTAGGGTTTCTTTTTAATTTAGTGATTTTGAGGGGACCATTTGAAAGTAAGAAGGCATCTAATTAAGTTTTAATTAATTAAGGGTTTGATTATTGGGGGGTTAGTTGACTGTAGGAACTAAACGTAGGGGTATAATGGTAATTTCAGTTAGCAAAGTGTACGTATTTAAGACCATTAATTTAATACTGTATACGGATTTCCCGCCGGCCTGCGTATGTAGCCTATTATTGATAGGGATATTTATCTGTACACTAAATTTAATATTTTAATTACCTTTTCTTTTATTACCATTACTTAACTATAAATATATATATATATATATAGGGGTGGGTTCAAATAAGAACCAATCCTCCCGTGAGAACCTAGGCACCAATCTAACATGCGAAATTTATATTGCTAACACCAAGAGATTATATTGCTAACATGAGGTAAACTCATTTTGCTAACTTGACGAGATCATAATATTAGCAACATATTGCTAACATGTTAGCGATTATACACATTGCTAATATGCGACTAATAATTTGCTAATATGTGTGGTTCCTAGGTTCTCACGGGGGGATTTAGTTCCTATTTGATCCTTTCCCTATATATATATATATATATCACATAAAAACTATTCACTCATATTTTCTTAAAAAATTGGCAGAAAAAATTTCCTCCATATATATTTATAGGGTTAAAATTGAGAGAAAAAGTATGAAAATATATAAAACGTTTTAACACAAAATAAAACTTTTTTAGAACAACAAACATGTATATAGAAACGGAAATATTATTATTATTATTATTATTATTATTATTATTATTATGTAATGGTTTAATTGCAAAAAATAAAAATAAAACACAAATCTTGACGAAATTTACAATTTAAACATGAATATTGAGATGTTGCAATAATGACCAAATATTTTGATTCGTGACAACGGCCAGTGTTTTACGGTGGCTAGAAACAAACCGCGTCAATTTTCGACCCATCAAAAAGTATTAATTAGGAGTGTTTATTTTGTTATAAAAAAAAAGAGTTGTTATAGCAATGTTTTCAAAGTTTGATTTGTATTTAAATTAACAAATTTTGTTAAGAGTTCGTGACTATTTTGATCATTAATTATAATTTAATTTGCGGGGTATTCACTAGTTAAAGTTATCTTACAGCCACTATTAGCATGTAGCTCAATTGATATTTTTCACTATGAAATTCTAATTTGAATAGATTAATTTTATTTTATTTTAATCGTGATGGAGAATTAAAATTCGTATCCGGATCTCTCATCTTTAGAAAGATAAGAAATACCTATGCTGGTGGTTAAAATATATTAAATATTAATTACCTATATTTGTATGAGAGAGAGAGAGTTTAAAAACAATTTTGAGAGTAAAAAGGTACATATATTAATTTAATCTTATATAGCATTTTTGGTATTTTATTTTGTCCGTATTGTATACTCCATCCGTTTCGTTTTAAATTGTTGTTTTAACTTTTTTATTTTGTGTCAAAATATTTGTTGTTTTATATATTTTCACACAATCTCTCTCTAATTTAACCACACCACAAACCTTATTTTAGGAAAATATAATTGAATAAAATTTTATGGCATATATGAGGAATGAATATATTTGTCTACAAAATTAATTATTAATTATAAATAAAAAAATCTAAAATAACAAACGAAACGAAACGGAGGGAGTATTGATTAATGAGATGAGACATGAAGGGGGAGAGAAACTGATTTCATTTGGCAAAACCAAATCAGATTATTATTATTATTATTATTATTATTATTATTATTATTTAAAAAAAGATCATAAAAATAGTAGCTAAAATAATTATGAGCAGTCACTAAATAAGCGTGAAATAGTTAAATTTCTTAACTAGAAACGCGAGAATCACTCGGAATTTTAATTGATATAGGCAGAAAATGCTACATATCTAGGAATATATAGTATAGGAACAGCATCAAAATCTCAAACATTAATATATATATATATATATATGTATATGTATATATATTTACCCTATTTTTTCACTCAACTTTTTCAATTTTACTGAGGGGTCACAAGAGTGATAGGAGCATCTAGTACATTGCATTTAACTCTACTACAATTGTTTGTAATTCTTGAAAACAATCAACCAATAATCAAACACAACTTTATGATCATAATCAATTCATAGACTAATATATATAATATATAATATATGTAAAGTTGTATCATTGCTTTCTAGATCTTAATTTGGCTTTTTGAATTTGGTCGTGTGTTCTTGAAACATCAATATAATCGTGTTGCATGAATGAGGTTTTAGGCCAGTACAACATTTTTTATTTTTTATTTTGTGGTCATTTTATTTGGTTTTACATATCTTTATTTAAAGGAGAATTATTGATTCACAACCTGAAAGATGGGTAATCTATCGATTCAGGACCTGAAAAATGAAAACTCTCAATTCAGGACCCGAAAGATGAAAATTCTCAATCCAGAACCTCAAAATTCACGAATTTTGATTTCTATTTATATTTTAATTAATTTTAACAATATCTTTACTAAATTTAATAATCTCTTTATTTTAATAAATTAGAGCTTGAAGTTAATTAGTTATTAGATAATTACCATCGTGACGTGTGAGTAAAGAAAAAAAAAAGAAAAAAAAAATCTAAACCCAACAATCAGATCCAAATATTAATGTTTATATATGCAATATACATATTTACAAATATTTAACATAAATAAAAGTTTATGAACTCAAATTTTATACAAGGACCTAAATTTTTATGTAAATGATATATGGACTAAATTTCAACAAATAAAAGTCACAATTAAAAAAAGAAAAACGTTAAAAATGTGCATGCAATTAATTTAATTTCCTAAACCAATCCATATAAAGAAGAGTAAAACTTCATAAAATTATTTTTCTCTTACATTTTTTTTATCCTAACAATACATACACTAATTAATGTTAGTTGTATTTACTAAATTTTATTCTTAAAACTAAATTTTTTAGGAGGTTGATGCCAAAAGCCAAAAACCATATATAGAGAAAAATATATAAAAATTTCCTTTCACATTTCCAAATTAATACAAAATTAGTTTAAGGGCCAAAATATTTTTTTCCCTCACAATAGTTTTGATTCAAAGCACATATTTTTACTAATTTATGAGATAATTAAAAAATGATATACATACATGTGCATACACGTACGTACACAACAATTATGCCAATAAATTAAATAAAAAGCTTTAAATTCTTGGGATTCATTGCTTAACAAAAAGTTATAATTTAGATCAAAATTATTCACATATTATAACATCTATAAAACATAGAGTAGACTAGGCAAAGAGCCCACTTGGTTCATTAATTATGCCAAAAATCCATCTCTCCCAACTCTAATTTACAAAATTTTGTTGATATATTATGTTACTTAGCTTAATTAATGGCTATTGATTTCTTTGTCACAATTTGACTAATACTATACCACCTACCTAGCCTATTAGATCTATATATTGTGTATTTAAATAATTGATGAATTACATCCATATATATCTTAATTACTCGAAGTTTGATGAACCAACAAAATACGATTTGTGAAAATTGCATCGAAAATCCTTGACTAACAAAATTATCTAATTGAGGGCTTAAAATTGTGAAAAATGTTTATATATTGAAATTGAGGGCTAAATTTATTTTTGGCAATCACGGGGTTTAGCCATAATTTAACACAAATATAGGAGTTCTTTTGAGAATTAGATATGTAATTCGCCCTTAATTTTAATTATATTCTGTCGCTAAAACGGAATAACAATGTATTCTTGTCGTCGCTGTTCTGCTCGTCGGAAAGATGACTATAGTAAATTTCAAAACATTCATTTTATCATGCAATGTAAGCATTTATCAATATTGCCATTACCATTTAGCTAGCATATTTGTGAATGTTGGCCCTTAGTTTAATTTATATATCTTAAATAACTATATATATACATGCAAAATAAATCACTGATTAAAATCATTGAGTTACTATAATTTACTCCATCGGTTTATTTTTGTTTTTTGGATATCCAAATATATGTAGCTAGGCTGGTTTCATTATCAAAGAAATAACCATGGACATATTAATTACTTGTTTAATTATCTTTTCTAATAATTTTATTAATTCCATTAAAAAACTAAACCAGCTTATATGAATGGGACGGAACAGATAATAATTACTAAATAATTATCTTTTTCTCTTTCTTGGGATAGGAGCAAGAGGAGACCTAATTATTTATAGCGCTTTACAAGTTGAAGAGGGAGTAAATTTTATAGTCAATAATTGCTCAAATTGCATTTTTTTACCTATATATATTAATTAATTGAAATATTTGAATTAAATGACTATATATTATAGCTTTTTAACCTCAATTTCCATAGGACTTGAGCATCATATATAGGAGCTCGCATTTTGGGATAAATTTTTACCTTTTCAACACCTCTTCACCTAAGTTAAAATGATTTAATAATCATGTAATTAGATATTATATAAATAGTACTCTTTTAGGGTTTCACTTTCCTATATTATCACAGATAATTATTATTGTTACTATGATTTCTTTCCCTTTTTATAGATATTGAGGTTGAATTATGATTCAATATTCCTAATTTAGATTTGGGTACAATTTTTGGAACTAGGGTTTTTTTTTTATTATTATTAATAAACTTTTAGCTAGGCATGAACCTTCGTTTATAGATATTGAGGTTGAATTGTGATTAGTTCTCAATTTGTTAATTAAGTTGTTAATTATAACTTACTTATATTGGAATTAACTTTGAGATAATTATCAACATGTGGTCCTCGTTTATTTAGTTAATTAACTAAGTTAATTTTGGGGTTATTAATTACTTTATTACGCAATGAAATTAAGGGAAAAGGTCAAAAAGCTGCCAATATTGTGAGAGGTTAAAAGTTTTTTTTTACTTTAAAAGAAGTGATTGTGTGTTTTTAGATTGAAAAATTAAATTTCTAATAAAATGTTAAAATTGATAAAAAGATAATTTTGAAATAATTTACCTCATGCTTTCCCAATTATATATGGTTTCACCGCATGTATTTTAACATTTATTACTCACCTAAAAAAATAATCAAACTAGTACTCTTGTATTCTCATATCTATTGTGATTAATTAAAATATTTTAAATCAAGGTATTCCAATCATCTTCGACAAAACTATTTTATTAAATTTGATTTTTTTTCCCAAATATTCTACTCATTTTTTAAGCATCTGTACTTTTACTATTTAACTCCTTTTCCACTTTTTTGACGTACGGTGTTGTCTTTTTTTTTTTTTATGGAGTTTTATTAGGTCATTTTTTGGAGAATTATAGTTAATCTATCGATTCAGAATTTGAAAGATGAAAACTCTTAATTCATAACCTCAAAAATCACGAATTTTATTTTATTTTTACTTTTTAATTAATTTTAACAATTTTTTATTTGATTTAATAGATAATTAATGAATGAATTTTCATTGAAAATCAATATAAAATTAATTAAAAATTAAAAAAAATCAAAATTCTTGATTTTTGAGGTCCTGAATTGAGAGTTTTCATCTTTCGGATTTTGAATTGTGAATTTTCATTTTTAAGGTCCTGAATTAATAGATTACACACCATTCAAGTATTGAATAGACAATTCTCCTCATTTTTAAAAGCAAAAATATTTCCACAAACTGCAAACAATCTCAATAAATAAAATATATGTTATATACAAATGAAATATCCACTACATTATATAATGCCTAGGGCTGTAAACGAACCGAATTGAGCTGAACACCCTGATACTCGAGCTCTGCTCGTTAAAGAATATTCGAGCTCGTGAAATACTCAAAATTTTACTAAACGAGTCTGAACTCGAATGCTTTAAGAAAAGTTCGTTTAATTTACATATTTGAGCTTGATCTTGAAAAAAATAGCTTATTTTATTTACCTGTTCGAAATATTTATAATATTCATGAACATGTCCGATTAAGTTCGGGCTCAAACATGTTCGCGAGCTGGCCGAGCCGAATACTACTATGTTTGAGCTTGGCTCGATAATTTTATCGAGCTCGATTCAAAGCTCGAGCTCGGCTCGTTTAGAAAACGAATGAACTTCAAATGAATTTTTTTCGAGCCGAACTTCGAATAGTTTGCGACCGGCTCTGTTCATTTACAGCGCTGACGATGCCGAGTAATTAGAGAGAAGTAACTATTATTGAGAGTAAAATATGTTTATAATGTAAAATACCAAATATTTTAATATAATATAACCCCAAACTCTAAAACAAACTTAATTATAATCGGAAAATCATCAAATTAAGAGGTTGGTGATGACATTGCATGTTACGAATTTAGTCAGAATAAATTAGGCACAAAGTTGGAGTGCATTAAATGGAATTATACAATCTATACTATTATTTAGAGTGGGGAGCAAAGCTACAAAAAACTTAATCAACTCAAAATTAATGTCCAAATAATTTAACTGTTCAACTTTGAAAATTAGAGAGACAATTAATAATTGTATGAATCACTTGTTCATCATTAATTTCCCTCTTTTACTTTACATTATCCATTATTTACTATTTATTGTGTGTGTGTATATATATATATATGTATGTATTGTGTATGGTAAAAATATTATTTTGTATGTATGTATACAACTTAAAATGAAATGTGAAATATAGTTGAATTATTTAATTAATTAATATTCAAAGTATACAACAAATTTTCTCAATAAAATAAAATAAATAAATCATACAACTATTTAATTACGCACGAATAGTGGTTGGTGGAGTATGGTATCTTTAAAAATGGTTAATTGCTTTAAAATACACAAACTTTGGTGGTGTTTTTAATATTTCGCACGTTTTAAAAAATATAGTTCTAATGACATAAACTCAACCCTTGTTTGTTTTTTCACATGATTTTGAAATTCCGATAAATTGATAAAATAAAATCAGTCAAAATTTTGTTTATTTTAAAGCGATTTGGTGTCCACGTAGATGTACACGTCGCAGTCTTCGACTTCCACGTCAAATTCAATTGACCGGAATTTGAAAATATGTGAACACCAAACAAGAGCTAAGTTGATGTTATTAAAAGTTTAAAACTACATTTTTTTAAAACGTGTTAGGAATAAAAAAAAATACCCCAAAGTTTGTACTCTATATTTTAATGCAATTAACCCTTAAAAAACGGTGAAAAATAAGTCGTATGTACCCATTAAGATGAAGAAGATGAAAATAAATTTATGGTTAATTTATATTTCAGTTATATGGTATAATTCTTGACTGAAAATTGAGTTTCTTTAAGAAATAATTAAAAATTATTTATTCCCCAGGCTTTATTTTCACAATGGAGCTAGCAATAAGCGTAGTAGTTCGAATTAGGCAATATTAATTAAATGAGATTTTCAATAATTAATACTGATTATGAGCCTAATGCAAAGCATTTTGCAGTCAATACTCTTTGTTTAGGTAAAAAATCACTGACCTAACTAAAAGACTACATTGATCTAAAAATTGGATTTAGTCATATAGCTAAATCATATGAGATCAAGTTAAATAAAAACTTATATATACATATATATTTTTTCAAAAAAAAAAAAAAACACTCCATTCATTTTTCCCCTTAAAGATGATCGGATCAGATCCTCTGTTGCAATTCCTATTCCACTTGGTGTTGCATAACTAGATTTTATTTTTTTTAGTTTTTTAAAAATATTAATATACCCTAATTGGGGGTGGATGCAACCCTAAATAAAAAATTTAAATTAAATAAAATCATGATGAATTAAAAAAAACAAAAAAAACAAAAACAAAGGCTTAGAACATGAAATGTAATAGGAAATGCAATAGGTGATCTGGTGTGAAAGACGATGCACACGAAATAATGTAGGTTATTTTTTATTTTTTTTATTTATTTTAGAAATATATACGATAATCCTGACATTAATATTTGGAGAATTATTAATTCAGGACTTGGAAGATGGATAATCTATCGATTCATTCATGAATGAAAATTCTCAATCCAAGACCTCAAAAATCACGGATTTTAATTTCTTTTTATTTATTAATTAATTTTAGTAATTTATTTATTAGATTTAATAATAATGAAGGAATTTTCTTTGAAATTAATTAAAAAAATAAAAAGAAATCATGTCCTAAATTGAGAGTTTTCATCTTTCGAATACTGAATTGATAGATTACCCATTTTGCAGGTTCTGAATTGATAATTCTCCTTTTAGGGGAATCTTGTGTGAGGCTGTCTTTCAAGTCAAGATCCAAATTCGAATGCAATCAATCACCAATAAAATTGTAAGTATGCCACTTAGAGTTGTCAAAACGGGTAAAGCCCGGCGGGCTAGCCCGTACTAGCCATTATTTTAGGCGGGTAAAACTTTAACTTTGAAACCTGTTTTTTTGGTGGGCCCGCCGGGTAAAGCCCGCTCTGCCGCGGGCTTTGGCGGGTAAAGCCCGCGGTGGGGCGGGTAACCCGCCAATATATACATATATATTTTTTTTAGTTGAATGGTATTTATGATTAAAATAAATTATAAGATAATATCCTCATTCCCCAAATGTTTGTAAATTGTAACTTGATTAAAATTTCTATACTTATTTAGTTGATTATTTCAATCCCATAAAAAAAGT
Organism: Perilla frutescens; assembly: GCA_026008535.1. Classification (NCBI taxonomy): domain Eukaryota; kingdom Viridiplantae; phylum Streptophyta; class Magnoliopsida; order Lamiales; family Lamiaceae; genus Perilla; species Perilla frutescens. The sequence goes on along the minus strand of BRKX01000002.1, from coordinate 76,960,236 downwards.
AGATAGTTAAAAAATAAGAGTAATTTAAATTGAAAGAAAAAAAAGGTAAATTAAATTGAAAGAAAAAAAAAAGACTAAAATTGCTACATACTAGGTTACGAGTTGAAAACAACATTTCATGTACTTATTAATTAAACGTAAGAAACAAGGAGAATTGATATAATATTGTTGGAATAAAACACATAATTAGGAATATAATCTGAGTAGTGGTAGCTAAAACTACTATATGTTCTCTCATCTTTGTTCTCGATCGCATTTGTCGTCAAAATTCTCTAGCATCCGATCGGAGCTCTATTTAGTTCTAATATATATTTTGGGCACTAAACTACATGTTCAATTAGCAAAATTCATCAAACATACCTATAGCAGTTCAAGGTTAATAATATATTTCTCATTATTGAAGTTCAAAACTCGAATTGCATTATAGCAACAAAAAAAAAATAAAAAAAAAATGGAAAGCCCGCGGGTCGGCGATTTTTCGGGCCCGCCCCTCTGGCGGGCTTCCCCGTCCCGCTGGCCCGTTTTGGCATCTCTAATGCCACTAAATATGGGTTTAGACCCGAATTTTGACCCGTCTTATAAATTTGACTCATAAAATGATCTTACACAAATTTTTGTGTAGTACCTTTTATTTTCTCTTTTTTCGCAACAAATCAACCACCAATAAGTATTGTATACTGATAGCAGATAATTTCCCCATTCAAGTTAATATTTTTAAAATAATATCAAACTTTAAAATTATATTTTACTTTATTTAATTACCCATGGACTCAAACTTTAATCGAGTCGAACTTTAATGATCGAGCCAAAAAGAAACGGAGCAATTGCATGTAGTGTCCCAATCCAGCTACCAAATTATTTAAAATTTCATTTAAAAAAAAATATACAAAATTAAATACCTCAAGGTTATGAGATTGTCACAATATTTGGGTGGTCCATATATCTATCGATTATATAGCTCGACCAATTGTCGTGGTAGTTAATTAACTGTCGCAATGTCTCAAATTAGGCAGAATTACAACCATACCCCAGGTGACTTCTGTTGGGCCTAATGGACAAAGCCCAATTAAAAATAACTATACTGAAGCTGGCCCGACCTGAGCCCGTCGGGCCTATGCAAAAAATTGGGCTCCCGGTCCAAAAATTCAGGTCACTTATTTGGGGGCCCGAGCCTCCCAAAAAGCGCGCTTTTCGGGCCACCAGCTGGCTCAATTTTATGGACCGGCTCGACCTAACCAATGCTCTTTGGCGGGCCGGCCCAATTTTTTTCAGACCAATAAAAGTATGGCCCAACCCAAAATCGGGCCGGGCCAGGGTGTGCACGAGAGAGATGCGATTGAATCCAAATTTTTGAAGTTGGTTGTTGGAATCCCACCAATGCCTTCTATTTTGATACTCTTTTTGCACTTATAAGTAGCGATCTCGAGTATTTTTTTTAAAAAAAAATTATTAATTCAGGACCTAAAAGATGAATAATCCATCAATTTAGGACCTGAATGATGAAAACTATCAATTTAGGATCTCATAAATAATAGTTGTCAATTTAGGACCTCAAAAATCATTAATTTTGATTTCTTTTTATTTTTTAATAATTTTTATATTAATTTTCAACGAAAATTCCTTTAATATCTATTAAATTAAGTAAAGAAATCAAAATTCATGATTTTTGATGTTCTAGATTGACAATTATCATGTTTCAGGTCCTGAATGGATAGTTTTAATCTTTCAGGTCCTGGATCGATAAATTACTCATCTTTCTGGTACTGAATTGACAATTCTCCTAAAACAAGTCGGAACGGAACGGCACAACCATTGCGCCGGTACATATGAGAGCATGAAGATGTAGGATGCACATCCAGAAGTTTTCGTAACACAATCATAGATGACGGAGTCATCAAAGATTCAACATTTTCGAACCCTGTGTGTATCAATTCTATTCCCCCGACTTCTACTCTTAGCAACTCCTACATTCGAAGAAAAGATCGAGCAAACAGAGAAGACGCTTTCCCAGAAAAAATGTCGAAAAAAAGTAGGCTTTATTAGATGCACGTAAACGAAGATAACATATCAAGTCAGCTAAAGGAGTGAATGTGATCAAAAGCCTTGACAAAACGATGAAGACACTGAAATTAACGCTATGAAAGCTTGCTCATTTTTCCAGCATACATCACATGTCAAATGTGTCGATTGTCGAGCAGACTCATGAAAAAGATAGTAGAGATAACAACGAACGTGACCTGAATGGGTAGTACGACGAGTCGGATAAAGGGTCTCCATGAGGTTCCGATTTAGATTTCCAAGAAGGCTCGACTAGAAACTCCATTCACGCAATTAGCTTTTGTACGGTAAGCTGCAGAAGTCTCTCGTTCTACAAATTGCATCAAGCTTTATTGAGAAGGTTCTGCAGTTCACCACTTTTGACAGCAGCTTGCAGATCTGAAATACAAAGAATATAGATAATAGAAATCGTGTTGTGTAATAGCATCAACGTAAAAGGAAAGTGTCTTGACTTCTTCGAGATGAGGTAAATAACGCTATTTAACCAAGACTTACCGTCAGAACCACCAATATGCTTTCCATTCACAAACACTTGTGGGACAGTTCGCCGCCCAACCATTTCCAAAAGAACGTCCTGAATTTTATATCCATCATCTGCATGCAATCAAACAAAAGCAGCTAAAGACACCAGTCATCAAAAATACTAATATTGCAACCGAAAAGAAATGTAAAACAGGACTATTACCCCGAAGATCAAGCTCCACAACATGGGGCTGCTCCTCAAGTTCACTAAATATACGCTTGGCTCGCAAGGAATATCTGACCGTAGCACACACATGAAACTTAGAAGCTGTCCGTATCATAACAATTTCGAACTGAAAAGATTGGCAATGCATAACTAGGATGCCAAATGGAAGATGTTCTAATCTCATGTATCAATGGGAAATCATCAAATCAGTTTCCTCCCGAACATATTTTTTTATTTCTTGGTCATCTTAACCAAGCCCTCTTCCAAAAGTAATTCATTGGACTGAGGTTAATCGTGCTCTAAGAAGTAAGAACAAGCTCTCTCTCACTGAAAAATGTCTGGATAACTTTTGTAGAAGAAATGCCAAAAGCCCAATACTTTTTGACATTATCTTGTTTCCTTCTTTCTCAAATGTCTGGCCACCATACTCTCTTTTCTCACGTAAACATGTAAGCCATAAACTTGATATCTACGAGCTGTAACATTTGTTATTCAATGTATGCAAAAAATGTCTATTGTGTATTATTCAGTTTATTTCATGGTTCGATATGCATGTCAAACAATCGGGAATGCCAAGACGGCAGCTGAACTAAGGCTATCAGCACTCGTTTCATCAATAAGGTTCTTATAACACTACACCACTACCACCACCACCTAAATTCAGTATCCTAACAAAAACAACACTAAAAAGGACAGAGAGCACAAGAAGATTCAAAGCTAACAAAACAAAAACAAAATCTTCGTGTAGTTCTTCAATCACAAAACTCAAATTTAAAAATTTCACTCCCAAACAAACTAATCCGAGCCCCGTCACTTCCAATCAAATGCCATCCCTATCACATACATAGAAACTCTACATACAACACTACAACCACACATTAGTATTAAATTTTCTTGATCTAACATCTATATATATAACACAATAAACACTCAAATTGAAGATATAACACAATAAACACTCATTCACAAAACAAAAACCTGAGGCAATGCTAGACATTCTTGATCTACCACTGATAAAATAAAGACAAGAAAAATCTCAAATTTAAAACAACTTACGGGCAATATGATTTGGAGAAAATGGCAATCTTATTAGAGTAGATAACATTTTCAACGAAAGCCGACGGCGAATTGGAAGCTAGGGCTCTTTCCGGCGCGTTTCCGAGCACCAACACACAAGCCACAGCTGCAATCAGAGCTGATCGCCGCTGCAAACCCGCCGCCGACATCATCGCACCCGCGACGGCGTCGTTTTCGCTCTCCCTTCTCAGCTCGCACTCGTAACTACAGCTCAATTTCACAAAAACCCTTCTCGGCAAAAATTTCACACCTTCCAAAAACCCATATGGTAAAAAAAGAAAGAAAGAAAAGATTAAAAAAAGAAGCTTCTATCCTTGGAAATGGAGAAAATGCAAGAATTTGCGGAAGTTACCTCGGTAGAAATTGGGGCGCGTCGCGAGCCGCGTTGACGAAGGGAAGTGGGTAAGCTGAAGGGATTTTGAGGAAGCGCTCATTCTCTTGCAAATTGCGATTTTCTTGGAAGATTTCGAAGCTCCGAAAATCTGTCTGATTTCGGACAAGATTGTGATTTGGGGGTTTCTTTCCTTTTCCACGAAATCGATGGGTCGGTCCCTTTCAGGGGTAAATTGGTAATTTCACGTGTCGGGTTGGAGAATAAAACTAAAGTTGGCTAAAATTTAGATTTGTATTTTGTTCCATAAAATATTACGCTCCCCGTTTCATTTTATTTATTATTTTAGCTTTTTTATTTTATGTCAAAATATTTATTGTTTTATATATTTTCACATAATCTCTCTAATTTAACCATATCACAAACCCTATTTTAAGAAAATATAATTGAATAAGATTTTATAGTATATATGAGGGATGAATATATTTGTCTATAAAATTAATTGTTAATTCTAGATGAAAAACCTAAGACAACGAATAAAACGAAACAACAAAATTTTGCACTTTATTAAATTATTAATGTCTACATCCATTAAAACTTGACCAAAGTCAATTTATTCGATACTAATCTCAAGTGACTTGTTCTAACAAATAGTGTGTTGAAATTGATCTCACTCGTTTACCTTGTATTAACATTATATTACATAATATTTTGATGATGGTAATAATAGAAGTAGAAAAGTAGCAAAATTGTCATAGTTGGAATAGTCGAGAACGATGTGGCTCAACGTTACTTTCTTCGTCCCATTTATATATATAGGCTGTTTTTTTTTTGACATCTCATTATAAAAGCTTGTTTCTATATATATTTAGGACATTTACTAATATTTATCCATATTTAATATGTTTACATTAAGAATTAATTCATTGTCAAATAAATGAATATGGGCATATTAGAAAGTTCTTTTCCACTAATTTTCTTAATCACAGTGAAAAATTCAATCAATCTATCTGAATGAGATAGGGAGAGTATATTTATTATTATTATTATTATTATTAGGAGAATTATCGATTCAGGACCTGAAATATGGGTAATCTATCGATTCAGGACCTGAAAGATGAAAACTCTCAATTCAGAACCCGAAAGATAAAAATTCTCAATCCACGACCTCAAAAATCACGAATTTTGATTTCTATTTATTTTTTAATTAATTTTAATAATTTCTTTATTATATTTAATAGATGATTAATGAATGATTTTTCATTGAAAATTAATATAAAATTAATTATTATTATTATTATTATTATCTATCGGGTAGAACGACTGAAAATATAGTTCTATTTGAGCTTAATTACTTTCTTTATCTTTCACATTTAAACATAGAAATAATAATAAATTAATCTGTTGTAAAATTAAAAAATTAACAAACAAACATAAAAAACATGCCCATAATTACGAAATTTCTACCATGCATGCAATCTTTACTATTAAAATAACACTCTCCATCAAATTATAACATTTTCCATTATTAAAATTAGATTAAATTTTTTCTCATCGCATTAAATATGTTTTCTCAAGGGACTATATTTTTGGGACGGAAGGTGGACTTAAAAGGAAATAGAAATAGGGTTTTGTTTAGAATTTAGAAATGAGGCCCATGACGTTTTTACCACGGTAATTTATATACACTTCTCTCGTTGTATATAAGTCAAGATGAAGTCTTTTTGTGAAGTCTCCTTGCAATTTCTCAAAAGCTCGTAATTTCTCAAGAATTGCTTCGCAATTCTCAGTTCTCTCTCTCTCTCTCTCTAGTAGAAACACGCAGTCAGTTGTAGGGTTTTTCGCTGAAGATATATACTACGTGAGTATGGCGGTTACTGCTCTCATTTCATATGCATTATCTCTCATGATTCTCGCATGATCGAATCTTTTCGAATACGTTTTTAGTTTGGGATTTTGAAATCTGCAAGGCATGACTTTACGTGAATTTTTGTTTCTTTTTTCGTGATTGTTGAATCTTTCTCTCTGTGTTGATGGAACATGGGAAATTTCATTTGAATCTGAGTGTTTTTTTTTACATATTTCGTGATTTCTTGAGCATTTCTGTTGCAGTTGTGCAGATCATGATTAATTCTCTTAGTTTCTTCGTAATTACGAGTTGTGTTTCATGATTCTTGAGTTTTTTTTATTTTATTTTATTTTTTTGTGTGTGGAAGAATTCTGCTTTGATCTGTGAATGTGAAACGGCCACTCGTCAATGCAGAAGTTTACTTTTTTAATTTTTTTTTTCCTTTTTGAGAAATGAATTTGGGAATTTATTGACATGACTTGACTTGCTTAAACCCTAATTTGCAACGTGTATGTTTCAATTTCTACATGACTTTAATTTGATCAACACGATGTCGTTTCTCAATTTGATGACTTTAATTTCTACATGTTTTTGCACAAGAAATTGATCAACTTTGGTGTGAATGTGTGATGATGTTTTTTTTTTTTTCACAGAAACAATGTTTTCTACCCAGATTTTGATCAACCATGATTACAATGCTTTATTACATGATGATGTTGGTGTTTTTTTGAGGTTTGATGATTCATATTGATAATGCTGCAGACATCTGGAACAACAACCATGGATCACGAACAGAGAAGGGACTCTGAGGTGAAGGAGGCAGTGAAGGACATCATTCTCCCCTTCCTGCCTGCAAAAGCCCTCATCCGATTCTCGTCTGTGTCGAAGGAATGGAATCAATGGATCAAACACCCCTTCATGGCCTTCAGGCAGAGCTGCAACTTCAAGAAATTATCTGGTTTCTTTTGCCAAGAAGGGGAAAATGATCCCACATTTGTGAGCCTAAATGGCAGTGCTTATGGTGTCCCTATGCCCTCTCTCCGATTCTTGCCCGAGCCAGTTGACATCGTGACCTCTTGCAATGGCCTGCTCGTCTGCCATGGATGCGGTATGGATGAGCTCTACTACGTCTGCAACCCTGCAACCACAGAGTGGGCTCCCCTGCCTAAGCCCCAACTCTACCATGGGTTTGGATCAGGGCTCGTTCTTGCCTTTGAGCCATCTGCAATGAACATTGAAGGCCACTATCAGTTGCTCTGTGCTGTCCCCATGCTTGACCACCTCTACTTCGAGCTCTACACCTCCATCACAAAGTCGTGGGAGATCTTGAACACCACTGTAGTCGATATGCAAGACGTGGCCATCAAGCACAACGGCTTCTACATGAATGGTGTTGCTTACTTGCTGACAAACACGAAGAAGGTGATAGCTTTTCATCTGGAGAAGGGGGTGTACGAGGTTATACCGATGGTTTCTAAGGATGGTCCGGACGGGGTCTTGACACAGATTCAAGGGGAGGCCTGCTACATAGCAATGTCACATTGTTTTGGCAATATATACTCTATCATGATCAATGGAGGGATGGATCTGAGCTTGAAACATGATCTGAAAGTCTGTATTGGAGAGGCGGGAGGCATAATCCCGCGGTTTAAGGTTCTGCCCTGTCTGGATGGGGAGAAGGTGATGATTCTGCACGAGGATTGCATCTATTCGTACAGCATCCGTGATCGGATTCTTGAAGAAATCACGCGTGTTGGGATTGAATCTGCTTCTGCACAGAAGCATCTGGCTTATGTGAACAGTCTGGTGCAGTTGGCTTAGGAGGAATCTTGCTGAGAAATTGAACAAGATTTGATAGTTGGTTTTTGTTATAATCTTGAATTGATTCTGTTGGATATTTTCCCAGGTTTGCTGTACATGAGTTTCTCGATTTCCTACTGTGTTTCGATCTTGTGTTTTCGTTATGTCAATGCATGCCACGTGTATAATGATGATGTCACACTGCTCGATCATGTACTGATGAAATGAAACATGAAGTTAGGATTGATTAGATTAGTAATGCGCGTACCTCTTCAATTCGGCTCGTTTACAATCCTATGTTCATCATGAACGGAGATGGTAATATTTGATTTGACCTAGAAAATGGCGGCTTTCTTGTCTGAAGGCAGAATAATTGAAATTTGAGCATAATTTCCCAAATCAAATGAAGATTCAACATGCTTTATAGAATTATAGTATACAACATAACATTATTCATTACAAACAGAATAAATGTTCCACAATTATCAAACACCACTAAAAATAGTTTTATGTAATAGATTCTTGATATTCCCTGGTATTCAATCTCTCTCTATATGTTGTTCTTATTGTAGTAAGCCGCGCCCCACGAAGCCGGTCGTCGTCTAGAGCGATCCGGTCCGTGTGTATCGTCTCCTCAAACCCAACAAGAGAAGCAGCAGGCCAACATAATCCAAGTTGTAAGCCAACCTTATGAACTCCAGCTTAAAATCATTCCAGGGAGGGTGCCTCGGCTCGAGTTCTAGGAAGAAAGTTCTGTGCAGAACTGCTTTATCGTGGCTGAAAGTGTCGAACGAGTACTTCCCGTGGTAACTCCCGAAACCACTCTGACCAACTCCTCCAAAAGGCAGCGCATCACATATGAACTGAAACACGAGGAATGCAGGAAGAAAATGATCGGTTTTCTAACATTCGGAGCCTAGTAATGCTGGCATTGAGGATATTAGGCTTACCTGAATCATGGTATCGTTGAAAGTGACACCTCCAGACGACGTTTCTTGCAGAATCCGGTTCTTTAATTTCTCGTTCTTAGTAAATGCATATATCGTAAGAGGCTTTGGTCTCCCGTTGATGAAATCTATGCTGTCTTCGATTTTATCAAGCTGCAAGTATATGAGACTTTTCAGCAGAAAATAAATAACATTGCTTCACAGTTGCTAGAAGTGAGTTGATTTTTACCGTAATGATGGGAAGCAATGGCCCGAAGATTTCTTCAGTCATAATCGGAGCATCAAGCGGGGGATCCAGCAAAATTGTGGGCTCGATCACCCTGTAAATGTTAAAACGAAGTTAGACCCCCACGTTTATGCAGAGCAAAGGGAGACGAAGAGATGCAGAGAACTAACAAATTTTCTCTGTCGAGTAAACCGCCGTAAACAATGGAAGCTGCCACACTAGGCTCCTCTAGAAGTTTGCATATCCTATCAAAATGACTCTTGTTCACAATTCTACAAATGCTCTGCAAGTTTTTCAGGTCATCTCCGTAGAAACGTTTTATGCACGTCTTGAGTGATTCAATCTGAAAGAAATCATCGTCAAACTAGGTTTTAGTCATCTTAACCGAAAGTAGATACAGAAAAAGGGCAGAGAATTTGCCTCGTACCAGAAACGGAGCTGACTTCTGTTGTACGAGCAAATAATCAATTCCTATGCAGGCTTGTCCTGCACAGGCTCCCCACTTTCCTGCAACGATTCTCTTCACGACCACCTTCAACCGGCAAAATTTCTCCGAGGTTAGAATGTATGTATATTCCCCATTATCATCTTGATTAGATACTTCCAAATATTGAGTAAATTTTGTTAAAAAAAAATGTTTGCAAACATAGGTATGAGGAACCTTGAAGTCTGAGGCAGAGAAAGAATCAAGAATGACGGGACATTTCCCACCCAACTCTAGAGTCACTGGTGTCAAATGCTTTGCAGCTGCAGCCATGATTATACGACCTATTCGAGGACTCCCTGTAGCAGTGTTTAAAAAAACCAAAACAGTAGTTATATTAGCAATTCAGAAATCAAACATAACACGAATGTGTCTGTATTCAATAACGATTCAAAGGCAATAACGATTTAAGAGAATCGTGTATGCTAATCACAGCACCTGTGAAGAATATTTTATCCCATTGGTGCTGCAGTAGTTTTTCAGCAACATCACTTCCACCTTCAACGACTTTAATGGCTTCAGTGTCCATGTATAACGGGATTGTTTGAGAAAGTAAAGACGAGCATGCTGGTGCTAGCTCAGAAGGCTTAATTAGTGCCGTGTTTCCAGCAGATATAGCCCCAATCAAAGGATCAAGTGTAAGACCTGAAAAACGAAGACGGGGGCTTGAGCTTTAGCTATCAACAGCTTAAACTAAAGCTTGATCATTCGTTACAAGGTCTCATTTACCAACGCTTTGAAGAAGCAAGAAAAGTGAAAAAATGATGATGAGAATGGTAGAAAACTTACTGATTGGAAAATTCCACGACCCGAATATGAGTACAGTGCCGAGTGGCTCAGGCAATACTTGTGCTCTCGATGGAAACAAAAGTAACGGCAGCTTGCCCTGAACAGGATATGCCATCCACAATTACGTAATCTGTGAATATTGACATTGTATCTTACTACATAGTTTCTCTTTCACTAATCCTTAAAGTAGAAAGAAATGACATAGATTTAGCTCTTTCTAGCTCCTATACTAGTTTTTATGCCATCAAAGTTCTTAGCCGGAGCAAACTTAATTCATCATTATTGTTTAGATATAGATACATCTCTTTTTAGAGATCAAATTACATCTACATTGTATAAGATTTCAGTTTCACATTTCTTGCATGCTTAGTGATGATTTTGGTATCACAAGCACACCTTGTACCGATAACATAATACACGAGATCAAAACACAACACAATAACATAAAACGCATTATTGTTTAGATAGATACATCTCTTTTTAGAGATCAAATTACATCTTTCTACATTGTATAAGATTTCAGTTTCACATTTCTTGCATGCTTGGTGATGATTTGGTATTACAAGCATAACTTGTACTGATAACATAATACACGAGATCAAAACACAACACTATAGCATAAAACACATTATTATGTAGATAGATACATCTCTTTTTAGATATCAAATTACATCTTCTACATTTTATAAGATTTCAGTTTCACATTTCTTGCATGCTTAGTGATGATTTTGGTATTACAAGCATAACTTGTACCAATAACATAATGCACGAGATCAAAACACAACATGATAACATAAAACACATTGTTGTTTAGATAGATACATCTCTTTTTAGAGATCAAATTACATCTTCTACATTGTACTAGATTTCCGTTTCACATTTCTTGCATGCTTAGTGATATTTTGGTATTGCAAGCATAACTTGTATCAATAACATAATGCACGAGATCAAAACACAACACGATAACATAAAACACATTATTGCTTAAATAGATACATCTCTTTTTAGAGATCAAATTGCATCTTCTACGTTGTACTAGATTTCCGTTTCACATTTCTTGCACACTTAGTGATGATTTTGGTATTACAAGCATAACTTGTACCGATAACATAAAACACGAGATCAAAACACAGCACGAGAACATAAAACACAGATAAAAACACAACACGATAACATGAAGGAAAATCAATGTATGAAATCCTACCTTTTTTGGAGCCATCCATTCCTTGATATGAAGCAAAGAGTGATCAGCTGATTTCTTCACCACTCCAATCTGTCATTCGAAATCGAGATAAAAAATTACTACTAAAGACTGAATCAATGATCAGATCTTCACACAACAAAAAAAAACAAAACAAAACAAAATTTTATGTAAGAAAAAAACACATACTACTAGACACAAAAATCTCACCAAATCACAGCAGAATTAACATATTAATAAACTCAAATTAACAAACAAAATGAACAAAGCATTCAAACTAAACCCCTGCAAAAACCCTTTTCATATATCATAAATTCAAGCTCGAATTTCATGTCTTTTTATTAATAAAAACAAAAACAAAACAAAGAAATAAACCTCATCGCGATAAGCTTCGACAGGGTGTTTCCCAAGATCTTGTTTGAGGGCTTCAAAGATTCGGGCTTCGTTTTCTGCAACGAGCTTCAAAAGGGCCCGAAGCTGGCCCGTTCTCCACTCGATTCCCCGCGTTTTCCCGCTCCGAAAAGCCCGCCTAAGCCCGAATAAGCTCCCACCAAACTCAGATTCAGATCCTTCCATTTTTCAGCTCTCGATCGAAATTCTCCTCCGAAATAGAAAGCAGCAGCTTTATACACACGTCTCTTCAAGATTTGTCAGAGAGCCATAAATGCAGCGATTTCATTGCACGCAGTAACAATTTCAACGCCTCGAATTGATTGATGGGCATTAAATCGATGGAAACCCGCAACCACCTCTGCGATCTGAACAAAATTCTTGTCGATATATGGGAGTTGATCAAACATCACTATTCTGCTAGTTTTTGCCATTGCACCCAAAGCTTTGATCTTTACTAAAGCGACAGTTTTCTTTTTTTCTTTTTTACTTTAGTATCATGTAACTAAATTCTCAAGTCGAGTCGAGTCGAATCGAGTATAAGAGTATTGAAATGCTGTTATATTTATCTTATATTCTCGTATTATCATTGATGATCATTCACGACCGTTGTTAAATGTTCGGTTCAATAAAAATACGGAGATTTATCAATTCAGGACGTTAAAAATGAGTAATTTATCGTTTCAGAATCTAAAAAATAAAAACTCTCTGTCTCATGACTTGAAGAAACAAAATTATTAATATAGGACCTCAAAAATCACGAATATTGATTTTTAAAATTTTTAATTTATTTTAACAAATTTCTTATTAGATTTAATAGATAATTAATTAATGAATCTGGTTGAAAAATAATATATAATTAATTAATTAATAAAAATTCATGATTTTTGAGGTCCTGAATTAACAATTTTCATCTTTCAGGTTCTGGATTGAGAGTTTTTCATCTTTTGGTCTCGAATTGATAGATTACACATCTTTTAGGTCTTGAATCGACAATTCTCCTAAAAATATCAAATGAGTTTGAACATAATTCTGTATTTGATATAATTAAAGATTAGCTCAAACTCGGCCTCGTTAAATAAAATTGGAGCAAACATGTATAAAAATATCAAATTACTCGTGATCAACAAGTTCAAACATAAATTCTAAAGCTCCGTATCATTCTAAATAAACTTGAATCACTATATGCTCGGCTCAACTTGACTCGACTTATTTACAATTAACAATGTCATTGAGGTGCTAGAAAAGGCATATAAACTAGAGGGAAAAGGGGGGCAAATTACAATTTAATTTCCAACATTTGAAGGTTTTAACAAGAATAATATGACGTTTTAATAATAACAATTTAATTCTCAACGTTTGAATATTCTAACAGAAATAATTCAACGTTTAATATTAGCAATTTAATTCCCAACGTTTGAAAATTCTAACAGAAATAACTCAATATTTTAAGCAAAAAAAACTATTTCGGTCGATTTCAATCATATTCACTCTCAAGTGAGCTAGAGACACGTATAACGGACTAACATTTTTGCCGAAAAAATGACCAAGATAGTTTTTTCGCCTAGATTATCGGGTCATTTCTGTTAAAATGTTCGAATGTTGAGAATTAAATTGTTAATAATAAACTTTGGATTATTTCTGAGTTCTGTTAGAATATCCAAAAGTTGGAAATTAAATTGTAATTATTAAAATATTGAGTTATTTTTATTAATAGCTTCAAACGTTTGGGAATTAAATTATAATTTGACAAAAAAAAACTTTATTGTTGCTGGGGAAACGTTGATTTATAGGTATGGTAGGTGTATATATTGCATGAACACATTAATATTTTTATTTAATAATTCTTGTTTTATTAAATTATAATGGGCCAGGTTTGTTTGAATTGCACTTGATTCTTTATTAGACTCCAAGTCAAATTAATTTTCAAATTTCATCGAACAAAAAAAAATGTTACCTTAATTAATAAATGTACTCATTTGCAATTGTCTAAAGTCTAGACATATAGTTAGTTAGTAGATTGGCAAATTTTTGACTTTTTTGAGAGTTCATAAATTCGAATCAAATCCCTTTTTATAAAAAAAAAGAAAAAAATTAGTTTATGGAGACAAAAAATCATATGCAACCAATCAAAATTTTTAAATTTGCCACGTCGTCATTTTAATATTTTTAATTCCGTCATTTCAACTTATTTTTTTTCTCTATGTTGTTCACCAACTATTATTATTATTATTATTATTATTATTATTATTATTATTATTATTATTATTATTATTATTATTATTATTTAAAAGCTCATTATTGATTAAATGTTCCAAATTTTAGTGATTGAAGTTCCAAAACTTAACACAAGTAAAAGAGAGATTTGAGAATAAAAATATTAATATTGCATCGAATAAAATACAATTTTTCGTCCTTAAGTTTTTAATTTATTTCACTAGTTATATTTTTTCAATTTTCAAACGCTTGAAAAGTTGTAATATCGAAAGAAAAATAAAATACAAATAGAACAATAGAAAATGTTATCAAAGTGGGAATTAGAAGAAGAAAAATAACTTGAACTGGCAAAATAGAAAAAAAAATAAAGTTGAAATGGCAAAAATGTCAAAGAAAAAATAAAATTGCTAGATATTATTTTTGCCAAATCTATTTGGTTTAGTAACTTAATTTGAAGGATGGTTTTATATGTAGATCATCAATACACGGCAAAATATTTGTATATAAGTCTTATATTAAACGGATAGTTTTCAATATGATCCAAAAAATATAGTAATACACTATAAAAAAAATGGTCTTTAGAGACAAGATTATTAGCGACGACAAATGTCGTCACTAATACTAGATTTTTAGTAACGACATGTCGTTTCTAATCATCACATGTCATCTCTAATAAAATTTTTGTGATGACATTATTGTCGCTTAAAAATATTTTTTGCAACGACATTATGTCGTCGCAAATAGAGCGTCCCTAAAAGTTTGTTCTAAATAAATTAAAACTTACTTTAAGTGACAACATTGTCGTTACAAAAACTATTATTAGAAATAACATGTAATTATTAGCGACGACATGTTGTTACTTAAGTCTATCATTAGTGACGACATTTGTCGTCGCTAATAATATTGTCACTAAGACCATTTTTTTGGTAGTGATAGTTTTCAAGTCTTATAATATTTGTACAAAAATTGTATATAAGTCTTATATTAAATGGATAGTTTATCTATTAAATTTAATAAATAAATTGTATAAATTAATTAAAATAAAAATTCATGATTTTTGAGGTCATTGAGAGAGTTTTCATTTTTCAGGTCCTGAATCGATAAATTACCCATCTTTTAGGTCCTTAATTGATAATTATCCTAATTAAAGAAAGGATTAATTAGTTTAAATGTCATGAACTATACACGAATTCTTATATTTAACATAAACTTTAAAATGTTATACGTACAACACAAACTTACATTTTTTTGCAATTATAACATCATTTTGAATTTCGCTCAATTAAAATTGACGTAGCACTCATGTGTACAAGTGTGATGTGCATGTATACACCTCCAAATCCATCTCTTTAATCTCTATTTAAAAAAATGTTCAATCGATCAAGTATTTCGTATAATTTTTGTGCTTATAATTGCACTCAATTTTAAACTGATGTTGTAATTATAAAAAAATGTAAGTTCGTGCTGTGGAGGCAGCATTTTAAAATTCATGTTAAAAATCAGAAATCATGTATAGTTCGTGATATTTAAACTAATTAACCCTTAAAAAAATATCACTTTTTTAGCTGTAATTTACAGTAAAATAAACGCGTTACCTTCTAGTATTATAATTTTTTAGTATTTGAAGTGACACTTTTCAGTCTTATATATGATACTTATTATAATAAAAAAAAATAATTACAAAAAAAGTCAATTTTTTTAGCTATAATTTTCAGTAAAATAAACGCGGTACTTCTTAATATTATAATTTTTCAGTATTAGAAGTGATATTTTTCAGTTTTACATGTGATACTTATTACTCCCTCCGTCCCGATTACATAGTCCACATTTCTATTTTGAGGTATCCCGATTATATAGTCTCAATACTATAAGTAGTGTTATTTTTAATAGGAATGTACAATTATACCCGTATTAGGTTTTAAAAATTAAAAAAAAATAAACATTTAAGTTTGTGAAAGTTATAAATCTTAAATGTTATTTTTCCAAGAAAAAGAGAAATATTAATTAAAATTGACCAACTTAATTAATTTGCATGTACTTGAATTTGTTCAATTCTATTGATATTCATTGTATTTGCACTTCATTAATTGTATATTTTCTTTGTTTTAAAAAATTAATACATTAAAGTTGAGCTAAAATTTAAGTTTTATTAATTTTCATTGAATGATGTTAAAGTTGGAAGTTTAGTTTTTGTTTCTCGTTTTCATAAATATTTTTAATTTACGTACGAGTAGAAAATGGACTATATAATCGGGACGGGGGAGTATAATTCAAAAAATATAAAAATAATTACAAAAATATCATTTTTTTAGCCATGATTTCCAGTAAAATAAAGACTATTCTTTTTAGTATTAGAATTCATACTTTTGAGTGTGTGTGTGTGTGTATATGTATGTATGTATGTATGTATGTATATGAGCTGTCTTCTAAAATTGTTTGGTTCAAACTTGAATGAACTAACATGAAGTAGTAAGCTATGTAAAAACCTTCACATATAAGGCAAAGATTTCAATTTGCTAAGCTACCACCAAACTTTCCATCTCACTTTCTCTACTTACTGCAAATGGCAAGCTTTTCTCTCTCTTGCCCTTCTCTCTCATCTCTAATGGTCAAGTCTCCAGCAGGCTTTATGCTATGTTTGTTACTACACTGGGAAATTGGCTAGACAAAGAGGAGTAGAAATAAACCTAAGAGGATCTTGAACCTGAAATGGAGATCAAGAAAATGGATTTCTCCAAGAAAAAAAAAGGGATTTTCAAGAAAGCCCACAAAATCAATGTTCATTGTGATGCTGAGGTCTCAATCATCATGATCTGCAGCAACAACGAGTTGTATGAATACACCACCCCCACTTCCACGTATGTTCTTACAATCGATTTAATGTTTGTGTTTATGTATTTTTTGACAGAAAGAAATGATTTTGACATGATTTCTTCCACTTTTTCCTTTTCCTTTCTTCATTTTTCTTGATGGGATTTTGTAGGATGAAGAAAATCATTGATCAGTACCAGAGCAGAGTTGGTGTTGATCTTTGGAGCAATCATTATGAGGTATTAAAAATTAAAAATCACCTTTTTTTGCTGTTATTCTGTTTATTTCTGAAGAGGGTTTTGAGGAATAATAAAAATTAGTTTTTTTTTTGGTTTTTTTTTTACTGCCTTGTGTAGAAAATGCAGGAAGAGTTGAGAAGACTGAACAATATGAACACTACACTTAGGAAAGAGATCATGTATGGATGCTATTACATAATTTCACCTTAGATTAGGACAATATTTCAGATAAATTTTATTACATATTTCTATAGGCAGAGAAAGGGTGAAGAACTGGACAATCTGAATATGGAGCAATTATGCAGTCTTGAGGAGGAAATGCTATGCGCTCTCAAAAGCATTCGAGATCGAAAGGTTTAATTTGCATCCAAATCTTTGATGTTTTCTGTGTTATTATTCACTTTTTTAAGGTGTGAAATACTGAAACATTTCTTGCTTACTGATTCTTGATGTTGCTGCTTTTATCAGTTTCTTCGTATTTGTGGATTCTTGGAACTGTATCAAGCTGTCTTAACTGTTTTACCTTCTTACACAGGCAGGCACACACACACACACACACACATATATATCTGATCATCACTTGGTTTGTCTCAGTGGCCTTTTGTCTATTTATCTTAGACACACTTCATTGGTAGTCCCATATGATCTTTCTTCGTTTTGGTTTCTCTGTTACACATAATCTTGCAACGAGCTTCCATTCACCTCATTGAATAGAACTAACCTTCCTCTCTTTCCAATGGAGCTAGCACAATACTGATTTTTGGTTGTCGTATGAAAAACTTTCAAAAAATTTGAGCCATTTAGTTGCAATGGCTTAAGCAAGCATATGTATATATATATGTATAATCTTGCAACGAGCTTCTATTCACCTAGTTGAATGGAACTAGCCCGCTTCTCGTTCCAATGGAGCTAGCACATACTGATTTTTGGTTGTCATATGAATAACTTTCAAGAAATTTGAGCCATTTAGTTGCAATGGCTGAAGCAAGCATATGTATATATATGTATAATCTTGCAACGAGCTTCTATTCACCTCGTTGAATAGAACTAGCCCGCCTCTCGTTCCAATGGAGCTAGCACATACTGATTTTATGTTGTCATATGAAAAACTTTCAAGAAATTTGAGCCATTTAGTTGCAATGGCTGAAGCAAGTATATGTATATATATGTATACTTGGATGAATATGCATTAGTTTGTATTGTATCAATTTTCTTGGTTAGCAAATGATAATTTTTGAAATCTGACATAAATTTTTGTCAACATGTAATGTCTGAAATCTGAATCAGTATCGATTGATCATGGTTCAAATGGATAACAGCAGAAAAAAGGTGAGTGAAATCTCACAATTCTTGATGCTTTGCATTAGCCCTTTTTCGAGCTTTCTCAAACATCGATTTTCTTGGCAATTTGCAGGTGAGATTCTTGCAGGGAATTCAAGAAACTCTACTAGACATGGTAAAAAAATAAAAATTAACTGTTTTTGCTTGCTGTCTTGAGTCTTAATTAATCCCTCCATTTCCATAATTTGCTCAAGTTTTGCAATTTTTCTCTCCCTCTCTTTGAAGGAAATGGAGTATATTAATCGCGGGGAGGTGGTGGACGAGGGAGGCCGTAACTCTGGCAGAGTTTACGGTAACCCCGTTCCTGTGCAGCAGCCTCGTAGCCTTCAAATAGACGAAAACTACGAGAATAGCTGCATTACAACAGTATCTATGGATGCTGAGGATTCTGTTTAGGTCAAGTGATGTTGGAATTTTACTGTGTTGTTTGATTTAAGATTGTCTGAATTCATCAGTTAGTTTTATTGTGTTGCGACTTTAAACTTCTTTATAATTGTTGTGTTGCATTTTGGATTTTACGTGTTATTCTAGCACTTTGATTTCGTATTTTTATCATACGTTGTCACGTGTAATTATGAAAATAGGAGGTGTGATTGGATTGAATAAACACATATTTTATTTTTATGAATTATGATGATGTTAAGACAATTGAAATCCTCTAGTGCACATTAGGTGTTGCATTCTGTATTGCACACTCGATTTTTTTAAAAAAAAAATCCAATTTTTTTCTTCAATTTAAATTTCTTATGCTTTAGTTTAATTTTACACTTATTATTTAGGATTCATCCGACCCAAGTAGAACACATTGTAATTTTTATTATTTAATTTTCATTTTTTAGTTATTAATTGATTATTTAAAAAATTAAATACTAAAAAATTATAGTAAATCCTATTTAGGTAGGATGAACCTAAATAATAAGTGTAAAATTAAACTAAGGCATAATAAATTGAAATCAAAGAAAAAAATTAAACAAAAATTAAAAAAATCGAGTGTGCAATATGAAATGCAATACCAAATGTGCAATACACGATTTCAAATGATGTTAAGGGAGATCGTGAATAACAATATAAGAAAATTTAATTCAAGAATAATAAAATATTTTGGGAATTTAGTGTTTTTACCTCAAAACGTGTCATTATTAATAGTAATTAGACCATAATTGCTTTGACCAGGGTATATTTATCTTTTTTGTCACACTCCATTTTTAATTAAATTACATTAATCACTCGAACAATTATTGGGAAATAATTTCTTAAAAAAATTATATGCAAACAATATTTTTTATACATAACAATTTATTCAATTCAAATTTTATTAAAGTGCCTTTGATAATTACAAATATACAAATTCTATTTTCTTTTTCATCAAAAAATAATAAAAAGAGTGACAAATTTCATATCAACATAGTAGTAAATCTATTTATCCAAATGAGAAATTTTGCACATTTTTTAAGAACTAGAAAATGGCCCATCTCATGGTTTAAAATTACAAGTTCTATTCCGCGAACTTTTAGATCAACTACGTCACACGTGTTACGACAGAGGTAGAATATCTACTAATTGAACACGGTATTCCTTATAACTTAAAAATAATAATTAACAATACAAAATTACGAGTTCAACTCCTCAAACTTTTAGATCAAACTAGTCAGATGTTATGTTATCAACATTATTAATCATTCGAAATAGTATTCCTTAAAAAATAAAAATAAAATCACATTTATAGTTGAAAATTATGAGTTCTATTCCGCGAACTTCTAGATCAAATCCGCCGCACGTGTTACTGATAGAGTTTGGATATCACCCAATTAAATGAAGATCATCATTAGCAATACAAAAATTACGGGTTCAACTCCACGAACTATCAAAATGGTCAAATATATCAAATTATCAAAATGGTCAAATATATCAAATTATCAACCGAACTGATAATTCAAAAAATATATTCATTTTAAAATAAAAATAAAATCACATTTTTAGTCGAAATTTACGAGTTATATTCCGCGAACTTTTAGATCAAATCCGTCACACGTATTACTTACCAGTAGAGCTTGGATATCTACTAATTGAACACATTATTCCTTTTAAATCATAAATCACCATTAACAATATAAAAATTACGAGTTCAACTCCATAAACTCGTAGATCAAATCAGTTATTCAAAATAGTGTTCATTTTAAAATCACATTTTATAGTCGAAAATTACGAGTTCTATTCTACGAACTTTTAGATCAAATCTGTCACACGTGTTACTTACCGACAGAACTCGGATATCTACTAATTAAACACACTATTCCTTTTAAATCATAGATCACCATTAACAATACAAAAATTACGAGTTCAATTCCATAAACTCTTAGATCAAACCGGTTATTCAATAGTTCATTTTAAAATTACATTTTATAGTTGAAAATTATGAGTTCTATTCCGCTAATTTTTAGATCAAATCCGTCACACGTGTTACTGACAGAACTTGGATATGTACTAATTAAAAATATAATTCATTTTAAATCATAAATCACCATTAACAATACAAAAATTACGAGTTCAACTCCATAAACTCGTAGATCAAACCAATTATTCAAAATTTGTTCATTTTAAAATCACATTTTATAGTCGAAAATTACGAGTTATATTCTGCAAACTTTTAGATCAAATATTTCATACGTGTTACTTACCGACAGAACTCGGATATCTACTAATTAAACACACTATTCCTTTTAAATTATAGATCACCATTAACAATACAAAAATTACGAGTTCAACTCCATAAACTCTTAGATCAAACCGATTATTCAAAATATTGTTCATTTTAAAATCACATTTTATAATCGAAAATTACGAGTTCTATTCTGCGAACTTTTAGATCAAATCCGTCACACGTGTTACTTATTGACAAAACTTGAATATCTACTAATTAAACACATCATTCTTTTTAAATCATAAATCATCATTAGCAATACAAAAATTACGAGTTCAACTCCATAAACTCTTAGATCAAATGGGTTATTCAAAATATTACTCATTTTAAAATCACATTTTATAATCGAAAATTACGAGTTCTATTCTGCGAACTTTTAGATAAAATCCGTCACACGTGTTATTATCAGAACTTAAATATCTACTAATTACACACATAATTCATTTTTTAATAAAAAATTATGAGTTCAACTCCATGAACTTTTAAATCAAAACCGCTAGATATTAACAATAGAACTAACAATTCAAAATATTATTCTTTCCAAAATAAAAATAAAATCACATTTTATAGTCGAAAATTAGAGTTTAATTCCTCAAAATTTGAGATCAAATCCGTCACACTTTGAAGCAAAAGGCATTAAACTCTTCTAGTAAGTATAGTGTTTATTTTTCTCTCTCTGCTGAACTAAAATTAGAGCCAAACATTTTCCAAAAATCTGCACAAAAATCACATGAGATCATCAAATCCTCATGGAAAGAATGAGTGGTTAGTGTTCAAACAATGAAATTGAAATTCTTGCAGCAGAATTCGACAGTCTGAAGCGCCGTTGATGCAGCGTGATAGAGGAAAATTTTCGGTGTTTCGTCTCTAAATCAATTTATAGCTTCGAATTTCCAGTAAAAATCACAACTTTTTTTCTCCCTTTTGGTTTGAGTGGAAAAGGGGTTTGAATTTTTTGTGCCCATTTCTGTTTAATGTGAATTGAGAGTGATATTGTTATTTGTCACTTGTCAGACACCAATAGTGTTTGAGTGTGTTTAATTAGGAGCTCGGATTTCCATGGGAATTGTTGGTTTCCATCGGTGAAGTTTGCTGTTGGTTAATCTGGGCAGCTCGATTTTGCATCTATGCAGTTTTTAGTGAAGTGAAATGCATAATTAGGGTTCACGAGGAGCTAATTTGATATGGCGACAGCTCCTACGGTGCCAATTCGGTGGATTCCTGAAGATGACCTCTTGTTGAAGAATGCTGTTGAGGTAATTTGGTTTCGGATTTCTGATTCCGAATTTCGAATTTTGTTGCTTTACTTGCAGTTCTGGGCTATGCCATTCATATGTATGCGAATTTTAGGCGTTGTGATTTTATTGAATTTAATTTTGTTTCTTGTCTGTTAATTTTTGGTTGGGGAGTAATGGCCATGTATGCATCCGTTCTGCGGGTAATGAGCTGGCGAAAAGCCGTAAGATTTCGAGGATTAGTAATCTTTGAGCACTTTATGGTATTGGAGAATTGTTTGATTTCAGAGTGTTATGATTCGTAAATGGCGAAAAGCTGTAAGATTTCGAGGATTAGCAATCTTTGAGCAGTTTATGGTTTATGATTCGTAAATGTTGGTAGATCTTTCTAAATAGTAAGAAGAGCATTGTCGTAGAGCTGCTTTGGGTTTTTACATGGCAAGAATAATTAATAAGTGCTTGGATTTGTTTAACCAGCAAACCAGGAATGTAGAGTCATGCTGAATTGGAAGAACTTACTAATGTCGTACTTGTCTTATGCCGGTACAACAGTGTGTGGATTATGTATAGATTTCCCTGTCGTTAAAATGGTTTAAGTAGTATTCCTTTAGTCCTACTAAATTACCAGAATAATAAATGAAAGGAATAATTCGGAGACAAATGGCAATTCTTTTGAAGTGAGTTGAAAATCTGGTTACTGATACAAAGCTATATATTTTCTGGTTTGCGGATAAAACATTGTCGCTCTTAACTTGTTTTTCATCCTATGCATTTTTCCCTAATAATTTCCGAACTATGATACTTTTCATTCTTCTTATATCAGGCTGGTGCGTCATTGGAAGCACTTGCCAAAGGTGCAGTGCTATTTTCTCGTAGATACACTTTACGAGAACTGCGAGAGAGATGGCACTCTCTTCTCTATGATCCTGATATTTCAGCCCAAGCCGCTGCTCAAATCTTTGAGCTTGAGATATCTGGTAACAACCCTGCATCAAAATTTAACAAATCTGAGAACATCTTCATAGGAAGTAAAGAGGTTTCGAAGAAGAGGAAATCTGGGAGCATCCGTCGAAAATATTATGCCATGAGGAAAAAATTCCGAAGTGAGTTATTCAGCAACAGCGATTTAGGTTTTTTTGAACCCAATCCTCATGAATTCAGTGAGCAAAGTGCTGATTTTCAGAAGCAAGTGTTGCATGATGGTAATCCTTTGGGTCGTAGGTGTATGATTGGAGATGGTATATCAGACCATCTAGGATTTCAGGAAGAAGACTTGGATATTTTGCGGCATGCCTTTCCGGGAACAATAAGAGATATTTCTGCAGCGTCAGGCGCTACTAATGCATCGGAAGACTATATTCTTGATGGGAATGTCACTTCCTCATTAACAGAAGGCGGAAATAATATTTTAGAGGTTGATATCAATAACGAAAAAAGTCCACTTACACAGAAAAAAAGTTCAATGGATGAGAATCCTCACAATTCTTCTGCTGGATTTGAAGGTAGACAACAATTCAACCCCTCAAATTCAGATGACTTTTCTTCTTTACAAGCATACGTGTTTGCACCCGATCCGCCCCACTTGCACAACTGGAGATCAATGCAGGATGTTTCAGCTTCTTCAATACCTGTTAGCATGAGCCTGCAAGACACAGCTCAGATTGCTGAAGATACAATCCTCAATGATGTTGAGGGTAAAGAAAATAGCTCAACTGTATGTGCGGCTGAATTTGCTGACCCAGATTCACTTTTGAACCTCTCAAATGAGGATGAGATGTTGGAGGATGTCAATGAAAAATATGCAGCTAATAAATGTTCTATTGATAATACTGGTTCAGCTGTCGAAGATTCAATTAAGGATGGCCATGAAAATGATACATCAAAAGCTGAAGTTGAGCCTGTGACAGTCGCAGAAGTTATTCCTGTGACTGTTCCTAGTCCAAAACCCATGGTGTCTGAAGTAATGACATCCTCTGTTCATGGAGACCGACAAATGAATAGCCAGTCAGAGGTTGATGCACCTTCAAAGTCAACTTCGAGTTCTGATTTTACTGGACTTGGTGATGGCAAGATCTGCTGCACATTGAACACTGAGGACACAGAAATTCCATGCAATGATGATATATTCTTGCTTATACATCCTTCAACATCATTTGGTTCTTCTGCAACACAACCAAACTCCACTGGTCCTATGACATCTGCTGCTCATGAAAAGGATTACGAACAAGCTTTAAATTTTCCAATGAAAGCAAATGATTCTGGAAAAAATTTTGTGTGGCCGCCGCATATGGGGGGTATACATGGCTTGCCTGAATCACATATGGTGCGCCCACTTGGTGGCCGTACAGCCAAAACTGAAATTCATGATTCCAGACCTCAGGCTTTACTTCCTGGATTTGCTACCAAATCCATTGGAGATTCCAGTAAAGGGGGATCACTGTATGCAATTCCAAAACCATGCATCAGTAGTCTGGCCAAGAAAGAAGTTGCTGGAGATATAAAGGTAGTTTACTTTCCACTTGATCTCTCCTCCCCCTTTCTGAACTAGCTTATTTGAGTATGTGATAACACTACCACCTATGCCTTAGATAATTTACTCGCTGTACACAGGTTGGACAGAACCCAGCAACAGTCACTGAGATGATGCGATCAACGGAAGCAGGTTCTGCAAGAAGTCAACATCCAGAATCAGTGGTTGACGACTCAGTGTCAGATGAACAAGAATCTGAAATTGATGATGACGTGCCTTATTTTTCTGACATCGAAGCCATGGTATTGAACCTTGACAGTAAACTTTAATATATTCTTCCCGAAATATATTTGAAGAAATTCTGATTTTGATTTTGCAATGCCTTGTATACAGATATTAGAAATGGACTTAGATCCATACGATCAAGACTCCAGCATTATTAGGCAAGGTATATCTGTTTCTCTTCTTTGGTTGAATAGATCAAATTTTCCTGTTTCTTGTTTGGCAAAGAACTTCCTTTATAAAATTTGAGTGATAAACTTCACACCAATGCTTTTATGTAAGTTTCATTTTCCTTATGAAACCTCTTTCTTTACTATGTGCACAATTTACGTGCAATGTAATGAACTGAAGTTAATGCTGGACTTATGTATCATAACAATCGTTGTTGACACACACACACACACATACATATATATATATATATGTATATATGTATAAATATACACACAAAGGTGGTGTATATTTCTTTATTTCAAGAGAAAGTGCATGCTGATTTACTATTAAATATGGCTATTGAGTTTGTTCCCTTTACTTTTCAGTTCCAAGTTATCAGTATGATGAAACCAAGAGGACAATCATAAGGTTGGAACAAGGTGCTCGTTCCTGCTTGCAAAGGGCTATGACATCTCAAGAAGCCCTTGCTATCTTGTATGGCCGCCATTTGAGGCATTACATCAGGAAGCCTGAGGTACTCTTGTTAATACTGCTGCCTTTGAGCTTTAGAAGGAATTACCACAATCATATTTTTTTCCATTTCTAGTTATGTGCATCGTAAATTCGTAATAGTAATGTGAAGAAAAATGATTGCAACATGTTTAAATTAATGGGCAAATTCTGAACAGGAAATGCACCTTCAATGGAAGGGGGGCTCTTTGAATATCTGAGTAATTGTTGCATTCCTACCTGTTAACTTTTCTGCATTCTTGAAAACTAAATAGCTCTATACACGGCAAGTGCTTCATTCACTTGACAAGTTCTGTGTTTTACAATCTTTCTTGATGACTTATCTGTCTTCTATTAAAATTCAATAACTAGGGACCCTCTGATTGAATTATTCTTAAGATGCTTGTTTCGAATATTGTTTTGTAATCTAGATTGAAAGTTGTTCTTTTGTCTCATGATCACAATTCCTTGCCTTTGGGCCTTTCGGGTTCACTGCATCTTTGAGCACTGTTCACATCAATTTTTGGTACAACTGTTCCTTGATAGTGGTAATTTTTCTAATCATGCATGTATTTTATTGCCTTTATACAAGTTATTCATTTTTTTATTGACTTTTCTTGCTCAATGATTTTGTTTTTGCAGGTTTTACTTGGAAGATCAACTGACGATATTGATGTTGATATTGATCTAAGGAAAGAAGGAAGAGCTAATAAAATATCTAGACGGCAGGTATGGCTATTCAACTTTGTTGCTTGATAAGTTTTTCGCCTCTGTAGAATGAAGATGGTCCTACGAGCCTTATTTGTGAAATTAGTATGAGCGAATATGAATTTGACAGTTTTAGGGTGCTGTATATTGTTTATTTCGATAATTTAGATCCTTAACTGTTGCCACACCCATTTGGATCCGCTTAGGCTATTATCAAGATGGAGGCAGATGGATCATTCTTCCTAAAAAATCTCGGTAAAAGTTCAGTGTCGGTAAATGGCGTTGCAGTAGCTTGTGGACAGTTGCTGAAGCTCAGCACAAATTGTTTGATTGAGGTAATTTCTCTAACGATTGAAGAAAATGTTTTTCATTCTTAATTACTCCTATTCTTTCTATTATCAAGTAATCTCTTTCTTTTGCACTATTTTCGACCGGTTATGAAACTTGATTTTCCAAGTTGTACCGCCTAATCAATCCAATTGGCCACTGCTTTTAGGCTTTAGCAATATACACGTATAGATCCCCAATTTGGGTCAGATCTTATGATCCCTCTATCATTAAGCAATCATCATTTACGTATGTAATGATTGAATTTGTAGATAAAGGGGATGAGTTTTGTGTTCGAGATCAACCAAGATTACGTGAGGAAGAACTTGGGGAAATTTTGCGTGAAAAATAAAGGAAAGGCAGGCAAGTCTGAGTGGTCGGCTGAGGACGAATCATGAGCCTACGAAAGGTGTAAAAGGTTCCTCGGTAAGGTAATATCTGTCAATGTATAGGCTTTACTCCCTCAGATTGAAATAAATTGCTTCCATTTACAGTGCTAGTGTAGATATACCATGTTCTAGTGCAAGTATGCAATTACTCGTCTAATCTAGCCACACGCACAGTCTCCGTGTTAGAAATCACACCCGTGTTCGCAGTGACCTTCCCTTTTAGCTGTGCTTTATGTAAAGAAGATGGAATATAGGACTTTAGGAATCCCAGAATTGGATTTTGAATAATATTTGTTCTATTCTCCCCTTCCCTTTAATTATATGATAGAAATGCTATCTCTTTGAATAACTTTGGACTTGTTTGGTGTTTTGAGAAGAAAATAAATGACTAAATTATGTATTTGTTTCCTAATTTTGCATGAGAAATGATTTTTTTTTTCCTTGGAAACTTCCAATAAACATTTCTGGTTTTGTGATGTAAATAGGGGAGGTATCTTTGCACAAAGGCTTTTGATGTACTCATATTTGCTTGGTTATTTATATGATAGTAATAATTATTCCTAGATTCCTTCAATTGTTTGTTTTTTGAAGTAGAAACTAAGTAAAGGAGGGATCATGCATAGGCACATATTTGGTGGGGTGGTCCATGGGAAAATAATAATAATAATAATAATAATAATAATAATAATAATAATAATAATAATAATAAGAAGAAGAAGAAGAAGAAGAATTATCAATTCAGAATTTAAAAGATGAGTAATATATCTATTCGGGACCTGAAAGATGAAAATTCTCAATTCAGGACCTGAAAGATGAAAATTCTCAATTTAGGACTTCAAAAATCATGAATTTTGATTTCTTTTTATTTTTATAATTAATAATAATAATTATTATTATTAATTCAGGATTTGAAAGATAGGTAATATATCTATTCAGGACCTGAAAAATGAAAATTCTCAATCCAGAATCCAAACGATGAAAATTCTCAATTTAGGACCTCAAAAATCGCGAATTTTGATTTCTTTTAATTTTTAAAAATAATTTTAACAGTTTCTAAATTAGATTTAATAGATAATTAATAAAATATTTTTTGTTGAAAATTATTATAAAAATAAAAAAAATCAAAATTCATGAATTTTGAGGTTCTGGATTGACAATTTTTATTTTTCTGATTCTGGATTGAGAGTTTCATCTTTTGAGGTAGATTACCCATCTTTTAGATCTTGAATTAACAATTCTTCTAATAATAATTGGAAAAACCGAGGGGCGTGTAGGCACATACAGAGGCGGAACCAGAAATTTTTTATTGGGGAGGCAAATTGTTCTTCACTGACATTTCTATATATAATTTTTTTTTTTTTTAAAAAATTTTACATGTATTTTTTTGGCTTGGGTAGCGCCCCTTGGCTCCTCCCAGTTCCGCCATTGGGCACATAACAACATGACTTCATATGTATCAACGTTTCGTGAATCGAGCGTTCAGTGTATGTCATCAGGTGTAGCATCGTCGGCTGTGTTGTAAAAAGCTAAAGGTAAGAAAGAAGAAACATCAAGATAGGGTATCTTGATTGAACACTAATTAATTTCCATCACCTAATGCTTAGCTGCATGATGCTGTAGTTAGGGTAGATATAAGCATCTTGGAATGATTAAGGCATCCTCAATCAATGATTAGAGTAGTTAATTTTTTATTTTTTTTATTTTTGCATTTAATTCCTTGAGAGAATATTATCTTTTTTCCTATCTTATGGTTTGGTGGGAATTCTTTGCCTTTTTAGAATTAAAGGAAGAATTTGCTGGAAAAGGCTTATTCTAAAAAAGACAATGAAAAATTATTGTCCCAATAATTTGATCGTGTAAATATATCTTACTAAGTGACAATTGCAACCGCTACTCATGAATTGCTAAATATAGTAAGTTGGATTCTTACACAATTACACGTAGGGTTGTAAATGAACAGGGCCGCTTGTGAGTTATTCGAAGTTCGATTTGAAAAAAGTTTGTTTGAAGTTTGTTCGTTTCCTAAACGATCCGAGCTCGAGTCTCGAATCGAGCTCAATAAAATTATAGAGCCGAGTTCGAACGTGATAGTATTCAGCTCGCGAACATGTTCGAACTCGAGTGTAATCGAGCATGTTCATGAATATTATAAATATTTTAAATGAGTAAATTAAACAAGCTTTTTTTTCGAGCATTCGAACTCGGGCTTGTTTGGTAAATTTTCGAGCATTTCATGAGCCGAGCTGGAACCGAATTCGAGCAGGATAAATATTTATCGAGTCGAACTTGAATGGAAAAGGCTCGAATCGAGCTCGAGTCGAGTTTGAGCTTGAATATTCCTTAATGAGTCGAGCTCGAACATCAAGGTGTTCGACTCGATTCGGTCCGTTTATGGCTCTAAATTTTACGTACCTTTTCTTTTTTTAAGGGGATTACACATCATTTTTGTATAGCACTAAAGGGCAATTTAGACATTGATACCTACATTTTAAGTTTATCTTTTTAAAAATTAATGAAATAATTTTCACTTTCTTCAAAAAAAATTACAAATTCAACATTTGATCAATTTTTCAGCTTGGAATTCCTCTATAATTGATTATATTTTAAAATTTATTGATTGTAGGATTCTTTTTATGCGGTTGGAGAAATTAAAATATTAAAATACAATTAATTACGTAGGATCTCCAGATCAAAAAATTAATCAATTGTTATATTTGTAATTTAAAAAAAAAGTATTATTTTATTAATTTCAACAAGATTGGTTGTTTTTTAAAAAAAAATAGCCCAAAAACCATAGAGTACGAAAGTAGAATTTTTTCTACAACTGAATTAATAATATGTAATTCATAGTTGATTGAGCACATGATTCATTTGAAAGCACTAAAATGAAATTTCAAATCATGATATTAATAAGTGTGAAATTGAGTGTATATTTATAGCAATACCAAATACATGGATATAAAAATAAAAGATAAAATAGAATTTGAAATATAGTATTTCTTGTGTTGCTTATATTTGTCGATATGTAATTATTTATTTATTTATTATTTATCAAGTTTGGTACACCCAAATTTCATAATAGCCTTTTTGCTGCAATATGATTGCACCCAAAATTGTGAGAACCTTTATGTAATGTTGAAGAATCGAAATAATACTTTTTTTTTAAGAAATTTTTAATTTGATTTTGTTAGTTTGTCTCGATGTTATAACGAACCAACCATGTGCACACTCATATGCAATGAATACACACATCATCAACGCGCGTTAATCGAGTCAACTCATTGACCAAAAAAGCATTATAAAAGCACTGAAAAATATAACTCAAAATTCAAAATATATCACTTGTAAAAACTCTAGAACCATACAAGTGACATCTTTCTTTTCATCAATCAACATATGTCACAAAATGTGAAGACATAAACATATACATATTATTTTATTTATATATGTATGTATATAATAGGGTCGACTAGTGTAGCATGACATTAATGCTAACACCAGACACACTCTCTCTCTCTCTCTCTCTCTCTCCCTCCTCTTTCTCTCTCTCAAATCATTCATCAAAAGAAAACACATCTCTGCAACTCCACACCCCCACTCTCTGCATCCACATCATTACACACACACACAATATATATATATATATACATATATATATATATTATCCATTTCTTCATTCAAAAACATCCAAAATGGCAATGGCAATGGCGACTCCGCCGCCTCTCTCTCTCCTCGCATTCCTCACAATCTCTCTCCTCCACCTCTCCATGCACGCGCGCTCCGCCACCCACTGGCAAGACGTACAAGTTTTGAAGCAGCTGAAGCGTGCAATCACCCCAAGCTCAATCCCCGCCGCCTCCTGCATTGACTCCTGGGACTTTGCCGCCGACCCCTGCGACGCCCTCTTCACCGACAAATTCACCTGCGGCCTCCGCTGCGACGCCGTCTCGGACTCCTCCGCCGCCCGCGTCACCGAACTCGCACTCGACTCCGCCGGCTACTCCGCCCCCCTCTCCGCCGTCTCCTGGTCCCTCCCCTACCTCCAAAATCTCGACTTCTCCAACAACAACTTCTCCGGCGACATCCCCGACTCGCTCTCCCAGCTCACCCGCCTCCGGCGACTCGCCCTCTCCCACAACTCGCTCTCCGGCCCGGTCCCCGACTCGCTCGGCTCACTCTCTCTCCTCGAGGAGATGTACCTCGACAACAACATGCTGACGGCGGCGATTCCGCCGTCCCTCAACGGCCTCAAGAATTTGCGGCGGCTCGAGCTCCAAGACAACCAACTCAGCGGCGAGTTCCCCGACCTGAGTCAGCTCAGCAACCTCAATTTCCTCGACGCCAGCGACAACGCCCTCTCCGGCCGGCTCCCGGCGGCGCTGCCGCCGTCCCTCATCCAGCTGGTCATGAGGAGCAACCAGATACAAGGAAGCATCCCGGCGGCCGCGGCGGCGAGCCTGCCCTGGCTGCAGGTGATGGACCTGAGTCACAACAGACTCAGTGAGTCGGTCCCGGCGAGTCTCTTCACCCACTCCTCGCTGGAGCAGCTAACGCTGTCGTATAATCAGCTCGGGTCCGTACAGGTTCCCGGTAATTCGGGCTTGACCAGCCCGCTCATTTCCGTTGACCTCAGTAATAACCGGATTCGCGGGCTTTTACCCGGGTTCATGGGCTTAATGCCCCGGTTATCGGCCCTTTCCTTGGAGAACAACGAGTTCACCGGCCCGATCCCAGCCGAGTATGTGGTGAAGGTGTTGGGTCCGGGCTCGGGCCAGGGCCAATTCGAGAGGCTTTTGTTGGGAGGGAACTACTTATTCGGGGCGATTCCGGGCGGGTTTTTGGAGCTGAAAGCCGGTTCGTTGACGGTCCGGTTAGGGGATAACTGCTTGTACCGGTGCCCGGTTAGATTTTTCTTTTGTGAGGGAGGGGTACAAAAGTCATTAACTCAATGTAGAGCCTTTGGCCCTATCATTCCTTGAGTGGTGTGATATGCTGTCTCTTATGGTCCCTAGTAATTAATTTTCTAATGT
This sequence comes from Perilla frutescens, assembly GCA_026008535.1. NCBI lineage: Eukaryota > Viridiplantae > Streptophyta > Magnoliopsida > Lamiales > Lamiaceae > Perilla > Perilla frutescens. Next base: position 76,927,983 of record BRKX01000002.1, on the reverse strand, counting down.
ACAATATATTTTTTTTCATTCTTGAATTTTTATTATTTAAATATTTGCAATATATTCTTCTTTTTTTTTGTAGGGGCTATCTTGGTATATTTTAATTTATAAGTAAGACGAAGTCGGGTCAAGATCTGGATTCGAAACACATTTTGGTTGACGTTTGGGTTCAGATATTGATCGTCTTATGAATTTCATTCGTATAAGGTCTCACACAAGACTCCTGTGATCGTAAATTATTATGAAAATAAACTTTCATCTTGAAACTAGCAAAAACTTAATATACTATATTAAAAGTTTGTATTATAACATTTTAAATTTCATGATTGCATGATTAGGATATATAGAATACCATGAAGAATACTATTAAATATAGTATTGGGATTATATAATTCTTAAAGATTGTACTACTCTCGTTTCTGAATAAGCGTCATTCTAGCATTTTAATTTTATTTCATGAGAAATATTATTCTACAAATTCGAGATAGAAAATTTACAATTTTTCTCACATTTGCCCTCATTTTAAGCATTTAACTCATTTCATGTATTCACACAAGGGTATATTAAGTAAGTTAATTAATTTATTGATTTGTGTGCATTCATCCAAAATAACACTTAAATAGAAACGGAAGGAGTATAATTTAATTATCATGTGTATAAAATATTTCATTAATTAAAAAGGTTATATGTAATCCAAGAATGATTTTATTATATACAATAGTGTTCACTAAGAATGATCCAAATTAGACTTTCCTTGTTTCTAATTAATGTATGAAAATAGTGGGCTCCTCATTTAGTGTATTAGTACAAAATAAATTATTGGATAAGTTGATTGGAGTTGTTAGCTACTAATATAAATTGTAATCGAGGGAAATCTGTGCTCACTATCAGAAATTGCATTATAAAATCTTATTTTTATACGAGAACTCGTAAGTCATATTAGATATACAAATTGCAGTTAAAAAATCCGGTGTGACGGGTCCATAATTGATACGAAAGATATAAATGATACAAAAAAACTCGATATGATGGGTTCGTGATAAATTATATTTGAAAAATTCGGTATGACAGACTCGTCGTCGTCGAGAAATAGTGGAAGAGGGTTGAAAGATGAGGAGATGACAAAAGAGTAAGGACAATACTAGATTGAGTCTACTCTCGTGATATCATCTTTCACGTGGCCTTTCACTTTAAAGCATACAAATTTATTCATTGCAAAATATGAAAAAATAAAATAAAATTGCAAATGGGAAAAACTCTCACCTCCACTTTAAATGCTCTTCTGTGGTCCCACTTCATTCAATTTTATTATTTATTTTTTTGAAAATACCTCTCCCTTTCTATTATTTCATTTTCTCATGGAAAATGACTAAGCTTCAATAATTGGATTTTTTTTTGTAAGGATTTTTGATGATTCATAATCATGTCTAGGGATGAGGGGGCTCACTTGGACTCGGATGAAGTTAGATTACAACTCTTCAAGCTTTGATATATAGGTCGGTGATTACTGACAGATCCAAATAGAAATATTTGGGGACCTCATTACACTGTATGTATATAAAAAAATCACCATCGCCTGTAAAAGGACCTAAACCCCTATCGGTGATCGATGATTTTGACATTGAAACGAGGATGAACTCTAATATTTCGACCCAAAAATCATGAAGTTAAATCTCATTTTTATAAGTTTTCATGATTAGTAATCTTTAGGTTAAAAGATTGTTTTAGAGGATAAGTTGTTATTCATGAATACACACATAGTATTTTAAATTTTGAAGTTGGTAGAGTTTGGATAAGTATAAAATGTGCAAACCCACTAAAGGTAGTTTGTTCTTATCTTTGCTTGAGACAATCCAATACAAAAGGGGAATATTACTATCTAATGGGCCCAACAAATCTTTAAGAGAATTCATCTAAAATTTCAAGTTTCTTTATCATTATATCAAATCTTTAGAAATTTAAATTAAATTATTTTGAGGGATGTTGAAGTGTTAAATTAAATGGATTAGGCCTCATTTAGGCCCAATGCTTTATGTGTCAAACATTTTGGGCTAATGATAATGGGCTTTTGTTAGCCCACATTCACAATTTGTGCCCTTAAGAATTAGTTCCTAATATTCTTGTAATTTTAAAGAAAAAGTAAAATTGATGTTCTTACTTAATATATATTTTGTTATAAAAAAAACAATATAGGGTTCATCAAAAGATGGCTTACTATATAAGTAAATCTAGCTACAATATAATTATAGTCCATTAAAAAAGAAATAGTTATAATCCATTGATGACAAAAAAATCAAAAGTGTTGAAATGATTAAACCATGTATGGTTAGAGTAACGTTCAAACTAAGCTTATTTAATTCCATCTTTATGTTTGAAATGAATTATTAAAAAAATTAAATAAAGGGGGCCAATGCCCCCCTTTTGAAACACTTCACATGTTATTACCAAACCTAACCACAACTTCACATGAGACATGACACAAACTCTAGCAATTAGATTTCAAATAAATAAATAAAACTAGCAATTAGATATGGGAATTGAATTTTCCCATACTTTTTCATGTGATATGTAATTCGATGTCATCGTTTTAGTAGCAAAAAAAAAAGTGTGGGGATGTGCTATTTTTGGAAATTCCTTAAACAATACAATATAATCTCTCATAAATAATTAGTGATTGTATTTAATTACCAAAAGTGAATACACTTTCAGAAGATATTTTAATGTATACTAAATATATTACGGTCATCTATTTATAAAGAAGAAAGGTCAATTGATAGAAGAATCATATTTGTGTTATAATTAATGTTCTATTATCGAATAAAATATTTTCACAGATTATTAATGTTCACGAGCCGGAAATTGGAGAGAATTAGCACTGATTCTTGTGGCCAAATTTTAACGGGCATTAATGTAAACTTATTCATTAAATCGGTACTGAATTAATGAAATTGGTTAATTATATATTAAAAAAAATCTGGATAGCCACATTTTAGCTGTAAATCAGCACCCTCTTTTTAAATTATGTTTTAGAGTTTCAATTTATTTAAAAATATTTAATGTTACCCATGTTTTTACACACTCTCTTTCAATTTTGCCTCTATCAAAACTCTATAAAACACTCTTACATATAACTTACTCAATAACAGATGATATTTCTTTCATAAAATATATAGACGATAGAATGTATATTTTAGTCATATTATTTTACATCTTAATTTTATGAAAATTTCTAATACATCAATTAAAATTAAAAAAGGAGGGAGTACTTATTAGTCATGGTTTTAGTTTTAGTGATTTGGTGCAATTTCGATCGATTTGTAAATTCAGCTAAAATTAATCGGATATGAATGATTTTTTTTTTTTATAATTTATAACCAGTGCCCCATAAATAATACTCCATTCGTCCCAAAAATATTATCCTCTATCAATTTTTACACATGCTAAGAAAATGAATTTAATATACTTTGAAAATTAAAATTGCATAATTTTTTTTCTTAATATGCCCTTATTTATTGATTCAAAAGATAATGAATGATAATTTTAAAGAACATTAAATACGAGCATTTTAAGAAAAATGAAAATTTAATACACGTAAATAAGGAAAGTGTATAATTTTATGATGGACAAAAATGGAATAAAAGACTATAATTATGAGACGGATGGAAAATAAAGTAATTAACCCTTTATTGACTTTAAGATTGGTTGAACGAGATTAAATCACCCTCATTAATAAGGGAATACATTAATTTCCAAGAAAACAAAAGGAAAATTGCAATCATAGTTGTATACATATATAAGTAGGTGATTAATGTGCAATTTTATTCCCCACCATAACTAACATATTCAAAACAACATGACAAAAAAAAACTGCACACCTAATATCTGACACCATAAATATGCAAGGCTAACTCACACTCCCAATTCTCAATCATTTACCAATTTCAAATTCTCAATGGAGAATTATCCAACCAAACATCTTCTCCTCCTCCTTCTCCTCCTAATATTCTTAGTGCTCGGGATTCTACAGTCCCGGGCTTGCCACCCGACCGATAAAGAAGCACTCCTAGATTTCAAGAAAAGAATCACTTATGATCCTTCGAGATTGCTCCACTCTTGGCTTCCTAACAAAGATTGCTGCATTGCTTGGGAGGGGATCGCGTGCGATCCCTCCTCGGGCCGGGTCATCAACTTGACCCGTCCCGGGCTTTTTTCTGATGATGGGCCAGTCGATACTTCAATGTCCGGAACATTATCCCCATTTCTTGGTAACTTGTCTTCCCTTCAAGTCCTCAATCTTGAGGATCTGAAAGACTTGAAGGGCCACATTCCACCTGAATTAGGCAAGCTCACTCGGTTGAACCACATTTTTCTCGATTCGAACAATCTAGAAGGTTCAATCCCGGGCTCAATCCAGGGCCTGACTCAGTTAAAGAGTCTCTTTCTTGATAACAACCATCTCACGGGCCCGGTCCCCGGAGATCTTTTCAAGAAAATGACTTCGCTCTCTAGACTCGGGCTCTCAGGGAACATGTTTACTGGATCGATCCCGTCTTCGATAGTCGAGATGGTCGGGCTAAGATATCTCGATCTCCACAAAAATAACTTCTCCGGAGCCATACCCAAATCCATTGGCCAACTCAAAAACCTTGTCAACCTCGACTTATCCATAAACCAGTTAGGCGGAAACATACCTGAATCCATCGGCAACCTATCCAAGCTATCCGTATTGGATCTTAGCAACAACAACTTGATCGGCACCATCCCTTCGTCCATAGATGGACTCAAATCCCTCGATTTTCTCGTTCTATTTGAAAACCGGCTAACGGGGCTTATCCCGCCCTCGATTGGCAACCTACGAAGGGTCCGAAGCCTGAATCTCGAAAACAACATGCTGAGTGGCAAGATTCCTGCGAGCATCGGCAACATAACCAACCTTAACTTCATATACTTCTCCAACAACAAACTCACGGGCAAAATCCCACCAACTATAGCCAGATTGCAGAACCTTCAGAGCCTCGATTTATCGAGAAACGGGCTTTCCGGCCCGATTCCACCCCAACTCCTCAATCTTCACAATCTACAAGACCTAGACCTCTCATTCAACCCTCTCGCCCTACGCAGCATCCCTCCATGGCTCCGAAAACTCGGCCTCTTTCGCCTCCGCCTGGCCCGAACGGGCCTCGAAGGGAACCTCCCTGAGTGGCTCTCCTCGTCGTCTCCATCAACACTAGACCTATCCAGCAACTCCCTAACGGGGAAACTCCCTGCATGGATTGGAAACATGACGAACCTCTCCTTCCTGAACCTATCAAACAACAATTTCCACTCTTCAATCCCTCATCAGTTCAAGAATCTCTCTCTCTTATCCGATCTCGATCTTCACTCCAACAACTTCTCAGGTGAGATGTCTCCCATCTTCTCCAAGTCATCGGGCTTCGCCCTCGGCCGCTTCAACTCGATCGATCTCTCCCACAACAGCTTCTCCGGCGTGATCGACGCCGGCATCGGAGATTCGGCGGCCATGGTGTATCTGGGATCTCTCATCCTCTCTCATAACCCATTGAGCGGGAAGATTCCGGAATCTTTGGGGAAGTTAAGGTATCTTCAGGTGCTGGAGCTCGAACACAACGGGCTGTCGGGGAAGATTCCAGAGAATCTCGGCGATGCGAAGAGTCTGCAGACAGTTCTGCTGTCGGAAAACAGCTTGAGCGGACAGATTCCTCAGAGATTATTGAATCTTGAAAATCTCGAGGATTTTAATGTTTCTGGGAATCGGTTGAGTGGGAGAATACCTCCACACAAGAGAGAGATCCCAGCTTCGAGTTTTGCCAAGAATCATGGTTTGTGTGGGGCCCCGCTTCCTCCTTGCAAGAATTAATCCATTAGGCTTTAATTTGTCTTAATCTCGACATGTATAATTTTGATTATTATAATTTAAAGTCGTACACTTGATTTGATTGTTGTTGTAATTTTGAGAGAATGTATGTATTGGAGTGATTAATTAACTAGATGCGAAACATAGAAAACGCGGTTAATTCTAATTACTCGATTCCTCCGTCCCATTTTAATTTTAATAGGCTAATTCGGATTTTTTACGGGAATTAAGAAAAGTATGTGTAAAGATAATTAATTAAGAAATTTACTAATATATTCCTATTTATTTCTTTGATATTGAATTAATGCATTTTCTGAACATATTAAGTAGGGGTATATATTAATAAATTAACTAAATATATATAGAAACATGCTTATATATCGGACATACCAAAAAGAAAAACAAACCTATCAAAATGGGACAAAGGAAGTATTATTGGAAAATATAGAATATGAAGAGAATAACATTATAATAGTATTCCCAAAAAATTTTTTATATCATTATCTCAATTTTAAAATTTAAATTAAAGTCCTTTTTGTATTGATTCACCATTCTTTGTACATTTTTGATTTTTTTTTTCAAATAATCCAAATGAAAACAATTAACACAATAGTGTCCATTTTTTCAAAAAGTTTACAAATCCGACATCTATTAAATTCTCTAGCTCAAAAATCATGCATAACTAATTGATTGTAGTTTAAGATTTTTTTGACTGATTTTTTTTTACGTGGCTAGTAAAATAGAATTCATAAATTATGATCTATTATGTTTTTTTCTCTCTCCTAACAAAATTAGATTTATTTTTTATTTGCCCTTGTAGGTCCAAATATTGATGGAAACTGATATTTTCATTAGCTATTAATGTTCCTATGAGAATTTAGCAATCAATTTAAAACATTTGATACAAGAGTGGGAATGTGCATGTATGAACTTTATTTTATTTTGTTATGATTTTATGAAGTAAGAGCTATAAGAATAAAAAATAAATTCAAATGATAATTGTATTTAAATTGACAAGGAAAAAATTGCTATGAATAGAATTTCCACTTGGGCTAGCGGTGTTACATTTGCAGGCTTTAAATATCCTACCAAAAAGCCCATATATATTATTGTGATTCAATAAAAAAAAAGTATATATATATATAGCGCCCTACACACTAAATAAGTAAACGTGTATTTTGTTATATCTATAAATAAAATTTGGATAATTCCCTACAAAAAAAAAAAAAATTGGGATAAGGTCCGAGGTCCTACAATTATTTCTTAAGCATCAATACACTATTTTACAACACACACTAATATACTTTTTATTTTCATACGCTCGAATCTTTTCACACATCAACACACTATATTACACATAAATTTTCGGAACTTTGCAAAAATAAAATAAAAGGGTTATCAAGGGGGAAAAGTGAAACGATTGAAAAGGTTGTATGATCAACATTTTCGAAAGAAAATTAGTTTAGAGAACAAAGTACTCCTAAGAAAATAGTTATCGGGCAAATTAATTTAAACCTTATCCCAATTTGCATTGCCACCCTTTGAAACACCTAACTAGCGTGTTACTATGAAAGCCAACCACAACTTCACATGAGACATGTCACACATTAATCCTAGACATTTAGATATGGGAATTGAATTTCTCCACACTTTTACATGTGATTTGTAATTCCATCATTATAAAATTTTCATCGTTTTGGTAGCCAAAAGAGTCCCAAAGAATTGTGGGAATCTCCTACTTTTAGTAAATCATTTAAAATTTATCAATTAGTAAAAAAGAAAAAAAAAGTGATGAGTTGTAACTCTATGGGTATGTTTATTGAGTGATGATTATATATGTATATATAAGTGAATTGATTTCTCGCATCATAAAATCACAAACTATTTTCAATGGAGAACCACCCAATCAAACACCTTTTTCTCCTCATCTTCCACCTAATTTTACTGGCCCCGGGGATTCTGTTTGTAGAATCCCGGGCCTGCCACCCGACAGATAAAGAAGCACTTCTAGATTTCAAGAAAAGAATCACTTATGATCCTTCAAGATTGCTCCACTCTTGGCTTCCTAACAAAGATTGTTGCATTGCTTGGGAGGGGATCACATGCGATCCTTCCTCGGGCCGGGTCATCAACTTGACCCGTCCCGGGCTTTTTTCTGATGATGGGCCTGTCGATACTTCAATGTCCGGAACATTATCCCCATTTCTTGGTAACTTGTCTTCCCTTCAAGTCCTCAATCTTGAGGATCTGAAAGACTTGAAGGGCCATATTCCACCTGAATTAGGCAAGCTCACTCGGTTGAACCATATTTTTCTCGATTCGAACAATCTAGAAGGTTCAATCCCAGGCTCAATCCAGGGCTTGACTCGGTTAAAAAGTCTCTTTCTTGATAACAACCATCTCACGGGCCCTATCCCTAGAGATCTTTTCAAGAAAATGACTTCGCTCTCGAGACTCGGGCTCTCAGAGAACACGTTTACTGGATCAATCCCGTCTTCGATAGTCGAGATGTTTGGGCTAAGATATCTCGATCTCCATAAAAACAACTTCTCCGGAAGCATACCTGAATCCATTGGCCAACTCAAAAACCTCATAAACCTCGACTTATCCAAAAACCAGTTAGGCGGAAACATACCTGAATCCATCAGCAACCTATCCAAGCTATCCGTATTGGATCTAAGAAACAACAACTTGATCGGCACCATCCCTTCATCCATAGATGGCCTCAAATCCCTCAATTTTCTCATTCTATCTGAAAACCAACTAACGGGGCTTATCCCGCCCTCGATTTGCAACCTGCGAAGGGTCCTTCGCTTGTATCTCGAAAACAACATGCTGAGTGGGAAGATTCCTCAGAGATTATTGAATCTTGAAACTCTTGAGGATTTTAATGTTTCTGGGAATCGGTTGAGTGGGAAAATACCTCCACACAAGAGAGAGTTCCCAGCTTCGAGTTTTGCCAAGAATCATGGTTTGTGTGGAGCCCCACTTCCTCCTTGCAAGAATTAATCCATTCGATTAGGCTTTAATTTGTCCTAATTTCGATATTTGTAATCTTGATTATTATAATTTAAAGTCGTAAACTTGATTTGATTGTTGTTGTGATTTTGAGAGAATGTATGTATTCGAGTAATTAATTAACTAGATGCGAAACATATAAGACGTGGTTAATCCTAACTACTCCCTCCGTCCCATTTTGATAAGCTGATTGGGGTTTTTACGAGATTAAGAAAAGTATTGGGAAAGATAATTAATCAAGAAACTTACTAATATGTCCCTATTTATTTCTTTAATATTGAATTAATGCTTGTTGTGAACATATTAAATAGGGATATATATTAGTAAATTAGCTAAATATATATAGAAAAATGCCTATATATCGAGACATACCAAAAAGAAAAAAAACCTATCAAAATGGGACGGAGGGAGTATTATTGGAAAATATAGAATACAAAGAGAATAATATTATAATAGTATTCCCAATTTTTTTTCTATATCATTATCTCAATTTTAAAATTTAAATTAAAGTCCTTTTTGAAATATAGAGCAATATTGATTCACCATTCTTTGTACATTTTTTATTTTTTTTTTAAATAATCCAAATGAAAACTATGAACACAGTAGTGTCCATTTTTTCAAAACGTTTACAAATCTGACATCTATTAAATTTTCTAGCTCGAAAATCATGCATAACTAATTAATTGTATTTTAAGATTTTTTTGACTGAATGAGTTTTTTTTACGCGGTTAGTAAAATAGAATTCATAAATTATGATCTATTACGTTTTTTCCTCTCTCCTAACAAAATTAGATTTATTTTTTTATTTGCCCTTCGAAATATTGATGGAAACTGATATTTTCATTAGCTATTAATGTTCCTATGAGAATTTAGCAATCAATTCAAAACATTTGATACAAGAGTGGGAATGTGCATGTATGAACTTTACTTTATTTTGTTATGATTTTATGAAGTAAGAGCTATAATTGCCCAAAAAAAAAAAGAAGTAAGAGCTATAAGAATAAAATATAAATTCAAATGATAATTGTATTTTAATTCAATATAGGGCTATGACAACGAAAAAAATGATAGGGGTATTATCATATTTTAACCCGATCTTTCAAATAATTCACAAAAATGTCATGACTTTTTATAAATAACAATTTAATATCTGACCTTTTGAATATAGAACAAATCTAGCCTGAAATTAATTTTTGAGCTTTTAGTTGCCATCGTATATCTTTTTTTCCGAATTTTTTTACTGGCGTGGAAAGTACTTGTACCACGTCAATTGATCAAATAAAATTATATTTCACTCCAGACCGTATGTAAAAAGATATATGTTGGGATTAAAAGACCGAAAATTAATTCCAGGTTAGATTTGTTATAAATTCAAAAGGTCAGGTATTAAATTGTTATTTATAAAAGGTCAGGACATTTTTGTGAATTATTTAAAAGACCGGACTAAAATCTGATAATACCCCAAAATGATATGAATAGAATTTCCATTTCACGCTAAATAAGTAAATGTGTATTTTGTTATATCTATAAATAAATTTTGGATAATTCCCTACAAAAAAAAAAAAAAAATTGGGATAAGGTCCGAGGTCCTACAATTATTTCTTAAGCATCAATACATTATTTTACAACACACACTAATATACTTTTAATTTTCATACGCTCGGATCTTTTCACACATCAACACACTATATTACACATAATTTTTCGGAACTTTGCAAAAATAAAATAAAAGAGGTTACCAAGGGGGAAAGTGAAACGATTGAAAAGGTTGTATGATCAACATTTTTGAAAGAAAATTAGTTTAGAGAACAAAGTGCTCCTAAAAAAATAATTATCGGACAAATTAGTTTGAACCTTATCCCAATGTGCATTACCATCCTTTGAAACACCTAGCTAGCATGTTACTATGAAAGCCAACCACAACTTCACATGAGACATGTCACACATTAATCCTAGGCATTTAGATATGTGAATTGAATTTCTCCACACTTTTACATGTGATTTGTAATTCCATCATTATAAAATTTTCATTGATTTGGTAACCAAAAAAGTCCCAAAGAATTGTGGGAATCTCCTACTTTTAGTAAACCATTTAAAATTTATCAATTAGTAAAAAAAAAGTGATGAGTTGTAACTCGATCAATATTTATAAGTAATTTAATTTCTCATATCATAATATCACTTACTATTTTCAATGGAGAAGCACCCAATAAAATACATTCTTCTCCTTATCCTCCTCCTAATTTTACTGGCCCCTGGGACTCTGTTTACAGAATCTCGGGCCTGCCACCTGACCCGATAAAGAAGCAATCCTAGATTTCAAGAAAAAAATCACTTCCGATTCTTACGGAATGCTCCACTCCTGGCTTCTTAACAAAGATTGTTGCATTGCTTGGGAGGGAATCGTGTGCGATCCCTCGGGCCGGTTTACTAACTTGACCCGTCCCGAGCTTTTTACGACTTCTTCCTGTTTCTATGGATGTCGAAATGTCCGAAACATTATCCCCGTTTCCCTTCAAGCCCTCGATCTGGGTAATCTCAAGAACTTGAAAGGTCACATTCCACCTGAATTAGGCAGCCTAACTCACTCGAACCACATATTCTCCATCATAGCGATCTCGAAGGATCTATCCCGGTCTCACTCCAGAACCTAAAACGGTTAAAAATTCTCCTTCTAAATAACAACCGTCTCACAGGCCCTATCCCTCGTAATCTTTTCAATAAAATGACTTCACTCTCTGAGCTTTGGCTCTCAAAGAACCGGTTGTCCGGAAGCATATCTGAATCCATCGGAAAACTCCAGAACCTCGTCGAATTGGACTTGTCCGAAAATCAGCTAAGTGGAAACATCCCGACTTCGAATGGCAACGTACGATGACTCCGATATAACGCTTTGATTTATTGCTGATGCAAGAAGATCGAAGATGATCATAGTTAACATGGTGAAATATGTGGCATGTAACAAGATATATTGCAATATTTGTTGAAACAAAAAATCTTACCACTACCTACATTATTTATCTTCTATTTTATACCAATTAATATCGTCAATTTATATCATGAAGTATAACTATTAATTAATCCCTTAATTATTATTGCTATTGATAAAAAAAATTAAAATATATTACACGCAAAATATGTATTTTGGTATATAAAAAAAATTAAGATATAAAAATAACTCGCAAATAAGGTATGTATATAGAATTGCGATTAAAAAGAAAATAGAAATAATCCAATGAGGCCGTATAATCAAATGTGTAAAAATGATTAAACCATGCATTTAGTGGTAACGTAATAAATAAGGCCATTTTTATTCTTGCATATATTAAGCATTCCATAGGCAAATCGATTGCATTTAATGGAATTCAGTTCCGAGTCTCTCACGTTTACAAGGAAGGAAATCAAACGGCCGTTTGATTTCTAAATGAATATTTTAGAGTTAGTGAAAAAGATTGAGTTTGTTGTTCTAATTCGACCGTTTCAATCCCCATTCCGTATTTGTAATTTTCGAATCTCCTTTTTATTTTTTTGTCCTTTGATTTTTAGTTAGTCATACAACTCATTTGACATAATTCAATAAGCCATAAAATTTTATAAAATCAGCGTTACTTTTTATTTCTTAGACATACTATATATTAAAATAAATACTCAAATAATTTAACAAATTCGCACCAGTGGTCTAGTGGTAGAATAGTACCCTGCCACGGTACAGACCCGGGTTCGATTCCCGGCTGGTGCAATTTTTTTTCATTTTTTTGGCAAAAAATTTATACAAATTATATTTTCAAAAAATAAAAATAAAATAAATGAAGATAAATAAAAAAGAACCCCCAATTAAATTAAAATTATTTTAACATGCCAAAAAATTTAAACAAATTATATTTTCTAAAATAAGATAAAATAAATGAAGATAAATAAAAAAATAACCCCCCAATTAAATTAAAATTATTTAAACATATATATACGTACGGGGGTGTTCCGAGAATCGAACTCGGGACCTCTCGCACCCGAAGCGAGAATCATACCACTAGACCAAACACCCAGACGCCTTTTTTATTGGAGATAATATTATCTTTTTCAAATATATCATATATCTCTCTCTCTCTCTCTCTCTCTCACACACACACACTAGTGTAACCGGGTATCATCAAGCTCACGTTCGACTTGTTTATTATCGAATTGTGTGGAATTTAATTTTAAAACCACATTCAAGGTTAGATAACTTTATATATATATATGTGTGTGTGTGTGTAAATTTAAATATTAATATTTTTGTTTGAAAACTTTATTTAAATATAATATATTGTAAATCCCTGATTAATTATTATATTTCCGGTTGAGGTCACAAATTTATTAACGATCTTGAGATTCTCGAGCTCAAAAATGGCTCATTTATAGTTTACAAATCTCATCGAATAAACTCAAACAAGGTGTTATGTATATCTAACACCACGAAATTTCAAACAACGGACGTGTAACTTCAATAACTTGTATCGTTTTTAACTTTATATATCTATGGCATCACATGGGATGTTAATTTTAAGCATTATTTTCATCTCATATTTGCTATTTTTCTACGTTGTTTTCACAAAATTAAGTATGGAAATGTTAAATAAACCGCCAACTACTCGACAACAACAAAAAAAAAATCTCGACCTAAAAGAAATTGGGTTAATCACAACTTGATACCTACATTTTGGCTCTTTTTTTTTTTTAAATAACTCATTATTCAAAATTAACAAAATAGTACCACTTTTTTAAAAACTTAACAAATCTAACATTCGATTAATTGCACGACCCGAAATCTTACATAATTTATTATATTTTAATATTTATATTTCCCCAGTCATGTAAAAAAATATTCAATCAATAAATTTTAAAATACAATCGATTACGCACGATTTTCGAACCGTAAAATTAATAAATTGTTAGATTTGCAAAAATATACTATTTTAAAATAAATATCCCAAAATGTAAGTATCGAAATTTAATTTTGCCGAAAGCGAAATTCGTGAGGAAGATTCAACTTATGTAAACTTTACTCTTCTAACCTAATGGATTTCATAAGCTATAATTGCTTCATAAATTATTATTATTATTATTATTATTATTATTATTATTATTATTATTATAGTTGTGGTGCATGAAACTAAAGTTTATTGTTATATTTTAATGGCAGCCATTCCATATAATTTGGTAGCTACATATATATTAAAATATAATTTTGGGAATATGAATTAATGAAATACATATATCAATAAATCACTACAAACATTATAAATGCTCAATTATCAAAACTAAATTTACAAGAAATATAACTATGTCACCAAAGATTCTCTTCTCCTCTGCTTTGTGTTTGACGTCTGACAATTTCCAAATTCAGAATGTGACAAAGTACGTACGAAGCACTGCATGTTGTCTGAGGGCATGACAGTCTTTTCGCACCATCCGGCCCGGCCCGGTTTTCTATCGGGCCGTGAGGCTGCCCGAATGGCCCGGCCCGAACGTTAACGTACGTGGTGCGGGTCACACAACTACGACGACTCAAAAGAATGACACTTGTAGATATATCCTTACTACGGAAGTTATATATTGAATTCTTATAATATTGTACTTGTTCAGTGCGATCACTTTAACAGACATATATTGTAATAAATATTCACGAACGTTGACGCACGTGGGCATGACTACAATGACTCAAAAGAATGACACGTGTTGATATATTTCTTGCTACGGGAGTTATATATTAAATTCTCATATTGTACTTGTTCAGTGTGATCACATTAACAGATCTCGTAATAAATATTCATGAGCGTTGGCGTACATGGTGCGGGCCACAAGACTACGACGACTCAAAAGAACGACACGTGGATGTATCTCTTGTTGCAGAAGTTATATATTAAATTCCCATATTGTACTTATTCAGTACGATCATGTTAACGAATCTCGTAATAAATATTCACAACGCACGAGGGTCAACTAAGTAAACTTACGTTGATTGAAATGCTAAAATTTGGCACCTTCTATCATGAATATGTGAAGCACTTCAATCTTACGTTACTTCGTCGTATGTACTTTCTAGGAAAATTATCTATTCAGAACTTGAAAGATGGACAATCTATCGATTCAGGACCTGAAAGATAAAAATTCTCAATTCAAGACCCGAAAGATGAAAAATCTCAATCCAATAGCTCAAAAATCACGAATTTCTATTTTTCTTTTTCTTTTTAAATTAATTTTAACAATTTATTTATTAGATTTACTAAACAAGTAATGAAGGAATTTTCATTGAAAATTAATATAAAATTAATTAAAAAATAAAAATAAATAAATATTCGTGATTTTTTATGTCTTGGATTGAGAATTTTCATCTTTCGGAATTCTGAATTGAGAATTTTCATTTTTCAGGTGCTGAATCGACAATTCTCTTATTTGTTATTATGAAGATCAAGCATTCTATTAATCTATTACCATAATATATGCATATATATGTATGTGTGTGTATATATATATATATATATTATTTTGCAAGATATGGAAAATTATTTAAACGGAGACAAGGGGTAGAGATTGAGAATGATCATTGAATTTTGGTGAAATGGGAGACAAAAAGGTTGAGATTGGAAGGTTAGAGGTGAACATGGCTTGGTTTTTATGTACTTTTTTATGACAAATTTGTCTTTGCTTCTAAGGCATGCTATCTACCATCATGAGAGCCACCACTATTATCATGTAATATATAAATAAATGTTATAGGTGACAAAAATATATCAAATCACAAATAAATATAATATAATATTTTTTGAAGGATTTAAAAAAAGTTTATATTCAAACTTTGCCTACTTTTACATCTTTCCTTTGACATTTACCCTCTAAGCTATCTTTTTTTTTAATTCATCATCCGAAATAAAAAAAAATCCCACAAAAATTTAAGTAGCTCTATAACTTTTTTTTGGTCATATATCTCGAACCTATGCAAAAGAAATTTATATTTGTAAAAAAATAACAAATACTATTTAATTGTACAAATATAAGAAACAATTTCCTTTCCCTAAAAAAATCTATTTTTCCTAATATTTATTAAAAATCTATTATATTAAAATAAATATTGAACTCATACAAGTGTTAGATAATCTAATTAACCTTGTTTCCAAATTCAAATCATATCATAGAATAATTATTGAGTTTATAATGGAAGTTAATTAGGCGTCGATTTTATAGCTGTCACATTCTATGAAACATTTTAGTTGGATATTTCATACTAAAATGAGGGAAAATGAGTGATAAAATAATAATTGCTTCTATTTTCCCTTGCCCCCTTTTCCCTTAGTAGGAGATTTTAAATAAAATGGATTATCAAATTATTACACTTATTAATGAAAAGCTAATCAAGACTAACACCAAATATTTCTATTTTTATGACACTTGAAAAAGTTTGTGTCCTCTTAGAGCTATCAAAATGGCTATTTCAATTCAATTCATAAATTAACAAAATTTCTTCTCAAAATAGTTGTATCATCGACAAATCCCACAAAAAGAACTCGTGGTGTCATTTTTCAGGTGCTGGAAAAATAGTCTCGATATTAGTTTTGATTATTTTTTAATAGTTGGAGTATTAAAATATCATTTTGAATGGTACATGATAGAATTACAATTTTGACAATAGTATGAAACATCGAAGGTAATTTACGTACCCATCAGACTTCATAAACTCGGGCGGTTTTTTTAGGACTTATGACTCAACTTAATATGAACTATAAATAATGCTTCTTATTATGTCTCTTAGCGAGCTGTTGGTGGAAGTCAAACTCATTGCATATAGAGAGCAATAATATCGGTCTATACAGATTTTCGTGAACATCTCCATAATTGTATTTCATGCCATTTCAATATACACACCAAGTATATGTGACGTCACTTCAAAACTAAATAAAATATAATAAGTGCTCAAGAAGCTACTCATTGTAGATAGAAAAATTCCACAACGTATGGAGTGGTACAGTACGTACAACCTCCCACCGAAGCAACTGCGCCACGTCATCAATATTTTTGAAGTAATGAAACCCCTCTTATGAATAAATCCCGCGACGGATCCAGACAGAAATACTTGAAGGGCCTGATTACACTAAAATAAATCACAGTCGTCGGAGAGGGGGCCGAAATCTACAGACGGTAAAAAGAGACAACCCCTGAATATATCGTGTTGCGGTCGAATATAGTACCTCTAGCATACGTTATATATCAGTATTGTAATATAATTAACAGCATATATTTTGAAATATTTAGAGCGGGAAAAGGCACAAGAAATCAAGAATGCTGACTAACCTTTGACAGCGCCGATCAATGCGAAATCACTACTTGCAATTGAATTAGTCAAAAATAGAAAATTGGCCCAAAAATTGACCCCTGCGACTACGAAATAATAACATTCCTAATTTGTATTTACGTGACACGAGATTGAAAAAAAAATTAAATTTGCAAATTTTGAGATATGAGTAGAAATTATTATTGTAATATTACGAAAAACGATTATATAAATCGAAATGTGACATAAATTATTCGAGGAGAGTTGCTTTCCAATTCAGAAAAAGTTGGGATAATCTCAAACATAAAATTACAGAGATTATAGATACACATATAGATACAGGCTTTGTTTAAATATGCTGACGCTGTCTCTTATTTTTACTGTTGACGGAATTTTTACTGTATATTTTGGTCACTGTGGAGTGTGTGTGTGGACTGTTTTTACCTTTTAATTCTCTCTCTCTCTCTCTCTCTCTCTCCTATCTCTCTCACACACATACACACATATTCAATGTTTTACCGAACTCACCACCACAATTGCCTCTTCAATTTCAATTATTTCCCCAAAATCTCTCCGTTTTCTCATTTTCAGGTGCCTTGTTTTCTCCTCTTCCGTGGTTAATTATGGACTGCATGAAGAAAAATCGCTCATTCTGCATGTTGTTTGTGGTGTGTAGGAAATGGAATCAGCGCGAGAGGAGAAGGCGGCGGAGACGGACGAGTTCTCGAGTGTCGGCGACGGCGGCGGCGGGGATGATTTCAGCGTCGACGAGCTCCTCGACTTCTCCAACGGATTCTCTGAAAACGAAGAGCAATTGGAAGAGCAGCGGGAGACTGAAACGGGGAAGACGGAAACATCTCCTGATTTTCAGGAGAGAGAAGGAGCGGTTTCTCTCTCTAAGCGAGAGGAATTCGTCTCTCTCAACGAAAGCGAGCTCTGCGTTCAGGTGAATTGAACCTGAATTTTTTTTTTTTTTTTTTTTTTTTCAATTTTAGTCTGGATTTTTTGTTGGCGTTGATAAGTTAATGGCGGTTTCGGAAATTGGGGGGGAAATGAGAAACTGAAAAAATGGCGGAATTTTTTTTTCAGGCGGAGGGTTTGGAGAGTTTGGAATGGCTGTCGCATTTCATGGAGGACTCGTTTCCCGACTACTCCCCCGTCGGAAAGCCGCCGCCGGCGGCGGCGGGGGCGGAGCAGCGCTGTTTCACGACTCCAGTTCAAACGAAGGCCCGAACGAAGAGATGCCGGGCCGGGCTCCGCGTCTGGCCCGTCCTGTCGCCGTCCGCCTCCCCACCCTCCTCGACGTCCTCCACGACGTCGTTTCCGCCGCCGGATTCTGCGAGGAAGAGAAGGAGGCCGGCCGGCGGCGGCGGCGACGGAGGGGCGGCGCAGCCGAGGAGGTGCAGCCACTGCGGCGTGACGAAGACGCCGCAGTGGCGGGCGGGCCCACTCGGTTCGAAGACGCTGTGCAACGCCTGCGGCGTGAGGTTCAAGTCGGGCCGGCTCCTGCCCGAATACCGACCCGCCTGCAGCCCGACCTTCTCCACCGAGATGCATTCCAACAACCACCGGAAAGTCATGGAGATGCGGCGGAAGAAGGAGGTGGAGGTGGGGCCCGCCGGTCTGCCGCCGCCGGTTCAGAGTTTTTGAACGCATTCTCTCCCTCTGGATTATATAATAGTGTTCCATCTCTTATTCCAATCACTCCAATCAGACGAGGGATTAGGGAGTGTGTTAATGTTGAGACGAGAGACGAGATGAGACGAGATCTAATTTGTAATAGACGATTTCGTGTGACGAAAAAAATTGTTACAATGGGCTAAAGCAAAATTGTAGTTTTAGAGAGGGATTTGAAATTTTTATTTGATAGGAATGATGGGGAGGAAATTGTAGTTATTGAGACCGGTTCGGGCTAGCTAAACCCGGTTCAATTAGTGTACATTCTTTTTCGTGGACCCATGTTAGGTGAGGTAGGAGGAATTGAAGTTAATTAGGGAAGACTTTTTTTTTTCTTTTTTTAATGTAATTCGAATTCAATTTACTATTTTATTAGAGCCCTTGTAATTATTTTTTTTTTTTATCTTTTTAGGAACTTGTGAATTTATTTTTGAAATCGTGCTTCTTGGCTTAGAAAAGAGAAGGAAACAAATGGTTGTTGGGTGGTGGTTTAAAAGTGTGTTTCAAGCCCTTCAAGTAAATTTTTCTAAAGAAGAAATCCATAATTATTGTAACTTGTGAAATGCTAGAGAAATATGTATATATTTGTTTGAAGTGAGTCATAATTAGTAAGTTGTGTCTAATGGGTTGATTTTCAAGAATCAGCGGATGAGTCGTGGTTGGGTGAAAACACCACTCGAATTCAGAGTTATTTGATTCTCCCCGAAATGCATTGAGGCGCGCAGCAGTTGACCGGACATCTGAGAGTAAAGCATTGTTTCGGCGCGGGCCGCGAAAGCGGGTACCAGTTATCTATTTCTATTTTACTAAAATCAAAGTTTTTGACCAGTCTATGGAATTATTTAATGTTATTATATTATTAAAATGAGATTTTAGATGTTATGATATGTATGCACATCAACACACGTATATGTGAGTGTGCATGATTGCGTATACACGTGGATTATTACTCCAAGAATAATATAATTTAATGGTCGGATTTCAACGATTACAGTTATGTCGGAACGAGATTCGATTTTCGATTAGTCGGAATATTCATATAAGGTGCACCGCCACATTCATGGCACTATTTTCTATCTATAGCATCGCAATATGTCATCACATGAAAAATGAAGCCTACTTGTGCATGTTTCCATATTTTGAGGGTAAATGAAGCATTTCAATTCTTAGTTGTTGAATTCGATTATTTATGGCCGATGTAATATTTGGTGAGGCATTAAATATAATAATCTAAGGTAGATGAACATATAATAGTATATATACATGTGTGTACGAACGTGTTGTGTGTGTAAATTAATGATGGTTTTTATCCTATATATTTCATTTTTCATATTATTTTACCAATGTGATTATAGTACAAGTGATAAATTTTACATCGTGTGTAGGAGTATTATATCTCATTGTTGAGATCACGACACATCAACAATGATTCTTGAATAAGAAAATACGTTTTCGATGTTTCGTGTTCTTTGAGGTGGAATAAAATACCACTCCGAATTTGGCCTTTTTGTCATTCTAATATGACATTACTCTTGAAAATTAGACTTTTGAAGTTAGTTGTAATGTAAAATAAAATAAACCAACAAAATGTTCTCTTATATCTATTCTAATGTAAAATAGTGCATGTCAATTACTATCTTTAGCCTTTTATATCAGGGTTAATTGCAGAATTTAACGCAACGTTCGCACCATTTTGTAATTTTCGCACAATGTTTAAAAATTTACAGTCCATATCATAACTTTTATTATTTTCGCAATTGTAACATCCTTAATATTAATCCGACATAAAAAAACGTTTTATGGAGATGAAACTGATGGAGAATCTTATTGTACATAGTGAATTTATATAACAATGTCATTTAGGTAATCGGAAATAACAGAACTGGATTACAAATTAGACATGTAGGATAGATTTACCGGATTAATATACGGGATGTCACAATTGTAAAAATATTAAATGTTGTGATATGAATTGTAAATTTTTAAACGTTATGCGAAAATTATAAAATAGTAGCAACGTTGTGTTAAATTCTGAAATTAACTCTTTATATTATACAAAATAAGATACTATTAATTTAAATAATGCTCAATGGGCTACTACTTGAGACAATTGATTACACTAATGGGCCCAATTTGTAATTTATACACCTAAAATATGGGCTGGAATGCAATTACTTGAAATGTGGGCTAATTCATTAAAAAAAAGGGAAAT
This sequence comes from Perilla frutescens, assembly GCA_026008535.1. Classification (NCBI taxonomy): domain Eukaryota; kingdom Viridiplantae; phylum Streptophyta; class Magnoliopsida; order Lamiales; family Lamiaceae; genus Perilla; species Perilla frutescens. Next base: position 76,906,905 of record BRKX01000002.1, on the reverse strand, counting down.
ATGGGCAATTTTTTTTGGGGAGGAAGTGAGTATATAGATGAATAATTGTATTTACTTATTTTTTTGTTGATAAAAAGAAGATTAATAAACCTTATATGAACTTCGATTTTTGATTTTTCACACGATTTAAAAAATGATATTTTTTTGGCTTTTTACGTAATGTCGCCAACTTGAATACTCCAATTTATATTTTTCAAAATTAATTATAGAATAAGATATAAATTATAATTAACATCATTGGAAATATTATAAATTATAATTAACGACTATGTATTAATAATTGAGGAATTTTGCCGTGATACACAAAAAGCTAAAAAAATAATAAAAATTGTAATTTTTTAAATCACGTAAAAAATCAAAATCAGTCCAAAATTCGTGTATTTTAAGATAAAATCTTCTTAAAATGTGTGAAAAATCAAAATGCCCAAAATTTTATTTAGTTTAAGACAATTAACCTAATTATTATAATATAAAAAAAGGATAAAGGCAAATAATATTAACAAAAGAAAGCAATCTAAACTAAGAATAATATTAAGTAAGATCCAAACTAGTGAACATCGAGCTCGACTCGACTCTAAACTCATCAACTTCAAGCTCGAGCTAAATTCGGTTATATTCAAATTTTATTCTAAAACATTTCTAATTCGAAATCAGCAAAGAAAATAAATTATAATGGAACCATTGAAATATAATGTTTTAATATTCATAAAAAGACATCTCAAGTCTCAACTCTAAATCTCTAACTCAATATAAATTCCAAATACAAATTAATATTCTATATACGTATAAAATTGGACCATAATATTGGCTACAATTAAACCAACAAATTGTGATTATGCTGCTTCAATTTATCCATAAAATAATTTGCAGATAATGATTTGCAACTAACAAATTATAATAGGGACTATTTGCTTTCCGTATAAACATGAAAATTAGTTTGTTTACGTTAATTTTAGTGTTTTTTTTTATTATATTTTAGTGCTAAATTAATTAGCACCAAAATACCATAAGAAAAGCACTAATAATATAATAAAAAAGCCAGTTTTTACGTTTATACATCAAACACTAGTACTTATTTGAACCAAATTATATATATATATATATATATATATATATATATATATATATATATGAACTTCCACCTTATTATTCCTCAATTATTAAATGAACAAGAACCATCTTAAAAAATAGAAAAGCACTAAGAATATAATAAAAAAAGCCCGTTTTTACGTCTACACATCAAACACTGGTACTCAATACTCATTTGAACCAAATTATATATATATATATATATATATATGAACAAGAACCACCTTATTATTCCTCAATTATTAAATGAACAAGAACCATCTTATTATTCCTCGAACTTTATTTTTTCTTTTAAAAATGGTCCAAGCCCATAACCCTATCTTTCCACTATTTCATGATAAGTTAGTGGGCCTTAATAATAATGATGATTGACAATAATAGTGCCCTTGGTAAGGCCATCTCCAACAGTTTGCACTATAATACAATATCACTATCACTAAAATGCAGCAGATTCTCAATTTCATCTCCAACAGTTTGCACTATAATTCCACACCAAAAGAGAATATTCCAGAATATTCCTTTTATTTCATTTACAATTATTATTTTATAATTGATAATATATAATGATTTATGAAATTTCATTTAATGAATATCTATATTTAAATTCAAATTTTCATATAATTATGAAAATATTTTTTTAACAAATATATTTTTATGTATTATTAGGAAAATATTTGTATCCTTTTATTTTATTTTAGGTGTATTTTTATGTTTTTATTTCATGTGCTTTTATCTATCATAGTATTTTTATGTAGTTTTATTGTTGGTGTAATTTTATTTATTTTAGTATTTTTTATTCTTAGTCTAATATTTATCAAATTTAATTTTATGTATCAACATTTGTATTTAATTAAATTGATCATATATAACAAATTTTAATATTAATTATAAGACATTATTTAAAATACAATACAAATAACATACACAATACAAAACAAAACAATAAACAAAATATAACATTAAAAAAAAAACCAACACAAAATATTATGCCGCCGAGGAGAGAGGGACGGTAAATATACCGCCCCTCTCTCCAATCCCTCAAAATACAGATCTAAATGGCGCCGCCTTTGGAGAGAATTATTGCAGCAAAATGGTGAAATACCGCTGCCTTTGGAGATGCCCTAAGTAAGAACCAGTCACAAAAAAACAAAAAAAAAAAAAAAGGTATTTTTTTAATAAAATAATTCAAACTCACTAGTCACAAGACTTCGCATAGACATAGTATCTCGATCTAAAAAATAAAAATATTGAAGAAGTGTGAATATATTTTAGGTGTGACATAGAAGAAATATATAGACTAGACTACCTGTTTGAAAAATCACAAACAATATTTGAATATAGTTTTCTCGCAAAGATTATTCTTTTTAAGAAAAAAAAAAAAGTATTTCGGAAATAAAAATCGTCGGAATTTTTGTTTGGTTCAGTCTAGTCATTATAATTATATTTTAATTTGTATATGTAATACTTCATGCAAAAAAAAAAATTGTTATTTTGAAGATTTTGTGGATTATATATCAAAAGTGTGAATATTTTAATGTTGGATGCATGAGTGGTTATTGTATGGTCATATAAATATAACAAAATGATTTTAAATAGTAGAACACGAAATGTTAATAACAGGCGTTTTAACAAATATTAAATATTATACTTTTATCCTATACGTCTTTACAAATATAAAATTAAAATATGATTGAAAATGAAAATTTAATTATAATATATCACGTTTAATTTTTTAAATACGATTATTTTTTTATGTGTGCAATATAGTTTACCGTACATAAATAAAGTTTACAAAGTACGCACTATCGGATAATGACGAATTACTCTCGTCATAAAAAAAAATGTTCACAGTAGAATTGGTCAATATAAGTCGGCATGAGAGGAAAACGAGCTATTTAAATGTGACACATTTAACAACACTCGTGTATGAATTGAAATAATTATTTAATTTGTTAGATGAATTGCAACTTAAGCGGCTTGATTTATTTGACCCGCAGTAAAATATTATTATTATTATTATTAGATAAAATAAAAATGATTATAAATACTATTTTAATGTCCAACGTAATTACACTATTATATAAAATATGAAGGATATAACATATAATTATATAGGGATAATTTCATTTTATTGTCCCATTAGAATAAATTCGAAATATTTTTAATCTCACAACTTATTTTTTTGGTCCCAAAATTTATTTACTCGATATTTTTTTTTCCCAAATTTTATTTTTGCTACAAATTTAATTACTTACCTCACAACTATTCGGGAATGTTAATTTTGGAATAAAAAATCTCAAAGAATAAAATTTAGGACAACAAAAGTCAAGAAAATAAAGTTTAGGACAAAAAATATAAAGATTGAGTTCAAAAAAGTGTAGAGAATGAAAATATGATTGGATATTTTGTTGGGAAAATAAAATCAACACGTGATAACTATATTATATCAAGCGATTACAGCGTACATAATATAATGTTCTCGACTTTTGTGGTCCCAAATTTTATTTTCCGACTTTTTTGGTGCCAAAATTAACATATATATCCAAACATTTGTGAAGTAAGTTGTTAGTTTTGGGACTAAGAAAGTAAAAAAAAAGAATATGGAACCAAAAATGTCGAGTAAATAAACATTGAGACCAAAAGAGTCGGATACGGGATTAAAAGTATTTTGATCATATTCTAATGGGAGCAAAAGTGAAATTATCTCAAATTATATATTATGTTGTTTCTGACGTCACACTGATAATATAATGAAGTAAGAAGCCATTGTTTTTATGGATATATATCAAATTTTGCACGAAAACAACTTAATTTGCAAATAGATTTTTAAATATTTTTTCACATTTCTTTTTCAAGTGGTCAACAATTGTGCTCAATTCTACCATATTTAACATATGCTAGATGATCTCAGCATTAACAGTTTAAATTATTTGAGATAACTATAGTTTAATTTAATCACAAAAAAATTTTGTGCGACGGGTCAAGATCTCAATCCAAATTTATATTTGACGACATATTCATACTTCTGTTGGTGTTTGATTATGTTTTGAATTTCGACTCATGAAACAGTGTCACACGAGACACTCTGTATCTTATACACTTCACATCTTCAACGTATTTTGGAAATCGATCGTTCCCGGATAAATAGTAATTCTGATACTCGGATTTCTATATTATAGATAGTTTGATTCTATTATCACGTTGAAACAAAACACAGCCAAACATTAATAAAAGTACAAATTTATAACTTAATTAAGTATAGTTAAATGTCTAATATTTAATAGAATTATCCATTCCCTCTAATTGATTCAGTCTAAAATACATTAAGAAATCGCATTTAATATGTATTGGAAATACACAATTTACAACAATTATTCTATACTGACCTTATTTTCTACTCTATCAATTTCATTCATACTGTATTAAATAAGGTTATATTTATAAAAGGATATTTTAATACAATCCTAATTTAGAATATGATTATAATTTTGAGATATCCCAAAAAAGAATAATAGTCTACAATTATGAGACGGATGTAGTATATCATGATTCATGACAAATATAAGCAATCAAATCGATTCCATTTCTCATGAAGAAATATTAAAATTTTAGAATCAGAGATTAATTAACTTCCAAAATAATTTATTAATGATTCAACGATCAGAATTTTATTTTAACATAATCTTTATATTTTAAATAGTAAGTCTAATTTTGTAAAAATCAATATTATCGGTAATCAATTATATAAAACAATTACTTATTAATTAATTTCTTACTAATATATGATTAATGACACAAGATTACGCGAATATGATGAAATCATTTGCCACAAAATTAAAATTATGAATTTTTATTCTTTTTTTTTATCAATTTCAATTTTTTGTTATTAAGTTTAATTCTACATTTATTAATTAGGATTTATGATTATTTTCATATGTCATTTAATTGTTTTTTTAGGAAATAATTAATTATTAACTCAAAGTGATAATTAAATATAAAAAAGAATTATATATCCGCATAATCAATCATAATTAATAAACATATAGTTAAACTTAAGCACAATCGATTGAAATTGAAGAAAAATAATAATATTATATAATTATGCAGCACAGAATGTTGCACAAAGTCGAGAATTTTTATTTTTTTTAATCTACATGAATATATGTGTGTGACAACAATAGTCAACAAACGTAGCTGTCGTTATACGTACCTACACACATCCACTAAATTGTCATTATTAGTGCCATTAATTTAATTATTTCAAATGATTATTCATGTCATTAATTAAACCACGAAAATCACAATTGATGCAAATTAGTACGAGTTCATTACTGCAATTGTTTTCAAAATCATATTGTAGCAAAAAAAAAGATTTAATTTTGAATTTATACATGATTTTATGTTAAACTAAATTTACGTGATGATATATTGGTGCCATGTAGGGCTGTAAACGAACCGAATCGAGTCGAACACCTTGATACTCGAGTTTGAACTCGAATGCTCGAAAAAAGCTCGTTTAATTTACATATTCGAGCCCGCGTTTGAAAAAAATAGCTTATTTTATTTACGCGTTTGAAATATTTATAATATTCATGAACATGCTCGATTAAGCTCAAGAGCTGATCGAGCCGAATACTACTATGTTCGAGCTCGGTTCGATAATTTTATCGAATTTGATTCGAGGCTCGAGCTCAACTTGTTTAGAAAACAAACTCGAACGAGCTTTTTTCGAGTCGAACTCCGAATAGTTCGCTAACGGCTATGTTCATTTACAACCCTAGACTGCCGCTACTTGCCACATGCAGTCCCATCATTTGCATTTATTTATTAAGAATTTATTCTTTTTTGGGTATTTGCTGGTATTTATGTTGACTTATAGCTATGATCATTCACACCATCAATTAATTTTCATAGACAATTCCATTAAAAATAGTAAATTAAAGTGTTCGAATATGAAAGGGGGCAAAGATTGAGTCAAATAAAATTATTAATTTTAGTGGACTTTTAATTGGATCTTTCCCATAAATATAGTTAAATTTATATATCAAGAAAGAGTCAATATTTCAAGCCACTGAATTTGAGCTTTCCACACTTCCCACTTTGAGAATTTCTTGTCTTTTAATTTCACTGTCGGAAACAATTAATTTGTTAAAAGTTTCAATCAACAAATTAAATTATCATAAAGGTTCGGATAATTAAAATTTTCTTCCATTTTTTCATCAATTTTAATTTATTATATTTTAATTTAATTTTATGATTATTGTTAGGGTTCACCCCACCCAATTAGGATTTGTAATCATTTTTTAATATTTAATTTTTAAAGAAATGATTATCATGGTAGATTATTTTGAAAATGTAATTTATAATTTTTTAAATTTTAATCTTTTATGGATAAATGTGACTAGGTTGATTATGTTATAATTGATTTTTATTTTTATAATATCTATTATTAAACTTGTGAATTCGATCGTGAAATACGGGTTGGAACATCAAATTCGGAATAAATGATCCCATCCTAATTAATACTTCCTCCGTTTCGTTTTGATTATAATTTTATTAATTTTTTATTTGAATCAATTACCACATAAAATTCAAACATAATTGTTAAAATCATAAAATGGGACATGTTTGATAAAATTACACTATAAAATTTTTATGTAAAATATATAAAATGTTCGTGAGATAATCTGTCAATTCTTTTAGCTATTTTAATTTAAAATTAACTTTTGACTTTTAAATTTGAAGACTAGACAGACTTAGGAAATTAAATTGTTCAGACTGTTTTTTTTTTATTATTATTATGAGATTAATTATTTGTCACGTACAGAAAATCCGTCAGAATAATTAATTTTACATATTCAAAAAATTGACTTGTCAGTAGCTTGGACTGTTCAAGAACTTTATGCAAAATAATAATAATAATAATAATAATAATAATAATAATAATAATAATAATAATAATAATAATTTATAATGCATAAATAAGTAGATATATAAAATAATATCGATGAATGTAATTAATTCAACAATAACATAGATAGAAATTAGTTAATTTGTATTCTGCATAAATAAACTGAACTATGAGAAAAATCAAAAGAATTTTACTTTTTATTTTCATTTTAATTTATATGGAGCTAGAATAAATTCTAAATCTAAAAACTATAGTCCAGGTAGGACATAGAAATAAAAGAAAAATACAAAAAATAACAATAAAGTTATATTTAATGTGAGTCTATTATAAATTTAATACTAGTTTTAATAAGGAAAAGAAACAACAATTTAATTTTTTAGATAAAAATCGAGATGGTATAAGTATTTTTCAATTTTTTAGTAAACTGTAAAATGACTAAATTACCCCTAATATTTTTCAAAATTTGAGGAGAGCCCAATTCCCCCTTTTGGCTATACCCTCCCTTCGTAATTGACTATGTGAATCGAACTCAAAACGTCTCTCTTTTAAATTAAGATATCTACCGTTTGAGTGCACTCAAACGTTGATGTAGTCTAGATATTTTTGCCCCACCTACGTCGCCTAAAGCATACATAATTTTATACTTCCTCCGTTTCTATTAATTGTCATTTTAGATGAATGCACACAAATTAATAAATTAATTGAATTACTTAATATACCCTTGTGTGAATACATTAAATGAGCAAAATATAAATGCTTGAATGCATTAAATGAGGGTAAATATGAGAAAAGTGTAAATTTTATGTCTCGAAATTGTAGAATGACACTTTTTTTGAAACAAAATTAAATAGGTAGAATGACATTTATATAGAAACGGAGGGAGTATGACTTAACGTCTAAAATTACCAACTCTTCTAAAACAAAACCTCTTTCACCCAACTTAAGAAAACATTCAAAAAACACCCAATTATAATATATATTTGTCCAAAAACACCATTTGAAAGTGATTTGATGGGTGATAGATTTTCATGCACATGTTGTACTTAGTTCATCTAATTTCAACCAAAAGTACACTCAATTTTTGAATTTTAAACACTACGAAATTCATATTCGAATTTTTTTATACTTGAAACCAATCAAATGTACGAGGCATCACAATGAATTTATCATGTTCATCATGCTGAAAATTATTTCTCGATCAAAATCACGATCACGATCGGAAATCTTGGTTGTATTACGATCACGATTGGGAATCCCGATCACTTCTGACACACTCTGAAAAGGGTTCAGACGCATATCTTAAAATACTGAAAACTGGTCAAAATCACATGGGAAATTCCTTTTTTGTCCATATAAAAGTGAGTATTTGAGATGTTTGCTCATTTTATATTAAACTAAATTTCTTTTTGGTGTAATTCAAGATGGCTTTTTTCACTATATTTGAAAAAAAAAAAATATTACCCAAGATTAAGACTATCTCGAGATTCAATGGGAAGAACTAATTTTTTTTGGTGAACTATAGTAACATCCACATATCCTTAAGGGGCCCACATTTCATTGGAAAATGATTGATACGACATTTAGGATGTCTAAAAGTTCATTATAGATTAATTAATCATACTTAATTAGACAAATCTAATCCCCCACTTGTTTTTTTTTTAATTTTTATATAATTTTGTTAATTGCCAGAAAAATCACGACGTTTCCACCATTTTACAAATTAAACACTATGTTCTAATTTTAGTGGGATTAAATATTCCCAATTTTTCCGACTAACTAATTACGATGTATCTAGTTTATAAACCATGTTGGAAGCTACATCAGCACTCGTTTATTTTATCGTTTCTATAAGAAAAAATATATTGAAAAAAATAATAAAATCGACGCCGTTTGTTACGCATGTGAGTTAATGTTGTTGAACGTGGTGTTGTAATTGACTAAGGTTAAATGTGAAGTTTAATTTACGAAAAGGTGAAAACATGGTGATTTGTTTGACAATTAATCTCTTTTTTAACGACGGCCCGTAGATTAGACTCATTTACTTGGTCAAGTCAATATATATACATATATAGATATAGATATAGATATAGCATCTTAAAAACACTTTATATTTGTTGTTAAAAATGACACGATAATGATGAAATTATGCGTAAAGATTAGTGCTAATCACCATCTTGGATGTTAAGTATAAAACTAAACTTTTTAGTCAATAATAGGCTACTAATTGGTTAATTAATATAATAGGTTTTTGGTAAAAACCAAATGTTGGAAATGGAGAGTTCACACGAACAATTGCTTTTCAAACCTTAACTATATATGTGTGTGTGGGTTGGTTATAATAGAGATTAAACTTGGTGTGGAAAGTTTAGTGTAATTATAATGATTTTTTAATTGTATTTTTTAGTACCAAAATATAATAAGAAAATTATTAAAAATAAAAATAAAAAGGTAGCATCAAAATACAGTAAGAAAAATACTAAAATTATAATCCAAATTAAGTGTCATTTTGGATGAATGTTGCATGCAGGTTAATAAATTAATTGAGTTGTCTAATACACCCTTGTGTGAATACATCAAATGAGTTAAATACAGATGTTTGAATGCATTAAACGAGGGCAAATGCGTAAAAAATGTGAATTTTCTTCCTCGAATTTGTAGAGTGACACATTTTAGAAACAAAATTAAAATGTTAGAATGACACTTATTCAGAAATAGAGAGAATAGTAAATAAGTACGGTTCTCACGTTCCTACACGTAGTACTAGTCTTCATTTGAACCACATATATATGCACATATATATATATGTATGTATAGGTCTTGGAACATGGAAACAGCCAGTTTTCAAAGGTAAGATGAAATTATCAATGGTTAAAAGGTCTAAACCAAGAAAAAGACTCAAAAAATCATAGAGGTTTATGCATCATAATCTGTCATTATTTTAATTATATTGATTTCGAATTTCTCACTTGCACCAAAAGCATATGGACATATTCTAACTAATTTATGTCTTCTAATATGATGTTTTTCATTTTTATTTATTTATTTATTTTTGGAATTAAGGATATGGATAAGTATGCAATCTAATTGATTGCGTGGGACGAATTTTGCAATGTTAATTAAATGAGTATTTTCATATCATGTCTATTATTATTATTATTATTATTATTATTATTATTATTATTGCACATTTTAAATTGTAAACTTACAAATGTTATTCTATAGTAAAATGATGTATTAATTATTTATTTGATACTATCCTGCATCGATACGTAAATTGCTATCTAAAATCAAACTAAAATAAAACCATTTCGTCTCATTTAAATATAGCAAAGAACTTTTATTTTCAAGCTACTTTTTTTTTTAGATTGGGGAAAATGGGAGCAATGGTTTTTTAACCCGATACGTCTCTTTTTTATACAAGAATCTCTACCGTTTAGATGTTTCCGAAGAGATTTATTTTCAAGCTACTTAATTCAAAATCATTTACTTAAAAATATAATTTACGTGTTTATTGTACCACTCTCTCCATTTCTGTTTAACTGTCATTTTGGATGAATGCACATAGATTAATAAATTAATTAAATTACCTAATACACCCTTATGTGAATACATTAAATGAGTTAAATATATATGCTTGAATGCATTAATGGGGGAAATTTGAGCGAAAAACATGAATTGAATTAAAATGTTAGAATAATACTTTTTCAGAAACTGAGAGAGTAATAAATACTTTCGGAAGTATTGAAAGAAAATAATTAACATAATTAGGTTAAAAAATGTTGAATTATTGTTGGAACTTAAAACGAACATGTGATACTCCAATAATATGTCGAAATGTAATTTGTGTATAGAATTGTCAATTTACAAATACTTGCGTGCATGAAATGGGATTATTAAATTTGATTTTCTAATATTGCAAATGTTATAAATGAGTAAAATGTTGAAAGGTTAGGTGAGCTAAGAAAATGACAATTAGTAATTAAACTATTCATTGATTTTACATCATATCGTGTGGAGATTCAGAAAACAAGTAAGCAAACATCATTAGTTGTTATAATATAATTTCAAATCCTAATATCCAGCTATGTGTTTAATTTGTGATTTTCTTATATTAACTTTTTCCCCTTTTTTATAATTTTTTATTCACTTTTCATCGATATCTTGCACTCTATATATAGCACTTTATAGTTTATACCTTGCCCTCACTCAAATTCGAAATTGATGGACCGATTTGAACGGTTCGAGAAAAGAAAAGGGTTAGGACCAGAAAATTATAGCTCGAAACGAATTTAGCTTATTAAGACTAGCTCGAAATTAAGTGGATTGATCTTAATAGCCTGAATTTTTATAGTTTAGCTTGATATATAGTACGGTAAAATATTGAAAATTTTAAGTTTCATATAATTGAATTTAAGAACTAAAAAATAAAACGGGTGAAATTTAAGTAATTTAATTATTTAAGTAATTAGTGATAAATTATATTATATTTATTGTTAATTTGCTAAAATTAGAAGTTTTAGCGACATGAATCGATAAATTTATACATATTAAATTCTTTCTGGTAAATTTTCTGATTCGATGGGTTAGCCCTAAAATTGAAGGGTTAAGGTTAGGGCTAAGAATTTTTAGCTCGATAAACTCTAGCCCGAATTGACTAGAAACCAAATAGTCCGACAACCTGATGGAACTGCCCTGAAACCGAGTGGGCTGCCTGATTGACATCCCTAGTAAAAATAATATTTTCAGTTCAAAGTTTATCGAGTTTTAATAGGACAACCCCTTGTTTTAGATGAGTTTTGAACGAAATGACGTTGGAGGTTGAACGATTTGTGTCCAGTCATGACCTAAGAGGATAGAAGAAGGAGAAACGAGGTCGGAAAATAAAGTGTCGAGCGTCAGAAGAAGAGCATGGACTGTGCCGAGCCTTGCACGTTTCGAGATTGTAATTTGATAATGAACAACCAAACGTTTTGAGATTTTAGGGTTTAAACACAATTATGAATATATGTGATTTCAGTTAATACTATTGTCTTGTTTCTTTACTTGCTTGTGTTTCCTCGCATTGATATTGTCTTGGGTAATTGTTTGGCTAGCAAATGCTTATGTGTAGTTAATTAATTATCACTCGAGAGAGGTTAATTAATCAAAGGATTATGAATACATAGCACAACTCTACTAGATCGAGAGATTGTTATGTCGTTGTGAGGAGAATAAATCTTATGAGCTTTTAGGAGTTGAACAACAATTTGAGATCAATAAGTGATTATTGGCGTTTAATCTACTTCTAGAACTTACTCGAGAGAGGGGTCTTGTTAACATAGAGATTCTCCTGTAAAATTAGAAATTAAATAATGTTTAAAGTATTAGTTGAATTCATAAGATCCACAAGCGTGTAGATCCCTAGAATCCACTTTCTCCCTTAAGTTTTTTGTTTGATTTTTGTGTTCCTGTTTTATTAATCATTTTAGTTTTCTAGTTTAATTTAGTTTAATCAACAAAACATTTAATCTGCTTGTCTAGATAAAGTAGAATAGTTTAATTGAGTACCTAGTTAATTCTTGTGGATACGATATCTGTTCTCACTGCGTTTTACTATAATTTATCACGTGCACTTGTGAATCGTTTTAAGTGAAATAAAAGAACGAATAACAAACGATCATAAGTCAAGTATTGAATTTATTTACGAATATAGAAATAGCTATAGATGATTATTTGAAGAAAAGTGAAAAAAATAATATGACTGTTTAACATAAAAGAAAAGTTATACCACAATCCTTTGTAACTTAGTACTATTCCTCATAATTAAAAGATGAAAAGTTCCAAGATGGCGGCATTCATGAGCATTTAAATGATTTATGAATAATAATAATAATCATAAGACTTGTTCTTACAAGGCTGAGAGGTTTCCAGAAGTAATTATTTTCCATTTTTCAACCATAGAAAAGTCTATTATATATATAAATTAAAGTCTTTCAAGGTTTGAAATGGTTTCAACCTATTACTAGAAAAAAAGAAGCAAGAAGAGACAAAAAAGGATATTTTTTTATTTTTATTTCTATAATTATTTTTTTTTGTAAATTTTAATGTGTGGTTCATTTAATATATAGATTTTTCTTGCTACCCAACATGTTGTGTGTGTGTGTGTGTGTGTGTATGATTCATATTTAAATTTGTTTATTAAGACAAATTGTGAGGTAAAATAGTAAGACCTTATTTGTTTTTATTTTCAACATTAATTTTCAGTTTTCAGTGTTTTTATTTGAATTTACGAGATATATTGGTTTTTGAAAATAATGTAATAATTTTGTTATGATGAATGATTTAATTGTTTAGAGTTAGAGGTTTAGAAAATGGAAATATGTTTATTTGATTATATTATCAATTTGAAATTTGTGGTTGAGATGAAAAGATAAATATTTGTGTGGTTATGATGAATTGATGAGTATTTAAATAATGGATCCCACTATAATGATATATATATATATATATATGGTTGGAAAATGTGAAAACTGAAATTGAAAATAAATAAATCAAACGTGTTTCCGATATTTTGAATGGTAAAAAGTGGAAATTTTCCATTTGAAAATAATGAAAATAAACAAGGTCTAAATATGCTCGCACCCGCATTTCTAAATCATTTTGTTCTTATTACATTTCAAATTATTCATTTATTTTAGAAAAAATTAATTATAATTTAAATTTAACGTTTGGATGTTTTAACATAAAGTCCCAACGTTTTTGAAAAAAATGTCATCCCAGTCGATCTTTTGTCAAGAATGCCCTTCCATTTTACACAATTCATAGATCACTCGAGAATAATAAGGTATCTGGAATCGATCGGAAGAAAATTTTAACTGAAAATATTGAGTCGTTTTTATTAATATGTTTAGAAATACGCGTGTATCTCAATTATGATACTTATAATGTTCATGTGCATATACTCTCTTCGTTTCAAATGTCTGTTGTTTTAGAATTTCAATCCAGAATTAACAATTAATTTTTTGGACTAATATATCCCTTTCTTCTATATCAAATAAAATTTTATTCCTTTGTATTTTTGTAAAATAAAACGAAACGGAGGGAGCATATGTTTTGTAATATAAAATTAATGAAATTCGAACTTTCCTTCCACAATTAAATCATTAGTAATTTAGTATTATTTTATTTCTCACCTATAAAAACATTAAGAATTTTTAATAGGGATCAATATCGAATCACTCAAGAGAGGGCCCCACTTGATTGTAATCTACTACTAGATTTTCTTTTATTATTTATGAGATAAACACTTCCCACCTCTTTTCCAAATCAAACAAATACACATTTTTTTTAATCATTATTTTTTTCAATGGCCCACCTATCTCAAATCAAACAATCCCACGATTTATTCAAATCCAACATTCGAAAATGTGCTAAAATCACAAATCTCACACACCCAATGTGTGTAACACTATGTGAAATTTCACTAATCTCCCATTATATAAACCACTCACACCATCCACCAAAAAATCTAGCAACAACACTAGAGTTGCACTAATAACCCCATACACATTGTGTTCTTGTAATAAATCACCAAAAAAAAAAAAAAAAAACCCAACAAATTCTTGAAAAAAATTCAATTCAATCATACAAAAACAAGAAACATGGCTAATGATCTTCTCCAATTATCTCTAGATGCAAAACCCTTGTTCATATTCTTCACAATCCCCTTCCTCCTCCTCCTCATCTGCCTCTCGAGATTTCGACGTAAACGCTATCCTCCCGGGCCCCCGGGCTGGCCCGTGATAGGCAACATGGGCTTGATGGACCAGCTCACCCACCGCGGCTTGGCCAAACTAGCCAAGAAATACGGCGGCATCTTCCACCTCCGCATCGGCTTCCTCCACATGGTGGCGGTGTCGAGCCCGGACGTGGCCCGACAAGTCCTCCAAGTGCAGGACAACATCTTCTCCAACCGGCCCGCAACCATTGCCATCAGCTACTTGACCTACGACCGGGCCGACATGGCCTTCGCCCATTACGGGCCCTTCTGGCGCCAGATGCGCAAGCTCTGCGTCATGAAGCTCTTCAGCCGCAAACGGGCCGAGTCGTGGGACTCGGTCCGTGACGAGGTGGATGACATGACCCGGGCCGTGGCCACGAGCAGCGGCACCGTGGTGAACGTCGGCGAGCTCGTTTTCGGGCTCACCAAGAACATAATATACCGGGCCGCGTTCGGGTCGAGCTCCCATGAGGGCCAGGATGAGTTCATCAAGATTTTGCAGGAATTTTCGAAGCTGTTTGGAGCGTTTAATATCTCGGATTTCATCCCTTGGTTGGGGTGGATGGATCCGCAGGGGTTGAATGGGAGGCTGATTAAAGCTCGGGCCGAACTCGACGGGTTCATCGACACGATCATTGATGAGCATATGCAGAAAGCCCGGCCCGAAAATGGGGGTGGTGAGCCCGTTGAGTCGGATATGGTTGATGAGTTGCTTGCTTTTTATAGTGATGAAGCAAAGGTTTTGGAGTCCGATGATTTGCAGAATTCGATCAAGCTTACGAGGGACAACATCAAGGCTATTATTATGGTGAGTTTATAATTATACTCGCGTCGAACGAGATCTTCTGTTCCATATATACATCGTTATTTTATAATTTTTGGGTCCGTCGTGTTTGTGTTGATAATTTGGTATCGTATGTTGCATGTCGTGTGTTGATGAAATGAAACTCGAAATTAAAAAGAGCGTAATTAAGGGAGTAAATTTTGATTTTGGTCATTAGTCTGTTTTTTTGTCCCGATACTATTATTTTTGGTCCCAAATTAATCAAATTTTGATAGTATCGAATCAAAAGCAGACTAACACATGTTACGTGGGACTAAAATCGAAATTTACTCAAATTAAAGAAATAATTTGAAGTGAAAATATATGGGGGGTTTATTTTAGATATTGATTGATTTTGAATTGAAGGTTTTCTAGGTAAACTACTTTTATGTAGAAACGAGGTTGGTTTTTATTTTTCTTTTATTTTTCTTTTTAGGAAAAAAACGAGGTTGGTGATTGATATTCAAAGCAAGTAACATTTTAATATTATTCCCTCTTTAAGAAGAAACCTTTCATTATTGAGTGTTTTTTTTAAGGAATATCATGTATGAATAATTGGTTGAAAAATCAAATATAAGTTGATAAATTAGAAATATTACAACTTCGTCATTTTATGAATATAATATAGTTCTTTGGTTGTCATTTGGCTTAATTTATTCTTTGATAAAATACAAAATATTAGATCCTCTACTTGATTCTATATACTAGTCACAATAACCACAAGTATTAAATGAAAGTGTATATATTGGTTCGTGATATACTCCACTCGTTTTAAAATATATGTTGTTTCATAATTTTTAGTTTGTATCAAAATATTTGTAATTTAACCCTGAATTTATTAGCAAGAGAGTGAGAAATCTGCACATTTATTACGAAAACTATATATTTGATATCTGGTGGAAAGATCATATCTATCTATATTAGTCAAGTCAAAATTATTACATCTTAGTTTTGTGGAAAATTTTAAAACAACATATATTTTGAAAGAGATGGAGTATTGTATAATTCACGATGGATTATTACTATTTATCATACAATAAGTCCATGTATAAGATATATAGTACGAAGATCAAATTTCATGATTTCGAATTTCCTCAATATCATCAGGTCAGGTGATATATATATATATATATATATATATATATATATATATATATATATATATATATTCGAGTAAATATTTTTCACCTAAGTTTACTCTTCAAATGTAATGAAAAAGTTTTAATTTCTTATAGTGGAAAAGGACAAAAGTCATCATATTATACATACATTATAAATATTAATGTCGTCTTGAAATTTTGAAGATCACTAGACGTAAATTGAGACTTTTTTTTTGGTTTTTTTGAAAATGTGGCATTTCAATATTATGTCAATATATCCATTGGATTACTTCATGATGAGCTCATCACACCTAACATAAGCCACTACTATACATACATACATATATATATCTCTTTTTTTTTATAATAACATACATATCCAAATTATCATTTCATGATAATATAACTCAACGTTAATCTCTACTATGTTTACGTTATAGATAACATGCGTTGCACGTATTTAACGAGAATTATGATATCAGGACGTGATGTTCGGTGGGACCGAGACCGTGGCATCGGCGATCGAGTGGGCCATGGCGGAGCTAATGCGGAGCCCGGAAGACCTCAAGCGGGTCCAGCAAGAGCTCGCCGACGTGGTGGGCCTGGCCCGAAAAGTCGAGGAGCCCGATTTCGAGAAGCTCACCTTCCTCCGGTGCTGCCTGAAGGAGGTGCTCCGCCTCCACCCGCCGATCCCGCTCCTCCTCCACGAGACGGCGGAGGACGCCGTCGTCGCCGGCTACCACATTCCGGCGAGGTCGCGCGTGATGATCAACGCGTGGGCGATCGGCCGCGACGAGGGCGCGTGGGAGGACGCGGAGTCGTTCAAGCCTTCGCGGTTCCTCCGCGATGGCGTGGCCGACTTCAAGGGCGGGAACTTCGAGTTCATCCCGTTCGGGTCGGGCCGGAGGTCGTGCCCCGGCATGCAGCTCGGGCTCTACGCGCTCGAGGTGGCGGTGGCGCACCTCCTCCACTGCTTCACGTGGGAGCTGCCGGACGGGATGAAGCCCGCCGACTTGGACACCGACGACGTGTTCGGGCTCACGGCGCCACGCGCCACCAGGCTCATGGCGGTGCCGACTCCGAGGCTGCTCTGCCCGCTCTACTAGGCGGCGGCGGCGGTTGGGTGGTGGTGATTGGCTGCATGGCGGCGGCGGTGGGGAATGCATGGCTTTTGTTTTGATTTTTGCGGTTTTCTTTTAATTTTCGTATTTGTTTTGTTTTTTTTTCAATACAGTTTATAAATGTAATTAGGGAAAAAGACAATAAATAATTAGCAAAAGAAAAAGGGGTGGAATTTGTTGAATATATATATGGGGAAATTAGGGATTTGATTTTGGAAATGTTTTTTTTTTCTCCCATCAAATGAACAATATGTGTTTGTCATACTTGTATTTTTTTTTATTATAATTCATTATCAATAAAATGTTGCTCAATATTCCTCTCAAGATATTAATACTTTGTTTGTATTTATTAAATTATTCTACATCAATTTTTACATCAGAAAATCGGATGAAATCCCCTGTTACATTCTGTGCAACACACTTAAAATTATTAATTTATATTCTGTTTTTTGTTCGATTTTAATTTTACACTTGTTAATTGAAAATAATTAATTATTAATTAAAAAATAGAATTAAATATTGAAAAATAATTATATACTCTAATTGAGAAAAGTGGACCTTAATGAACAGGTGTAAAATTAAATTGTAACAAAACCAATTAAAATCGAAGAAAAAAATAAAATAAAAATTAATAATTATAAATGTGCAGCACGTAATATAGCAGATGATTTCATGCGAAAAATATTGTATAAAATATCCACAATAATTAATTATAAGATAAACTCTTTTAATACATATTATTATTTCGGAAGACCCCTATCATTTTCTCGCAAGTCAAAAAATAATAACAATACCAAAAAGGTGTAATCCACACATTTTTGGTGTATTTTTTTAATTTTATTTTCAAATTAAATAATTCCCCCGTCCCATAATTTAGTTCATTATTCCTTTTTAAGATGTCCCAAAATTATAGTATGAATGAAAATAATAGAATATAAAATAAGGGTAATGTACAATAATTGTATATGAATTGTGTATTTTCAATGCATATTAAATGTGTTTTTTTAATTTCTGTGGAAATGAAAAGTGGACTACAATTATGAGACGGAGTGAGTATAATTTTGATCGAGGATCTCACTCTCATTTCATTGGATATATATATATATATATGAGATAAAATAAGTGTACAATAAAATTATATATAACAATATATATAATTTTATTTCTCACACCAACAAATATTTGTTGATTAAACCAAAAGATATATTTGTTAATTTTTGTTACAATATATTCTATCAATTCAATTTCTTGGCCATAAATGATATTAACCTATATATGATTACTTCAAAAGAAGATAAATTTAGGTAGTTGAGAGTAGATGATAGAATTGATAGAAAACAATTATTATGGATATGTCCAAATTAATATTTTCTAACGAAAGTTACTGCAATAATTTCATTTTTGACTCTATGATCTCCAACCTACTCTAAATTATCGATATTAATCTATATATATATATATATATATATATATATATATATATATATATATATATCAACTTTCAAGAAATTGATTATTACTCCTTCGAATATTTTTTTAACAAAATTCCCAATTTAATTTATTCTTGATGTAAAACTATTCTAATTGTATGCCTCACCCAATTTTTATCGAGTTGGCCCTACTTTGCTACAAAACAAGTCAAATAGTGAAACCATTTTGATAGACTGATTCAGATTTTTTACGGGAATTAAGAAAAAGATTGGAAAAAATAAATAATTAAGAAGCATCATAATATGCTCCTATTTATTTCGGGTAAATTATATTTTGATGCCTATATTTTAGGCACTTTTTAATAAAATGACCAACTTTTTCAAAATTAACAAAAAAGTACTACTTCAAAAAAAAATTGCAAATCTAACATTTAACCAATTTTATGGCTTGAAAATTGCACGTAATTAATTTTATTTTAATATTACTATTTCCCAGTCATGTAGAAAAAATTCATACATTCAAGAAATATTAAATTATAATCAATTACATGCAATTTTTCGGCTATAAAATTGATTAAATGTTATATTTGTAATTTTTTTTGAAAAAGTGAGTACTATTGTGTTAATTTTAAAAAAGGACCATTTTAAAAAAAAAAATGTCCAAAATATAGACATCAAAGTGTAATTTAACTAAATATATATAAAAACATGCCTGTAAATCAAGACATTTCAAAAAGGCAAACAAGCCAGGGTAGAGGAAGTATTATATTATATATATGTAAACATATGCTAAAAATTATTATTTTTAGTCATTTTTGTAATTATAAGATGACTTTTAAATTGTAATAATATGCGTACTAACTTTATTCTTTAAAATTAAAATATAGGTCAAATTTTTCTAGTATGCATGTTCGACTCGATCAAAACTTGTTCGTATATCTAAGATAACATCTAAAAAAATTTAAAAAATTGAACAGCATCAGATACAGTCAAGCAAAACCCACAATTAATCAAGAATCATCATGAAATAAGTAGTAAAGGATAAGAAGGTAGATTTTTTTGCATTCCTTGCAGAAAATAATGGATTTTACAAAGATAAAACTATTAAGATCTGCGTTGCAAACAAAGGATCAATCAACAAATACACTGTTATTTGAATTTCTAACAATGTGTGTAGTATTCTTCTTAGGTAAGGATTTTAGACATAAAAATGAGTGTAAAATCCCCATGGAAACTAGAACGAATGGTGGTGTTAGCTACATCAGAATACGGATCACAGCAAGGCCGACGGCAGAGACGGAGGCGAGCGTACCTATGCAATACTTGATCACGTCATACTTCGCAGCTTCCAGTTGAGCTCGCAGTGTATGAATTTCCTGAGATCATGCAAAATGTGGAGACAATGAAGTCGAGTATGAAACAAGTTTTCAAGAATTATCAACTTCCAGCAACTACATAAAGTACTCACTCGATCTAGTTTGGTGGTGAGGTTGGTTGTTTCTTGGTTTTGATTGTTCAGCTCGTCTCGGATTCTCCTGCATAATCGGTGGCAGATGTTGAGTTGAAGAACTAAAAAGAAAACGTATGCAGGAGTAGACGAGGGAACTGCTGGTTATCGGGATAACTTACCCCCGTTCAAGATTTAGATCCAAGCGCTGCCCAGCTGTGACTTTGTCGATTTCATACCTGCAACAACGTTGTTTTTATTGTCTCTCAGAATAAACTGCCCGGAGAAAAAGTTCAACATAGACGAAAATGTATTTCTATACAGACCTTAACTCACTACGCATCTTCTCTATATCATTCTTCACTTTCTCCATCTCATGTTGCAACATGGAGAAATGATGATCCTGCACTTGGAATCAAACGAATTAGGCATGTCTTTGCCTATCATATGAGTTGCTCCGTGCTTGGAGTGGTCGAACACATAGTTAACAAGTGAACATATGTTGAAGAACAAATTTAGGCCACATCCCTTTACATCCTCACACAATTTCAATGAAAATTTTCATTTTCCAGAGCGGATGTGCAACTTTTATCCATACACTTCTCTTTCTCTCTTTGTATAAAGTGGTTAAAATTTAATTTCCTCATTACGGGTGAGGCAAGGTCAAGAAGGAAAATCTTCATTTGATTCGGGACAGACCATGTAAATCACACAAAGCAACAAAACTTTAACATCAATGGAAAATATCTAAGTATATCTCTGAACATCTTCCTAACTGAACATAATGCATGAACATAAAAAATATCATTTCTCAGGGTCCTACCGGTTGATAAATGAAGCAAAAACGTAAACTGGTTTTTGGATAACAGACACAAAAGGAAGTTGGCCAAAACTTTCATACTCAAGATCAGAAGTGGCTATTAAGAATCCCTGATCTATTAGCTTTCAGTTCACAAGCTCTCTGATTCCCAACTGGCATATGTAAACTTCTCTAACAGATAACCGACAAACACATTTTCATGAAGTATGAAGTGATTTTTGGTAGGGACGTGAATAAATGTCGTAGGGCACGTCTGTCAGTAAAATAGAAGTATGTGGAATATGACGACAAACCATTTTTCCCAGCAATATATCACATTTTTTAATGAAGTATTTTTTATACTTTCGGGTTACAATCCACCTCTGCTAGGAAGAAAAGGACATTTAGGAAGTGATTATAATAATTCTCCAACAAGGCTGCACCGCTTAACAAGGCATTGCGGGTTGTCACTGATTGCTGATTGTTGAAATCCAGTAACTTGTGTTCAGAAAGACTTCTCAGATGAACAGTTTTAGGGGGGGGGGGGGATTTTTTAAACTTACAATACTGCATCAGGAATTCAGGATATATATCTTGGTTTGCATACGGCGATCTTTTTAATAAATGGAGAATCAGACAAAGTTGGGGATGAAAATGATTTGATTTAAGTAATTTGTTTGTTAGAAGGTTTTTTTATTCAAAATATAGAGAAACATTATTTTATCTATTTAAAAGATCAAGATTTATGTTCCTTAAGCTTCCTAAATGAGAGGTGAAGGTTAAAACAATTAAAAATTTTCTGGTATCTAAACTTTTTATAATCTGACAGCTTGATGTTGGAGTTTTTTTTTTGAAGAGAATTAAGTGTTACAACTTACTCCCTTCATCCCAAATATATAGCTCAATTCTATTTTGAGGTGTGAAAATTTATGCAGTCTAATTATATATTTGGTATTTTTTTTCATAGTCATTTACAACTATGCCATCTTTGATATTGATCTAGTACCTTAAACAATTTTAAGTCTCAAGCTTCATCAAATAAGGGTGACATAGGAAGTTTAGTTGAAAAGTTTGTTTCCATATATACTTTTTAATCGATGTGAAATACCAAAGTTGACTCTTTAATTTGGATGGAGGGAGTACTACACCTTACAACAAGTAGCTTTGAGCATAGCTACAATTTTTGGTATGTGGCCTTTTCTAATTTGACAATTCAAATGTCAACATGTACATATGAAACCTCTCGATTGTCCTTAAAATTAATTATCAAGAGTGCATATATATATATATATGTGTGTGTGTGTGTGTGTGTGTGCGCTTTTGCTAATCTGTTGGAGATTAATTTATGTCACTCATGTTAAAATAATCAAATAATTAATTGTAATATCCAAATCATGAGGATATTTTTCATAACTTTTCAAGAACCTATGGGATACTTATATACTTAGAATAGTATAACTAAATAACAGAAAAACTCATTACATTATCCATTCAAAATAACACATTCAACTAATTCCATGGGCTATGCATGAGATGAGTCGTCATAC